>CM019178.2:39086245-39267070 GCA_009739505.2 Apolygus lucorum
ACTTTTCAAGCTTTTCTATAATTTTTGCTTCGATTCAGCATCAAAAGCCTTGGCGACATGGAGGCACGTTGAGAATACCTTTTTCCCATCATCCAAGTTCCGATAAATGTAATTTGTTATTCTAAATTGAGCTTTCTCTGTGCTGATGTTCCTCTGGAACCCGAATTGCTGCTCAGCAATAGAACAGACCCTGTTATGGTCCTAAAACAACAAGTTTAATGTCGAACAAAATCGGGGAGAGGAAGTCCCTGAGTCTCCTCTTGTTAGTTGAAATCGTGGTGTTAAATTCTGTTCAGGACATCACACAATGTTATTATCGATTTAAAAAAGTGTGATCAAACAAACCTAGTTACGAGAGTGTTTACTCAGTTTACGTCATCAGCAAAGGCTCCATTAACGGTTCAGTTATATATTAACAGAAACTATCCTTAGAACTTACTGATCACAATGGAGCTGACATCAAAGGGACATAAATGGACACACAAGCATGTTATTATTAAGGAAGGATAGTTAGATACAGGGATGGAAGCCTTAGGTTGACGAGGCACATAATACGCACATATTATGTATGAGTAGGTTTACCTGTGCCTTTATTCCACAACGAATATGATAGGAATGATTATGGAGAGCGTGAAGGCCATTGTGGGTTCTTCTCCACGGGTTTCGCAAGGGAATCAACCGCAATCTCAGGCAGTTTTTGAATCCAAAATCTCACCCGCGAAAGTGCGACAGGTGATGAAAGTTTCATTGGATTCCTGGAATCATTACGAAGAAGGAAGTAGAATAGATGGGGGAAAGAGTGTAAAAGTGGAATACATTAGCCTGAAACGCCCCAGAGGGAAGCCGACTTCGTGGCGACCTAAGTGCGTCGTCACAGCTCGTCGGCCGTCGCAGCTTGAATAACAATGGAATCCGGCTGAAAGAGAACTCTGATTTATTAATTTTTTCGCAGAACCGCAGGGTTTTTGTGGTACAGTTGAAAGCTGGCTTACTTACCAAGGCATTATTGCTAAGTTTGGCGCTTTTGCAAGGATTCTCATCTATTGCTATGCGGATGTACATTTTTGAGTGCTGGTTAAGACACATCGAGGGTTGAGTGGCAGAAGTGACCAAGTGTCAAGAACCAATTTTTCAGCTGAACGTTTCAAAGTTCTGTACTTCTCTTTTTCGAGTTGGCTGGTAGAAGTGATCGAGTGCGCTGCCCGGGCAACATTTTTTTACTGTTTCGGTCTCGTTTATGAGTTCCATTCCTCTTGATTTCACCTTATAAATGAACGAAATGATAATCATAAAGGCACTTGAGGTACCTCAGGTACCAGGTTGAGGTACCTGGCCCTCACACTCCAGAGAAATACCGAAAATCTAACACAATTTTTAAATATCAAAAATATTCTTTATTAGTGAAAATAAAATTGACGAAGAAAATTGATTGATTATAAGGGAATAATATTGAAAATGAAATAGGTAACATGGATTGTCACTAATTAAATCTGCCTATGTGAAATGTCTTGACTTCAGTTAATTTACTGTTTTGGGCCGGATTACATCACCTTTCTCCCCTACGCTCAGTTGATATCGGTTCGACGCGCTGGATAACGAAATTACATCAAATTCGCTCCCATCTAACTACCCTTGAGTAACTTCCAAGGTAAAGTCAGTGAAAACAAGAAAGTTTGCATTTTGATTTTACAAGAGTTCAAAATTTGAACACAGTCAGAATACACAAGACAAATAAATCTCATTTGAACATTTTGGTTTATTATTTTCAATAATAAGCCTTTGGAATCGAGCAAGAAAAAAAAAATTTAACCCCCCCCTCAAAATTTGATGTTTTACGTTTCAAGGTACGTAGAATACGAAAATCGAATAAAAAAATTTCCGTCCGTCCGCCGTACGCCGTACGCCGTACGCGGCACTTTTCTTAGCAACACTGGACCGATTTGGTTCAAATTTGGTATATGGGCTCCATTTGGGGTCTAGTTGTGCCGCGAAGCTTTTGGTTGATGTAGGTCACTTCTAAGGGGTGAAAATTAAGGGTTGAAATTTTCGAGAGTGCCCTAGCTCGAAAACTCTCGAAATAAAGGTATCGTTTTTTCACCAATTTTAAATAGTATTGAATTTTTAAAAATTTTTGAGACCACCCGGAGCTCTGTAGGACAAACCGTTCGGTCCCTACGAGTAATTGAAGGTTTTCCTTCGATAAAACAGAATCATGAGTGTGAATCGCAAAAGAGGTCTAATCTCCATTCAAATTTTATCTGACTAAAATGCGATCGCTGTTCATTTCTTCGATTTGTAGGTATACAGTTTTGCCTTCTGCGTAACCAGTAATCAAATTTCCATAAGAAGCTTTCTATTTTGGTTTATTATTTTCAATAATAAGCCTTTGGAATCGAGCAAGAAAAAAAAAATTTTAGCCCCCCCTCAAAATTTGATGTTTTACGTTTCAAGGTACGTAGAATACGAAAATCGAATAAAAAAATTTCCGTCCGTCCGCCGTACGCCGTACGCGGCACTTTTCTTAGTTACCATGGACCGATTTCGATGAAATTTGGTATATGGGCACCATTTGGGGTCTAGTTGTGCGCCGAAGCTTTTGGTTGATGTAGGTCACTTCTAAGGGGTGAAAATTAAGGGTTGAAATTTTCAAGAGTGCCCTAGCTCGAAAACTCTCGAAATAAAGGTATCGTTTTTTCACTAATTTTAAATAGTACTGAATTTTTAAAAATTTTTGAGACCACCCGGAGCTCTGTAGGGCAAACCGTTCGGTCCCTACGAGTACTTGAAGCTTTTCCTTCGATAAAACAGAATCATGAGTGTGAATCGCAAAAGAGGTCTAATCTCCGTTGAAATTTTTTCTGACTAAAATGCGATCGCTGTTCATTTCTTCGATTTGTATACAGTTTTGCCTTCTGCGTAACCAACCAGTAATCAAATTTCCATAATCAAAAGTCAATGGAGAATACTGAAGGCGCCTGAGTGGTCACTGATCAGCTGAGTGAGCTCCAAGGCCATTTCCTCTCCTGTTCAACGCAGGAACCTGAAATTTGAGAGGGCGGGTCAATTGAGAATGCTGAAGGAGCCTGAGTGGTCACTGATCAGCTGAGTGAGCTCCAAGGCCATTTCCTCTCCTGTTGAACGCAGGAACCTGAAATTTGAGAGGGCGGGTCAATTGAGAATGCTGAAGGCGCCTGAGTGGTCACTGATCAGCTGAGTTAGCTCCAAGGCCATTTCCTCTCCTGTTGAACGCAGGAACCTGAAATTTGAGAGGGCGGGTCAATGGAGAATGCTGAAGGCGCATGAGTGGTCACTGATCAGCTGAGTGAGCTCCAAAGCCATATCCTCTCCTGTTGAACGCAGGAACCTGAAATTTGAGAGGGCGGGTCAATGGAGAATGCTGAAGGCGCATGAGTGGTCACTGATCAGCTGAGTGAGCTCCAAGGCCATTTTCTCTCCTGTTGAACGCAGGAAGCTGAAATTTTAGAGGGCGGGTCAATGGAGAATGCTGGAGGTGCCTGAGTGGTCACTGATCAGCTGAGTGAGCTCCAAGGCCATTTCCTCTCCTGTTGAACGCAGGAAGCTGAAATTTTAGAGGCAGGGTCAAAGGAGAATGCTGAAGGCGTCTGAGTGGTAACTGATCAGCTGAGTGAGCTCCAAGGCCATTTCCTCTCCTGTTGAACGCAGGAACCTGAAATTTGAGAGGGCGGGTCAATGGAGAATGCTGAAGGCGCATGAGTGGTCACTGATCAGCTGAGTGAGCTCCAAGGCCATTTTCTCTTCTGTTGAACGCAGGAAGCTGAAATTTGAGAGGGCGGGTCAATGGAGAATACAGATGGTGGTAGGTGCTATTGATGGAGAACCAGTGATCTATACAGAAGGGTGATCTATACAGAAAATAATAAACCTTTGAGCAATGATTTGCAGCGTTTTTCCAATCGAGTCTGAAGAGTTTAATTCTTTCTAATAAACTTGATTGTGAAGGTGTGAAGCCAGTATGGTGTGGTAGGTAGTACCTAGCTGGTAGGTAAAAAAAAGTTGGTAGGTAAAAAAAATGTTGGTGGGTAAAAAACGCTGCAAATCATTGCTCAAAGGCTTCTTCACTCTTCAGATCACTGATCAGCTGAGTGAGCTCCAAAGCCATTTTCAATCCTATTGAATGGAAGTGCTCTTCCAGGCGTCTCCAGCATTCGAGGAGATCTTCTTCACTCCTCAGATCACTGATCAGCTGATTGAGCTCCAAAGCCATTTTCATTCCTATTGAATGGAAGTGCTCTTCCAGGCGTCTCCAGCATTCGAAAAGATCTTATTCACTCTTCAGATCACTGATCAGCTGAGTGAGCTCCGAAGCCATTTTCTATCCTATTGAATGGAAGTGCTCTTCCAGGCGTCTCCAGCATTCGAGGAGATCTTCTTCACTCCTCAGATCACTGTTCAGCTGAGTGAGCTCCAAAGCCATTTTCAATCCTATTGAATGGAAGTGCTCTTCCAGGCGTCTCCAGCATTCGAGGAGATCTTCTTCACTCCTCAGATCACTGATCAGCTGAGTGAGCTCCGATGCCATTGCTCAAAGCAAACCAAACATTTTATGTTTCGCGTTTCAAGGTGCATACAATTCGAAAAATAGTACCTACCGACATGGAAATGAGTGCCTCCTGAAACTCACTTCATCGACGATTTATTATTAATAAAATCAGGATTCATTAATCTATACAGAAGGGTGATCTATACAGAAAATAATAAACCTTTGAGCAATGATTTGCAGCGTTTTTCTACCAGAACTGAAGCCATTTTCCTTATTTTACAAATTTTAGAATTACTGTGAAATTGTGTGGAATATTGATGAAATGCGAATTATGAAATGACGTTGTCAAAGCTGATGACTACTTCTAATTGGTTGCATGCGTCTAAGCGAATAAGAATAAAAAAGCGATTCACACTCGTGTTTCTTCCAAAAGGGGTCTCAGTTCCCGGTTAGTAGTTCTCTAACTTACCGGCGCTCAAACTTTAAAAATTGTACCTAAATTTGTAGTTTTCAAGGATTTGCGCAATTTATAAGTGCATCAGCTCAGTGAATCGAAAAAATAAAATATTGCCGCTGGAATCATCAAAATCGAACAATAATTGCCGGCAAAAAATGGTAAGAAATGTTTATTCAGTTACGTTTCTTCCATTTATTTCTCTGGCAATCATTGTTTACTATTGTTCATTAGGGCTCATGCACTAATGCATTTTGAAAATCCTTGAAAATGTCAAATTCAGGTGCAAAGTTTGAGCGCCGGTAATTTAGGGAAATAACACGGAACCAGGAACGACTGACTGAGACCCCCTTAAATTATTCGCCCTACATGTAGAGCCTTTTTTCCGGCAGACAGGTGAGAAAATCTTTAAGATCCATAGGTGGAGTTGGATCTCGTAAGATACCCAGAAGGGTCCGCGTCTTCGGGTTAGGTGGGATTCAAACCCACTAAAAAAACCTAATCCTTTTCTCCCACGTTGGAACTCAGCCCGGAAGCGTTTAACACGTTACTTCGGGCTGAGTCCTGGGGCGTTCAATCAGTTCTGGGTGAGGGGGCGGACCAGATGCGCCCTCCTCTCGCTTTCTTGTTCTAAGAGCATCTTCCTCGTCAGGATGCTTTCTGTGTAGGTACTCTGCCACAGCAGTCGAGCTCCGTTCACCTTCCAGCAGCCTGCTGACAACAGCCTCTGGTGTTGAACTCTGGGGGGCTAACTCCAGGTCTGCCATCAGCTGATTTCTTTCAGGTGCCCATTTGGTGCATTTCAAGAAGGTGTGGAGCACATAACCAATAAACCAAAGTAAACCTTCATAAAGTAAACCTTCAAATTTTTATGGGAGGTTAGATTTTTCTCTTGCTCTATTCCAAAGGTTCATTATTATTCAAAATAAACAAAAATCTGAAATTTTGCCATGAACACTATTTGGGGTCTACTTGGTTCCAAAATTTAGCCAGCAGAACAAACCAGCAAAATAGTAGGGTGATTTACTGGAGTTCCCAGCGTGGGTGACCTCTTTTTGGTGCCTACAACGTATAAATATGATTCAAATTCATCAGTTTGGCCTTCAATTCAACCACCGGATTTACGATATTTTGGCCGGCAAAAGTGACTGTTTGACTCTTGAATCGATAGTATTCTACTGGCGAGGCTCGCCTTTTACTGGCAGAAATGACCAAATGATACGAAAATAGCTCTAGGTCATTTCTGCCAGGAGAATGCAAAAATGGTTGAAAATGGGAGAGTGGGGTCACTGTAAGGGGTCTTTGAGCCCTTTATATTTTGATAATCGAGATAGTTAATAATAATAGCGTGTAGAGGGGTGCTATCCGAAGCATTAAAACCTCAATATTGATAAAAATCACTTTTGGTTACTTCTGCCAGTCAACCTTCCACATCTTGTAAGTGCAAACAGTTACAAGCTGCTTGAGTTAATTAACGTATTTTCAAGAAGAATTTTAATGTTAACAATTTCACAGTATCAATAATGGATATTTTCTTCCCAACGAACGAAAAGGGTGTGGAAAAAAGTTCCTGCTCCTGATGGGATACAAGAATTGAGGTCGATCGCTCCTTCGTCCTGAGTTATGAGTTGGGAGCCATCAACCATCATTGATTAGGATGACCCTAATGGAGGAAGCACTTACGAGGGACAGCCGTATGGGTTTTCACTTCAAGAACGGGCCTGGTGGTTTGCCGGGGGGGTCCCCTTCTATTTGGAAGTTTGTTGTTATTGGGCGGAAGTAAAAGCCCCATTTCCTCGCACTCGAGTGTCGATCGTAGGGTCTCCCCTCCGCTTCTCCGCCACTCCCTGTTCCTCAGTCTGTTTGCCCTTCTTTCCAAAGAGTACATGAGAGTACCTTCGTCTAGCCTCGTTGTCTGGAGCCTGTCTGTTTCCTGGTCATTCAACAATGACCGCGCTATGAAAAACCGTAAAACACCTAATCAGAAATACTATTTATTTTTATTATCCTGTTTTGCCAACTAGAAGCGACAATCCAGTAAACATTGTATTCAAATACAATTTAGAACGATTTTTTCTCGTAAAAACGATCAAATTTTTCATTTTGACATAATTATGTCTTATGGCCCCCAGGATAACCCGTATTAATAATTATGATGATCATCAGACCGACACATAAAAAACGCGGCAAATTATTGCATAATGGATAACTTTGCTTCCGAGTCTACCAAGCGGAAACATTGTTTTCACTTTTCAATGTTGAAAAAAAAAATGTTCTCCAAACTCAAAATTTCCTCTAGCCGTTTACGTTTCAGGCCTCCCTAAACAATTTTGGTTTCATGTCTGTCTGTTTGTCACGAAATCCTAGTAACGGGCAGAACTATACGAATTTATTATCAAATTTCTATGACATTTTCTGGGGTTGTACGGATGGTTCCCCATGAAAATCGTTGCCATAGACTGATAGTAGCCCGTGCGCATGCGCAATCGTGTTCCTTGTCAGAGCCATAACTTCTATATGTAGCCGCCCCCCAGATAGTCTAGACCTATCCCAAGTAGGGATCTTCATGCCAAGCACCCTGGAAGAAGAGTGGTGAGGACCCTGGGTTCTCCCTAGATACTCTTCAATCGTCAGTCGGGTTCAGGACGAGCCAGTGAACTGACCGCAAGGGGAGTTTGACGGTCTAGAGCTATGTAATCAATTTATAATACGTTTTGAACCAAGTTATTGTAGAATATAGTTGTTTCTTTATACGCGAGTGATTTATGATCCTGACAACCAACTGGAAGAAGAGGAAATACCGGAGAATGGAATAAGAGGTATCCCATCTCCATCATCAGAAGTGGGATACCGCCCCCCAGATAGTCTAGACCTATCCCAAGTAGGGATCTCCAAGCCAAGCACCCTGGAAGAAGAGTGGTGAGGACCCTGGGTTCTCACCACTCTTCTTCCAGGGTGCTTGGCATGGAGATCCCTACTTGGGATAGGTCTAGACTATCTGGGGGGCGGCTACATATATTTTCTCCCCGAATTCAATGACATTTTCAGATATTGTGCGGGTTGACGTGTAGATGGTTCCCTATGAAGGTAGTGCAAGTAACTGGTAGATAGATTTTTGTGATTATCTACTATGCGTCGGATCATCCATACAATCGGGTTATGGATTTTGTTAAGCTATGTGCTATAACCACTAGGCATATGTTTTTCTCTTTAGATCACCCGTCTGCAATTAGCTTGGCTTTCCCATTAATACCTACTAGCCATAGCACACAGCTGTCTGTGTGTGCGTTACTCATGAAATTTCGTTCTTGGTTACAAAGGAAGCAGATCTGAGTGACATGAAACTCTATTATCCGGGTAACTTCTCTATTCAAGGAATTTGATCACGTGAAATTTGGACGGAGATTAGGCTTATTTCGTGGGATAAGTACTGTTTGCAGATGGAAAGAATGCGGATGGTTTGGTGAGGTGTCCTTCTGTATTACAGTCCCAAAAACATCCTCCTTCTTCTACCTGCCACTCAAGCCAGGGAAAATGAGACCGAGGGTTGTTGAATACCGACCAATGATGAAGTAGAAGGATTGAATTTCACAGACCGTTCGCGTACAGTGGTTCCCAATTCTATACAGGGTTTCGACCAAACTTCAAAGATCGATCGTACATCTAATTTAATTTAGAAAATGTATCGTAGCATCTTTGTTTTAAACCCTTGTTTTTCCAAGTTTTTTTCAATTTCAATTTTTTTTTTCTTTCGTGTTCTTGAACATGCATTGAAAGTACCAGAACTACCTCAATTTACCGTAAACATGTAAAAATAAGGGCACCGTTAGAAAGAGCGCCAAATTTCCCATTTTCCTACAAAAATTATTTCCAGTAAAGGATGGTGTTTTTTTCAAATTTTAAAGGCGAATAAAGAGTAAACCTGAAGGGCAAGTGAACTCACAATCGAGATGGAATTCTTTCCTAACAATTGGCAGAGTGGAGGGGAGGGGCTCTGTAACTCAATATGACTCGAGCTGCTCAATGCCCAAATCACGAAGGTCTGAGATATGGAGGCTCGGCCCTTTCCCCAGCCTGACTCACCAGGCTACCTAAGATTTTGGAACAGGTAGTCGTCTATGTTAGCAGGTATACCCGTTGAAAAATTGGCCAGCCGCATTCTTTCCATCTGTAAACAGTTGTGGGGCCCCATTCCTGGGAATGAATAGTAATTAATTTAAATAAAATTAGTTGAAAATCCAATTTACATAAAAAATTTCTTCTTTTATCAACTAAGTGGAAGAAAACGTTGTCTCTTTAGAAATACGACAACAAATAATATCACCTGGGAGATCAATTGAGAACTACTTCCTTCACGGTTTCAAGTATGTTTCTCCCAGGGACTAGTTGGCTTAGGAGTGCCGATGAGACGGACTAACGAACGTACAACTGGGAATTGTTTAGTAGAAGGTCGATCGTGGGTGGTTCTCCGCTTCCTATGTTTGCCCTCTTTTCCTGCTAAATACGATCGAGCACCTTCTGATGGTCTGGTGCCTGTCTGCCTCTTGACTACTGGACGTTAACCAATTACTTCGCCTCGTAAGCGAAGTTAACAGGTCGTTTCCCGTGTGAGAAAAGAGGAGAAAAAACGCTCTTTGAATACCGACGAATCGATGGACCTTACATGACGGGATCACATGCAATGAAGGTTACTTGACGATCTCACCTCAATTTGCTTCTTAGAAACTCACAGAAGTAGCGCATTTTCTATAGTTACCATGGACCGATTTTGATCAAATTCGGCTCAAAAAAGCTCAGAAAAAATGTCGATATTAAAGTAATATTTTTTCAGCAATTCAAAATAGTATTGCATTTTTGAGATCAGTAGGACCAACCTTCCGCTCCCAATGAGAACTTAATACCCATCGCCGGCGCCAGCGCGCGGCCGCACTCAGTGCGGTAAATCCGAAATTCTGCCAAAACGAGTGTGAATGGGTCCAAGAAATGTCTTGATGCCTCACGGTAATCCTACTTCAAGCTATTTCCTATACATTTGCGTGGTTTTCAGCGCAAAACAAATAAATGTTATCAGTGACATTCAATGCAAAAAAGGGGACAGGTCGAGTCTACCGGATTCTGTGAAGCGCGTGCCTGGTAGTGCAACTTAATTTTCACAAGTTAATTTCTTCATTCTATTAAAATTTTATTTTTTTAAAAGTTTTTTTCTATTGCAAGGGATATGATACTCATTTTTTAAGAAATACAAGTTCGTTTTTTAGAGCTAATGTTCAAGTAACTATTCTCCTTAGCATTTATGGGATATGCAATTATTCCAAAGATCTTTTTTGTGATTTAACTCAATGGTTTTGTGATCTTTCTCAGATTTTAAAATTTTTTTTTCCAATTTAAATAGTCGAAAGTACCAATTTTTTATTTAGACTTTTTTTTTAAGCAGATACTTACCTCCAGTTGTCCGATTTGTCCACTGACTCTTAGTTTCTTTCCAAGGATGATTTGGCACTTGAGTACCAATTTTGGAATGATAATGTAGAAATTTGTAGTTCCTATTACTAATTCAAAAGTGAAGCTATTATAGAAATAAGAGTAGTTATATTTTGAAAGGAAGTAGAATCTAGTACCGCTAGTAGAAGTAAAACCGCTAAGTAGAAAGTCGAGATTTGGTCCAAATGATGACAGAAAATGGTTTGTTTGCCGTCAAAGCCAGGACCAAACGTCTAAATTGTTTAGTAAACCGTAGAGATTTTTGTTTGATCAGAAAAAACATGCTAAAATTGTGAACACTTTGATGAAATGAAAAATTATAATTAATTCATTTTTAATGTATATTTTTCTTTGAGATGGTCCAAATATATTTGTTTAGGTCACATACTATAGAAGATGTTCAAATAATCAGTTTTCAGTATCAGAATACAATATTTCTGCGCTATAGTATTAGTAGTGGTTATATTAATTTCACTGTACAGTTTTCGCGCATTCTTGCGCACCTGAATTACCAGGTGATTTAAAAAAGCCTCTACCTATCTAGAAACACCTCCAGCTTTAGTTTGCCGCATTCACTCGCATTCTTGGGCTCTAGAGGCGTATTTATCTTGAAAAAGTGCAGCACGATTGCTGAAATCACTTAGCATTCTCGAACAGCCGATGTTCCAACAACACGATGATTTAATTTTTAAGCAGATGTATGGTTTTGATGGCTTCTCAAGCCAAAGTCAATACAAACAAAGCTTTGAAGTCCCTCAAACATGGGTTAAATCCAACCATACATTGAGGGAGGCGATGAAAACGTCGAGTGATGGTGATGGTGAAGTGGCAGCAGGCTACTCAAATATTAGTTAAATAATTTTTGTTTTTTTACTTTAATTTCATTGTTTAATGATTCGTAAACTATGTTTCAAATTTCAATGACTTGTAAAAGAACAAACCTGTTGGGCTTACGCAAATCAGAAACACGATTGTGAATCACAAAAGGGGCCTAATTTCCGTTCAAATTTTAACTGACCAAAATGCGATCGTTGTTCATTACTTTAAATTGTTCACAGTTTTACGCCCTTAGCAACCAGTAATCGAATTTCCTAATGAAGGCAACCACAACTCTTCATTTTTTCGAACTGAGTGAAACGTTTAATTCCTTCAAAATTTACTTGATTGTGAAGCGGAAAAGTTGTTGGTAGGTAGTGGCAGTGGCCAATCTGTGTTCTTGAAAAAATAGAAACGATAATAATAAAACTTCGTGTGATAATTTGCAGATTGTTTTGTTTCGTTACTACAGAAGTTGAGGAAGTTTTGAGTTCGAGTAACAGGTTTAAAATAATTTGCAACCTCCAAAATCAAAATTTCTTAAATAAAAAACGGGAAGATCGTCGTCGTGGGGGTCCACACGACCCAACAAGCTCCAACGGATGAACCACTGAAGAAGAGATGGTTTCAGTTACGGGTAGACTCGCAACTTCTCTTCATGATGATGAATACTTAAAATTTAAGTATTCAAGTCTTAAATAGTGAAAGAGTTGATTCTCAAAAGTCGTTTTCATTACAAATGTCAGCACCATTTTAACCCAGATAAGCCCAAATTATTTTTGACATACATATGTCTTATCGCTGGGGTCAATCCAAAATTTTGTCTGCAAACAAGATTTCCTCAAAAAAGCGTTACGTTGTTTGACATGGTTTTTTTGTTTTTAGGGCCAAGTAGTCTGCTAAATTTGTATTTGGTGGTCACAAGAAGCTAAAGTTTCTTAGGGCGCTTATTATGACTGCCTTACCTGGATAGCAAACTTAGTCAAACAAGAATCAATCGGTGTCATTCGAAAAAAGAAAGGCTACATTAGTGAATCACTGACCCATCCACGTCGATGTCAGTCAGCTCTGCCACGATTGAAACTGGGTCTTACAACTTTTCACCTGAACTTTAAATTTTACACTAAATGACGAAGGAAGCGTCAAAATAACTCCAACTTATCACACAAGGGGTCATTTTCTACAAGTTTCAACTCACGGGATAGACCCCAACTACGACTACGTAAGCGGAGGTCATTTATCATTAAACCTTTCCAACTTGAACAGGAAGTTGTTCAATAAACATTTCTAAAAATTGTCAAAAGTTGAAAAAACTCAAGTTTACAGTGCGTTTCTGAAATTTTAAAATGCTAGAAACATAACCAACAACGGGGATATTTAAAACAGCGTTGGCATCAAACTTTGGTAGTCCTGGTCTACTAATCCTTCCAATAGGGACCATGAGATCCCAATCTCTCTCGAATCCTGGTTCCACGAAAACATCTTTTCAGATTTCTCCCCACATTTTTTGCTACTCCTTCATACTTTCTAAGCTATCAAGTTAAGTACGTTTTAATTCCGGAGATGCTTGGCAAAAGTCCTTCCTCAGGCCGGTTTTCCCTCGAAGTGAAAAGTGTTTCAGGGAAATTGTGGGAGTAGTTTGGAGTTGGAAGCATAGGAGGAGGAAGTTCCTTTCCGTTTATCAGAAAACTTTAAAAAAAAACGTGGGTTCGAACGCCCCGAAGCTCTTATTAAGAGTTCTAATAGAATTTTCCCGTCGACGTGCCCAATTAATTCCGCCAAGCTAATGCAATTTCACTGGCAGCGTTTCAGATATCGAGAGAGCCTCGTTGGCAAGGGCGGACCGTAACGCCTTTCATCTTTCTAATGTCTATTACGGTTGTTTGCAAATATTATTTGGGTTATTTCTTGGTAATTTCTCGTCTCCAGGTGAGCACATATTCTATGGTTGGTGATGAGGATGATTAAGATAATTATAGTGCCTTGCTTCTGTATCTTGGAGTCATCATGTTGCCATATAGGGTGTCCCACGTTAACCCTAATTGGACCATGGTGTCACTAATGTCACCGAAAACATCTCAGGAACTCCACAGCTGTACCATAAGTAACCAAAATTAAATTGCAATTTTAAATTTAATGGACAGCAGAATTTTTGTGGGCTATTGGAAGTCTCAAAATAGAGCTATGACAAAAATTTTCAAATAAATCGATGAAAAAAAATTTTTGCCATAACTTTTTGGCTTCTAATAACTTACAAAAATGGTTTAAAAGTTCTGCCCTGTCCGTCAACTTTTAAATTGCAATTTAAATTCAGTTAATCTGGTGACACCTTGGAACAGCTGTGGAGTTCCTAAGATGTTTTTGGTGACACCAGTGACACCATGGTCCAATTAGGGTTAAGGACCCAAAAATTTCGGGAGTCAATTCTACAACTAATTTTAGTGAGAAAATGTCTTATAGCAATTTTGATTTAATCCAATGTATTTCCAAGTTTTTCCTATTTTAAGATTTTTTTCATGTGTTCGACCTAATGTAACTAAAATTACCATGACTAACTTAATGTATGATGAAAATGCAAAAATAATGGCACCGTTAGGAAGGGCATCAAATTTCTATAGTGCCAACAAAAAACTAATTTTGGGGTCCTGATGGGTGAAAAATCAGGTCGTAGCGTATTTTTGTCAAATTGGCAAAAATCAATAGACAAACCCGTCGATTTCGTTGAAAAAAATGCACGTTTTTCCACATTCAAACACAAATATCTCCCTTAAACTCGATTGTAGAATATTTTTTGGTTATACCTTTGAAAAGCTAAGATCTTTGCGCAGTTTTTGGTGATGAGGTACGTGAAAAACCATAGGGAAGAAAAACCCAAACAACCAAAAGAAAAAAATGTGAAATTTAGCCAATTTGACAAAAATTACTCTACGACTGGATTTTTCACCCATCAGGACCCCAAAAATAGTTTTAAGTTGGCACAATAACGATGGGAAATTTGAAGCCCTTTCTAACGGTGCCATTATTTTTACATTTTCACCATGAATTAAGGTAGTTATGGTAATTTTAGTTACTTAAGGTCGAAAACACGGAAAATATCTTAAAATTTGAAAACTTGGAAGTACAGGGGGTTAAAACGAAATTGCTAAGAGACATTTTCTTACTTTAATTAGTTGAAGAATCGACTCCACAAGCGACACTCTGTATAGTGGTGCAGAGGCGCCACAAACTTTACTCACGTACCTTTACTACCTAGCGAAACTTTACCTACATCAGCATCAAGACACCTCATGGGGAGTTTACTCCAATTAATAACATAAATCATTATTACTTGCCTGCCTCAACTCATCTACAAACCCAAACTCCAAAATGCATGCTCAACGATACCCAAAACAAGAAGTGACCCATCCGGGCTACAGGACGGCAGTCTATTTCAAAAATTATAATAAGAATAAGCTAAAAAAAGGCCAAATTGTGTGTTTTGTTTTACTTATACATGTTTCACTTGTACGTACGTCTTCGTAAACGTAATACTTATGCGTACACGTAAATTGAGGGGGGGGGGTCATTCATTATTGAAACCAAGTTATTATTGATCTGTATTTGTACCAAGATGTTTCTCATAATGCGTTCTTCTTCTTTTACAGGTAAGGTTATGAGATGAGAAATCAAGCTGTTTGGTGAGCAACTAAATCACAATTATCATTTTAAAATAATTAACTGTGGATATTTACGTCTTATTTATAATATGCAATTTACTAACTCGTAATTCGTCATTAATGTTTACCGCCTGTCGAGAAAGGTAATTTCCATAAGAATTTATTATTCACATTCTGCGTAATAAGACAGTGTGAAGGATGTATCAGTGATGATGAATATTATCAAACCCTCCTTTTAACTTATTCTTTTTATGCCTCTTAGACTTGCAATATAGTTCCCCTTGTCCTTGTTCAATAACTTTATTATCCTCAAAAGACAAAACTGTTGTTCAATTGTTTGGAGGATCTGTAGTATTACTCGGGCTACAGATTACCCACTTCTTCCACAAATGTTCAACTCAATGTGATAAGAAAGCTTTCTAAATTGTATATAGACAGTGACAATGTAAAACCGCGTAAGTTGAAAAAACTAAATTTTTCAGGAGACGTAATAAACGTCTATTTTTATTGGTTTAGTATTTTTAAAGTCATTTAGGGCCGGTTTATCTGTCACATGCCATTGGTTCCATTGGTATGTTCATGATGAGCTTACTCACTCTGTATTACTTATAAGGGTTAATCAATCATAATTTTAAACAGGTTGGTTAAGACATAAACAGGGGCAATCAAAGTTCTTGGTGTCGTTTGTTGAAGAAGGAAGTATTAATTTGGTTTTCATATTACCATCCCGGCAAGAAGCCTTGATTGAGAGGATCGTTCAATTTCATCGACACCTGCAGGTCCTGTTAAAAAGAAAAAAAAACCTCTAATGGGGTCTTTTCATAATTCAGTTAAATGAAGTTGAGAGAAGTGGATCAATCAATCGTGGAATTGGAGCACCAAAACTCCTTAATATTTGATCTGACCGACTGCTGAAGGTGGATTAAAACCTTCTATCCGCAAAAAAGAGATAAATGTCTCGTTACTAAAAATTCATCTTGCACAAATAGCAAATTATTATGAAAGGAATCAATACCTTTGTTGTCGATTCCAGAAAAGTGACTTTACGAAAAGTGCCTCAATCTAGATAAGCGACGTGTCATGAAATCGGTTGTGAATATTTCAAGGAGAAAAGTGTACCTACATTATTAGAGCGATGTCATCTGAAACTCAAAAATTAATTTAGATACGTTTCTCGCGTTTTAAAATAATACAAACAAAATTCGTATATTAAATATTGCTTCTATAAGTTCCATAAAAAATTGAAATACCGGTTTATTTATCGGTAAATTCTTGTTAAATTATGAGGCAGACAATGATGAATGAAACAATTATTTATTGCTATTATGGAATTAAGCAACTTGGGTGACTGGTTCTCGTATGGAGCGAACGGTTGGTCCTACAGACGGTGGTCTCATTCGATTCTAAAAATTCCTTACTATTTCAAATTGGTGATAAAAACAATACCTTTATTTGGAGAGTTTTTGAGCTAGGGCACTGTTGAAAATTTCAACCCTTAAATTTCACCCGTTAGAAGTGACTCACATCAACCAACAGCTTTGCTGCCGTGTGAAGGAAGAACGACTCAACTCAAAATTTTCGAAATCCCAGAAATCAGCTTCGAAGTTTTTCTGGAAAACTCGCCATAAATTCACTTCAGATCCCGTAAGCCCATTTTTTTCAGACCTCATATGTTGTTCAACTCAATCGACTGGTACATTTATTCCTCTTAACACGCGTACCTTCAATCGATTCGTGTCATTTAAGTCAAATATCGACAACCATACGAGACGCCTCAACCCGATCTTGAAGCCAACAATGTGGAGGGAAAACATCTCAACTGCGTTTTCAGCGAGTTGAGTCTTTTTTTCTCCATAAATAAATATCAAATCTAGCTAGTTAGGGCGTTTTAATCGATGGGTTCAGATGTTTTTCCTAAAAAAGCATGGAGTTGAGACATTTTTGCTTAAAATTAGGCAATTTTCAAATTAAACCCCTAACGATTTCAACCCCTTCCGGGGTAATTTCGAAATTTTGACTCGTTCATCGGAAAGGTGGGGGGGGGATTAGAGGGGATACGTAAAAACCCCATTTTCGAGTTAGATCGTTCTTCCTTCACACGGCAGTTTGGGGCACAACTAGACCCCAAATAGAGCCCATAAACCAAATTTCATCAAGATTGATCCTTGGTAACTAAGGAAAGTGCCGCAAACGGCGTAGAGAAAAGTTTTTATTCGATTTTTGGATTCTACGTAGGTACCTTGAAACGTATACCATAAAATTTTGAGGGGGTTAAACAATTTTCTTCTTGGTCGATTCCAATGGTTCATTATGGAAAATAATAAACAAAAAAAACGCTGCAAATGATTACACAATGGTTTATTATTTTTCTATATAGATCACTCGTTTACAAAATCACCAACCATCCAATATGAAAAAAAAAAAAAAAAAAAAAAAAAATCAAAATCACCAACCATTCATTGCATTTTGGTCAGCTCTAATTTGAACGGAGATTATGCCTCTTTTGCGATTCACACTCGTGTTTTGATTTATACATATATATATATATATATATTTCAATGTAAACCCTTGAATTTTCGTAGGGAGCGAACGGTTTGTTCTACAAAGCTCCGCGTGGTCTCAAAAAATTCTAAAAATTCTATAGAATCCTAAATTGAAGGAAAAACAATACCTTCATATCGAAATTTTTTGAGTTAGGGCGTTTTCAAAATTTCAAAATTGATTTTGGAACCCTTAGGAGTGACCTACATCAACCAAAAGCTTCGGGGCACAACTAGACCCCGAATGGAGCCTGCATACCAAATTTCATCAAAATCGGTCAATGCTAAGTGGCAAATGTGCCGCGTACGGCGGACGGACGGCCAAATTTTTATTCGATTTTTGGATTCTACGTACCTTGAAACGTAAACCATCAAATTTTGAAGGGGTGTTACAATTTTTTTTTCTTGGTCGATTCTAAAGGTTCATTATTGAAAATAATAAACCAAAAGGGATTTTGAGTTGGTTTAGAAAAAGTTACTGTGAGACTTTTTTGTTGTAAATTAGTTGCAAAATAAATCCTTGAAGTTTGGCCCATTCTGTATACGTCAACCACAGCAGCAGTTCTCAATGTATTCAATTCTGCGGAAACAGGTAGAGAGGAAGGGAATCAATAAAAATTATCGACAATATTTTTGGAAAAATTGTGTTTTATATAAAAATAGTAAATCTAGGAACTCGTTACATGATTTCTGTACATTTAATTACAGGGGACTTCAGTGGATGACGCTCAAACGTGAACTTTGACTTCGTGAGTGGGGTAGTGCTTGGCGGGCTGGTGGACCTCCTTGACGTACTCGTACTCCCACTGCTTGTAGTGGTCGTCGACGTGGGGGGTGCCGTGGTGCTTGACGACGGCGTTGTAGCCCGCGTGCTTGTCGGCGGTGTAGTGGACCTCGCGGATGGTGCCGTCGGCCTCCTTCAGCTTGTAGACGCCCTGAACTCCGTGGCCGTCGCCGGACTCGAGGTGGCTCTTCAGGTCGCCCGTGTGGTGGTCTTCGACGTCGTAGCGGAACTTGTAGGGGGAGGGCGGGTGCTGAAACAGACGACAGGTCCATCATATTACTCGTATAACATTATACAGAAATATTCAGGTTCAATTTTAGCGATTTTTTGAGAAAATGAGATTATTGGAATGAATTCGAAGTTTAAAACATGGAAGAATTTTGCTTCCAAGTCCACCAAGGTAGCGGTAGACCACATTTCTCCCATATCCACTCCCTCACAGTCAGTTGTTACCAGCCGCTTGCCCTTGTCCTCCTACGATGCTGCTGCTTCTGCTTGCTGTTGAGGTTATTGATTCACTCTTTCACCTCATAGTAGTTAATGCCTAGGTAATTGCAGTTAAGGAGTTTAAAAAACTCTCTACTTTGGAAAAGTTTTCACGTCTTTTAATTTGCTCTTGGAAATGGGAAGGAAAGATGCGAATGTAAAAGCTGAATTTAATGAGTTGTCTTCAAGATTGATGAAAATCAATCCAAAATGCTTTTTCAGTCAACCTGAGGAAAATTACATACCTATCTAATTCCTTCTATCAAATTATTTTATTACTACCAAGAGAGCTTTTTTTTTTTTTTTTTTTTTTTAATTTCCTGGTATCAGAGCTAAAAGAAGCGGCATCCAACAACATCAGGGTGATGGCTGTGACCTTGTCGTGGCGCAGAGTATCGTGCGGGAAAAGTGCCACGGAGTTGCGCGAGTTGGGCATCTCGGTAGGCGTACTCCGTGGTATCACCACCCGTGTACTGCTCGGCTCATATTTGAACTGGTGGTCTTTCTATAGAGGCACTTCCTTTCATCCTACTTTCTCGAGTCCTGGGCGTCCTCCCCGTTAATATTTGATTTTTTTTTTTTCTTTTTTTCATTATGGCGTGTCCCCTTTCTTTTTTAGAAGTGTTTATTTTTTTAAAATTATTACTGAAAAAAGTAAATTTAAAAAAATATTAAAAAAGGAAACTGTTATATTTTCAATATATTTTCATGAATTCGGTTAAATCTTCAGAGGTTTAGCGGGTTGACAAGTGGATAGTCCCCTATGAGGGTAGTACAAGTTACTTAGAGATAGATGTTTTGAGATTAGATTTACCATGCATCGGATCATGTTTATAATTGAGTTACGGATTCGAGGAAACTATGTGCAACACCCACTAGGCAGACTTTTTCAGTTTTTGTAATCAAGAAGATGATATAAACTTTGAAAATTCGCTCCTTCCCTCATGCTACACCATTGGGACTTGGGTAGGTATATTCCTTTCAAGCCTACCAACGTAGTGGAAGCTATGTTTTAACTTTTAAAGGGTGAAAAAAATGCCATCCAAAATCAAAATTTTCTCTGGTATTGTTTCGAGTCTGTCGGAAATTCTTGGTGTTTTTGTCATTCGGTTATTCTGTTGATGATAAACCGGAATACAACACAAAACTTGCAAATTTTGTTGAACCTCTCAATTCTGTTGTGTACTCAGTTTAACTTGAGTAGAAACTAGAGCTGAAGCTCGACCTTGTTGCGAACATGTCCGAACACCACGATCACGATTTGATGTGGTGGGCGAGAATTTGCCTAATCTATCCTCTTGTCGAGAATTATCTGGCCCGAATTAAATTGCGCATTAAATTGTGCATTATTAACTAGATTTCAATTGCAATTCAAAAATTATTGGACAGAGCTGAATTTTTCGAACCATTTTTTGTAAAAGTCAAAACATGATGTCAGAAAAGATTCCCTTGGAAATTTTGATCATCACTCTATTTTGAGACTTCTAATAACCCACAAAAAATTTTGCTGGGAATTGCAATTTAATTTTGGTAACTCCGGAGACACTTTCAGACAGCTGTAGAGTTGATGAGATGTTTTCGGTGACACTAGTGACACCATGGTCCAATTAGGGTTAAAAACCTGGTTCTGAGTATGAACAGGCACCCGAAATGTGATAATGAAAAAAAAAACAATAAAATCATTCGCAAAACACAACTTTTCTAGGCGATCAGTGATGTACTCGTACATTGACAAAAAATTCGAAGGGGCCATGAGTAGTCAATGAGTATTCAATATTTTCATGATGAAAATAACCTGAATTAAGGCACCATATACCTTCTAGGTCAGTTCTTTGGGATTTTAAGAATTAAGTAGCCCTTGCCCTAAATCGAGGCTCTGTAATGTATGACCGCACTGGTTGATACGGTCTGGCTGTCGGTGATCGCAAGGCGGAGAAAGTAGTTAACCGTGTTTTCTGGAATGTTACGTCTCATTATGGTGACATAACTGGCATAATCTAACACGTGCCGCTTCTTCCACAATTAGATGCGCCGCATTCTTCTCCGTCTCGTCCGCGAGAAAGCCGACTTGCGGGCATTTGTTGGGTTTCTGGTTCCAGGTGAGGAACTGGACGGTCCAGAACAGTCTATAAGGCCACATGTTCTCTATTTACCGATCGGTCACAAAACCTTTTTCTTAGATTTCATGATGCTCTTTCATAAGTGAACATAATGACCTAATAACCCGGGGAAATGTATATATAATGTGTTATAGGTTTACAGGAAACAATGTTGATACAAAACAAACTGTAGTATTGTGGAATAGTTGCATAAAATCTGCCATTTAAATGGATTATTCAAGTGATATCTAGCAATCATGTTCTATCACCGGTTCTTGAACAAATTCGATCTCTGATTCACACCAGTTTCGGCCACACTTCCCTACAAATGGGAGCACGTAAACCAGTAATTTCGTGAGTTATTGAGTTTATACTATGATGGAGGTAAAATAAATTTATTAGTTATTGAAACATGCAATTATTGATATTTAATGAAAATGTTTGGAAAAAGTAACTGTTTATTTGAGAAAGTTATGATATAAAATCGATGTCAAATACGTTTCTTCTGCTGTCGTATTCGATCCAATCAAGTAAAAAAGTCTACCTAGTGGGTGTGGCACATAGCTTCCTCGTATCCATTACCCGATTTCATAGATGATACGATGCACAGTAGGTAATCTCAAAACATCAATAGTACCTTGCACTACTCTCATAGGAGACTCTACACTGCAACCCTCACAATTTCCGAATATTTCCCCGAAATCGGATGGAAAATGTAGAGGTTCACGTTTGCGCATGCGCAGTGGCAACAGTCAGTTTGGGTGCCATGATTTTCATGAGGGACTATCTCTACTCCAATTCTTACAATTCCTGAAAATTTCATCAAAATCGGATTAAAAATATAAAGAAGTTGAAGTTGAAAGGATTTTACGTTTGCGCATACGCAAAGGCTTTTATCAGTGGGAGGGGGGGGGGTGATTGTCATAGGGAGCCATCTACTCCATATTCCGCATAATCCCTGAAATTTTCATCTAAATCCGAAGGGAAATGTAGAAGTTATGGCTGTTACAAGGAATTAACGTTTGCGCATGCGTACTGACTACTATCAATTCCGAGCGATGATTTCCATAGGGAACCATCCACATGCAAATCATTGAAAAGTTTTTCGAAATCAGATGAAAATGTAGGTGTTATGGCTGTTTCAAGGATTCTTTGTTTTTGGTTGCGCAGTGGCTACTGTCAGTCTGGGGTACATGATTTTCATAGGGGACCATCTACAATCCAATCAGCATAATCCCTGAAATCGGAATGATATGATGAAAGAAGGTCTGCCAAGTGGGTGTGGCACACAGCTTCTTCGTATCCTCAACCTGATTGTATAGTATGATCCGATGCATAGGTAGTTGATAATCTCAAAACATGAATCTCTATACCTTGCTCTCCACCGGAGACAATGAGGAATTTCACCATTTCGGAATTTTCTATTTTTGACCCCAAAATCGGATTCCTCGAAAAACCTCCTACAGCAAACTTTCAGCCCGTAATTCCTAATTTACGAATAAACAAAACAGTGTAGAAAATATGAACGTTTAAAAAAACCGGAGGATGACGTCATTCTGGAATAGTTCATTTACGGCCACTTGAAGCGCTGAGATCGAGAAATCTATAGTCCCCAGATGCAACATTTCACAAAACCAGTAAAGTTCGACATCGAAAAACTGAAGAAAATAATAGAAAAAGCAAGATGGGGAAAATTAGGTTTCTCCTGTTTTTGTTTGATAACTTTCCTCTTAGACAACCCAATTTGGTCGTACCATCGGGCAACATTGGGAGGAGACGGCGATCCAAACAGCCCAATCAGCGAGCGTTCCCGCTTCACGTTGAAGAGGTCCGTTTTCCCGGTTATTTTTTGAAATCATAAATTTTTATTGCCTCCCAAAAATAACAGGAGACTTATTTTCCGAAATCAACCCGATTTTCATCTATCCCACACCGTTAACTATTCAGGAAAAATTCGAACAGAATTCGGTGAAATTCCTCATTTACTCGCCATCTCGAACAATGTCTGACAATATCATCGAATTCGCATGGGCAATTTAGAAGTTGAGGCTGTTTCAAGTGTTTTACGATTGCGCATACGCAGATGATTTTTATAGGGGACTATCTACACGCCAACCCTCTTAATGCCTGAAATGTCATCGAAATAAGGCGTCAAACTCATATTGTATTGCAAGGATTTCATGACAGACAGGCACGAAACCAAGATTGTTCAATAAGGTCTAAAACAACAACGCAACTGGAAATTTTGATATTGGAAAGTTTTTTTTCTCATGAAAAGTGAAATAAATGCTTCCTTGGTTTGCTAGAAAGGGAAAGTCCCGACAGAATTCCTGTTTCTGTTGATGAGGAAAGCGATTCCGCCCAATCACGACTACAAATAAAACTACCTCAGACTCTCATCTCCTGATTGATTCATATTTTGAATGCTCCCCAGTAAAATTGGAAAAAAAATGAGCTCATCAAAAGGGTACTTACGTCAACGTTTTTGAGAACCACCAACTTACAAAATAATGTAATTATCTTGTATCACGAGCATCGCCGATTATGAATATTCAGGACGTTTAATAATCCCATCATGGTGCAATTAATTGCGTAACAAAATTATAGTATATTTAGTCAGTATTTATTTATTTTTTTTAAGAACCTGATTTGAATTTCGAAGAACTTGAAAGTCTGGATATCCAATCGAGTCGAGGTGACCAGAGAGCAGCTTTCTTCTCGGAGGATCAGGTTGGTTTTCGACTCTTGAGAAATTTACTTATGCAGAATAGACGGGAGTATTTGAAAATGAAAGTGGAAAGAAGAGGTTCAAAGTGGAATCAGATTATATCACCGCGGGCTATCTGGCTCTGGTTTAATCGGTTTTGTGAGATCAGTTTAATGATAGTGAATGAACTGCAGTTATCGGGGTGAAATATAAAGGTCTAATGAAGCGACTATGAGCGATTGAAGTGTGCTTGGACAATATTTTCAGTGTATTCATCGCGATTTCACGATTGCAATGAAGTGGTGACCTTCAAATTTCACCCATCCAGTTTATCAACTATGAGTGAGTAGAATCTACTGCATCTGATGCACATTTTTATAGTGCTTGGAGAGAGATCACTCGAGGTTCCTAGCTTTGTTAACTGCTGACTGACACAGTTGAAGTGGTACGCATAATGGTATAATGTTCACACTTGGCTCTGACTACGAAGTACCGCATCTGCCATGATTTCACAGAAGCGGTGTGCAAATTAAGGTATGGGTCATTTCATAATTTGGGGTTATTTTGTCCTTTTTTCTCCCGTAAACGTCCTTTGTTTTGACCACTGAGGCAGATCCTGAAGTGGGCGCACACTTTATCAAGTAGTTTCAAATTTAGAGAATTTTGAATTTTTTCCAAAATTTTGACTTTGTGGGGAGAGATAAAACATTGTAGGGAGAAAGAAAACCATGGGTGAGTTGAACTCATGAAACCTTCCTATTCCTTCAAAATACGAGAATCTTAGTTTAGGAGAGTCTCTTTTATTTATCGCAATCACAGTCCGAAGCTATAATCTAGGTACATCAGAATTCTTCAAGTCTTTCAATCAGTCTAATCGTTCGTAAAATGAGGGCTAAGGAAATGTCAGAATTATATGACCCAGCGGTGTAAATAGTTCAGGTAACTCTTAAAAATGTAAACGGCTTTGAAAAAACTGTTGATAACCCATAGTTTATTCAGTTTCTTAATAGTACATAGCCAATTCACTTTCTTAGTAATGCATAGGTAACTCGGTTCATTGATAATACTTAAAAAACTCAGTTTCTTAATAATGAAATTCTTACAAAAACGCAAAAACCAATAGTGTCCAACATATGAGGATCAGAGCCTAGCTAAAATAAAATGAGGCAAGGATAAAAAATCAAAAAAAGGTCGAACTAATGGGAACTGGGAACCTGAACAATATCTCCTGTATTTATGACTCGAATATCATTGTCATTAAGCTCAAACTGTGCATGGATCCCCGGAAATGCCGTAATCCATTTTTACTACAATAGTACCATCGTCATTAATAGTATCGTTGCTGAAAACGTAGTGATAAGGCTTAATGTCTTCCTTCAGTATACATACTGACCTCAACTGCCGTAAATATGCAGAAGGGTCGATTTTTTAGGTTTTTGAATGGTAGCATTCGTAATTTTAAGTTCTATCTCATCATTCAGAAAGAACAATTCGGGAAAATTTATTGGGAAAGTTATTCTTCAAAAATACCTACGCTGTTTTGGGTTTTGCAAGATCTTCCAACGAAAGTAAACAGTAGAGTCTTTAATCGAAAAAGACCATACGTCCTTGCTTTACGGTGTTTATTTGTTGAAACAATGTTATTGATAGTAGTATATCGATGGATTGTACGGCTTCTTGTCTCTGGATTAATTTCATAGTTGTCTGAACTCATAAAGCCTTACCGTTTTTCAACGTTGTACTGTACACCTAAAGCTTCAAGGGGCCGTCGATAAATAGCAACTGCGGTATTTTTTCTTTATACAACGCGTTTTCCATTTTTTAAAAATGGCAATTCCAGAACACAAAAACTTTGCCTGCGTTTTTTTTTCGAAAAATGAATCTACTTCTTTTTTACCTTGGACGGCTGTCAGTAGTGGAGGTGAAGAATTTTTTGGGCTGCGTCCTCAATGTGCCCTTCAAAATCGAAGGTCAAAAAAATTTTCCTATTTGGGTGAGCGATTCCTGGATTGATTTTACCTTTACTAAAGTGGCGTCTATTCAAAAGGTGTGAAATGATGATTAAACATGACCGACCCCTTTTATTCTCAAAATTTCAGTCTAGTCGTGTAGTTTTTCACGTTAATATTGAACCTTTGAATCTCATTCAGCAGGAAACCCCTGATGAATACGAGTATATTCAGCCTGATGTTACGCTATAAAGATGTCCATGATTTCTCAACCAAATTCATTCAGTTTCATTCATTTTGACAATTTATTTGATCATCAGAATATACGATGAATTAAAAGTTGAAAAATGTACTAAAAATTTTATATTTACCTTTCCTTTATTTACGTAAGTATTTAATACTTTCTACCTAGTACTATAAAAACATAAATAAAGGAAAGGTAAATATAAAATTTTTAGTAAATTTTTCAACTTTTAATTCATTGTAGGTATATTCTGATACATTTATAATTTTTTTAAAATAATACAATAAAATAATAACAATAAATTTTATTAAAACCACAAGTAGGAAAATTTGGGGAACTTTGGTAAACAATATTCGTCAAATTAGAAATGTATGAAATTGGTTCTCATATGTTCGCATAATTTCTATTTTTGCTCTAATCCCAAGAGTTACAAATAGATTATTGTTGATAAAAATGTTTTATTAGGGACCTGTTAGGTACAGACTGAGAGGAGTTGAACGGAAGTTGATTCAGAGGTCGCTCAGGGCCATTTTAAACTGGTGTTCGGTGGTTACTTTCCTTTTCACCTTTTGCCTGGGATGAGAAGAGGAAGTGTAGATTAATATAAAAATTCACTTCATTTCTTTTCTCTCCCTCATCCTGTAGTTTTACTCTCGTTCACTCTCTTCTTTACTCTCGTTATCCAGCTCACAATCAGGTACCCCACAAGTTGCTTTCTGCAACTTTGTTTTCACGTTTTGTTCATTCAATCCTTCCAGTGGTAACTATTTGTGAATATGTGTGCTAATGATTTTCAGCTGTAAGTACCTATCGTGCAAGGTAGACGAGCTCGCCTTAGGTAAACAGACGGTTGTTAGTATTTGAGCAATTTAACCACGATTTGATGTTTTGTTTTTAATGTATACAGTAATTTCTAGGTATTATTTCACAATGATTTCTAGGTATCATTTCTAGATATAATTTCTGGTATCATTTCTTCAAAATCAATTCCTAGGTATTAATTGATTTATTTTTGCTATTATTAGGCAGAGGAATTTTCATTAAATCTTTGCCAGAGGTGTGTAAAGGAAGGGCCACTTGGCCCCAATCTCGCCCTGGGTTTGTAAATTAAAAAAGTCCATTCATGCAGCATGAGTTAATGAGCGAATTTTCAAACAAATCTTCAACGCTATGGTTAGACAAAATTTAATATTAGTTGTATGACAGAGTAGTCAGACTAGAAGGTGCGGCGCGTAGCACGAATCGTTAAAATTATACAATCAACCTAAAGGTTGAATATTTTTAAAAACATCAAAAAACTCTTTTCGTCAACCCAAACTCATGTATAAATTTTATAAAATATAATTATATGATTTTGGGACCAAACGTCAAAGTGTTCATGCCTGTCGAATAATCATGTGGATGAAACCACAATAATCAATATGCGATCATTTTGATTAATTGAAGTACCTACATTAATAAATTGTTCACTTATGTAAAAAAAAAAAAAAAACTTTCAGGATCGTTTAGAACGTTCTATAATGGACTCCAGTGTAATGTTCTCTTCAAAAAAGTCTATTCTAAAAATTTTGAGGCCCTAGCAGAAGCTTCATTTTTTTTTTTAAATTCGCTGAAAGTTCAATAATTCAATATCTCTCTTAATTTTGTCCCTTTTCCTATCATTTTCTTTCAAGCCGCTAGTGGCGTAGAGGTTTACTACGCTGGTTCATCGTACAATACTCACATGTTCCTCGTGTTCTTCGTGCTCAGCGACGGGGTAGGCGGAAACGACAGCGACGAGCGCCAGAGCGAGGAGGGCGACCTGCAAAACAAACAGAATCCGTCAGTTTCATCGAGAGGTTCGCATCAACTCGACGGGTTCGGTCGAGTCGGATCAGAGATCGAGAGAAGGAATTATAGTTCTCAGGAGGGCTAATGTGTGTGCAGTGGACTTATCTGGACGAATATCCGGGAATCTCTCCCTCTTTTAACGGTATTTCGTTGCGTACCTCTTAACCTCCACTCAGCACTCAGCCTTCGCTACCAGAAAGTACCTGCCACCATCTAAGTTGGTACACAATACCATATTTCGCTCTGCTTCGAATGAGGCCAACGCTGGATTACACCGTTGAAATGATTTTCAACGTTTCATTTTAAGTGGCCAAATACAACAGAAAACCTTTGTAGACAAATTTCCTACTACTCAATTCCAGAAATTTAAAATCATCAAATTAAAATTTATCCAAATCAAAATTTGCATTTTTTTATTTTTTAAAACCTTTTTTTATATTAATTTTTTCATATTTTTCCCCTAAATAAAACTTTTAAAAAATTTCAATTTTTCAATTTTTAAAAAAATTTTAATTTAGAATTTAAATTTGACAAATTTGATTTCTTAAACTGAAAATATGAAATCTCAAGTTGGGAAATTAAGGTATTTTAATGTTCCAGTGACTGATGAAAAAATATATAGAAGGTCTAAGTACCTGGGACTGACTCAACAAGGGTGCAATAAGTGGGTTAAGCAATGAGTGGGAACTGATCTTTTGAGAAGGAGAAATCCAGGATCTTTACTTTACTACGTCAAGCTCGGTGTTCTCATTCATTTCAAACTGACGACATTTCAAATCTAAGTAGGAAGGAAACCTCTATACTTATGGAACACAATTCATGCAAAATCAATGCGTTTATTGATGTTTTTCGAATCTACATCAGAGCAACCACAAACGATGGGGTTTTCGGATACTTACTATTAGTCATTCAATATCCGTAATTATGCGATAAATTTGATCCTAAAATCAGGACATCCATGACACTGATATGCTCTCTAAAATGGCCAAGTCATGCCCTGATAATCAAATAATTTTCAAAGGAAAGTTCTTCTATTATTTACAAAACCAGTAAAACAATATGGGTAGTTTTGATTTACTGATTTACTCCTGAATGAATCTACAATCATTTTTAGGGAAGTTAAATTATTGTAAAAGCTACAAATAACTGACCAATTCGTGATTTATCTGAAAATTTGTTGAATTTAAAATTTTCTTCAAATGCAACTCTAATTTTAAGAATAATATTTATGTTGATGCGATGAGAGTTGAAGTGATCGATAGGTACGTATTTTTTAGAGGAAAAGTTTTACTCAATTCTCATGACTTTCTACAATTTTTCACTTTAACCATTTCTTGATGGTAATTCTTCTTTGTTTAGTATACATTTATTTTGGAATGAAATTATAATCTTCATGTAAGACATCAACTATAATATATTAATCAGTCGCTTCCCAACCATCCTATATCATGGTTTTTCCTATTCTGACTTTAACAGGCCATATTTGATCAAATATGATGGTTATAAACGATTCTCTTCTACTGATAAGGAACTTTTGTGGTTCGATGAATCAACGAACACATTACGGTGACAATTCAGAATTCCAACAGTATTAATGCAGTTAACTTTCTACGTTACTGCTTAAAATAATATAGTAGTTAAATTGAGTTTAATTGCAGAAAAAATGTTTAAAGTTATAACATACCACAAGTTGCAACATACTCGCTGAATCAGTGACAGTTATAATCAATTTAGACTGGCAAAAATTCTATATTTTGGGAAATCAATGAATTTTTGACATAGAACAGCACTTTAAAGTAGTTAATTAATATCAAATTACAATTGAGAGAATTATTATGTAAGTGATAGTATTAGAACAATTTTATAAAGAACATCTTATCAAAGAATTTGTTCAATATTTTCTGAGGTGAGTCTTTTGTATATCGTTATGTTCCATAGCAACTGTTGGGATCCACCAAGTAACCTGTAAAATGATTATCACATTACTGTGGTAATTATTTTTCATCCCACTAAAGGGATGATTTTCATCCCACGTCAGGGAATACCTTCGTATAATGGTGCTATTATTGTTCCCGTTTTGAGTTACTTTGGCTCGTCTAAGATGATAGATTGAAAGTTCAAATGCACACCAGTGTTTTTTATATAACGTCAAATGAATTGGAAATGGGGTCCACTGAATTTTAAATCCTTCTTCGCCGAGCTTCCGGTTAATTTATTACCTTCTTCAGGGCTCGAAGGATGGTTCACTCAATGAGCAAACCGAGCGTAACCCATCCTTCGAGCCCTGAAGAAGGTGATAAATTAACGAAGGATTTAATAATTCAGTGAACCCCATTCCCAATCCATTTGACATTATGTGATTTGTTGGGTCGATCTACATAGTTGCTTTTTAGTTTTTTAATTATCAATTATAATATTAGAATTTTTGTTAGAAAAGACCTTAGTTTAGATAAGTAACAATATTGGTTGATTTGATGATTTGATTGACTAAAAAAAAACGCTGCAAATCATTGCTCAAAGGTTTATTATTTTCTGTATAGATCATCCTTCTGTATAGATCACTGGTTCTCCATCAATAGCACCTACCACCATCTGTATTCTCCCTTGACCTTCCCTCTCAAATTTCAGCTCCTGCGTTCAATAGGATTGAAAATGGCTTCGGAGCTCACTCAGCTGATCAGTGATCAGAAGAGTGAAGAAGATCTCCTCGAATGCTGGAGACGCCTGGAAGAGCACTTCCATTCAATAGGATTGAAAATGGCTTTCGAGCTCACTCAGCTGATCAGTGATGTGTGGAGTGAAGAAGATCTCCTCGAATGCTGGAGACGCCTGGAAGAGCACCTCCATTCAATAGGATTGAAAATGGCTTTGGAGCTCACTCAGCTGATCAGTGATGTGAGGAGTGAAGAAGATATCCTCGAATGCTGGAGACGCCTGGAAGAGCACTTCCATTCAATAGCATTGAAAATGGCTTCGGAGCTCACTCAGCTGATCAGTGATCTGATCAGTGAGCAATGATTTGCAGCGTTTTTTACCTACAAACATTGTTTTTACCTACCAATTTTTTTTTTACCTACCAGCTTGGTACTACCTACCACACCATACTGGCTTCACACCTTCACAATCAAGTTTATTAGAAAGAACTAAACGCTTCACACTCGATTCGAAAAATAGAAAGCTTGATATGGAAATTTGATTACTGGTTACGCAGAAGGCAAAACTGTATACAAATCGAAGAAATGAACAGCGATCGCATTTGAGTCAGATAAAATTTGAACGGCGATTAGACCTCTTTTGCGATTCACACTCATGATTCTGTTTTATCGAAGGAAAACCTTCAAATACTCGTAGGGACCGAACGGTTTGTCCTACAGAGCTCCGGGTGGTCTCAAAAATTTTTAAAAATTCTGTACTATTTAAAATTGGTGAAAAAACGATACCTTTACTTCGAGAGTTTTCGAGCTAGGGCACTCTTGAAAATTTCAACCCTTAATTTTCACCCCTTAGAAGTGACCTACATCAACCAAAAGCTTCGCGGCACAACTAGACCCCAAATGGAGCCCATATACCAAATTTGAACCAAATCGGTCCAGTGTTGCTAAGAAAAGTGCCGCGTACGGCGGACGGCGTACGGCGGACGGCGTACGGCGGACGGCGTACGGCGTACGGCGGACGGACGGAAATTTTTTTATTCGATTTTCGGATTCTACGTACTTTGAAACGTAAAACATCAAATTTTGAGGGGGGGTTAAAATTTTTTTTTCTTGCTCGATTCCAAAGGCTTATTATTGAAAATAATAAACCAAAAAATCGAAGCAGTAGGTACATCGATTGTTAAAAAAAAACTTTAAAACTCACTCAAAGTGGAAATTCTGTTTTTAAAATACAAAATTTTGTTTCAGAATAATTTAAATTTACGTTCTGTGGAAAATTTTAAAAAACAATTAAATTAAATTGAAATTCTTATTAAGCACCACAGAAGTGGCACGTTGTTGAACCGACATCACCAAGGAGTCACATTGAGGAGTATGAAATCAGGAAATTTCCCCCCGAAAATCGAAACAACAACAAGGGTTATCCTCTGACAGACACTCATACGATACCGAAGTTACTCCAAAACTTCTAAAACGCAAATGGGGGTGGAGATTTTGATTATTTGTTGAATTTTCACACGAATACAAAGCTTCTGTATTTTCAATGGTGAGAAAGAAAAATGTTCAATTTCAGGAATAGCTTCAGGGTGGTCCAAATTGCATAGAAAACGGTTTCGAAACCAGTGATAAGGAGATGGACGTGACGTCATATGTGCAAACAAAAGGGAGCTAGTGGAGTTATGTTGTCTCTTTTTTCCCCTCCTCTTTAGTATGTTGCTCAATTTTTTTGTGAGCTCTCAGACCTAAAATTTAAATCGATAAATAAATCACAAAATTTCTCGTCAGCATTTTCAAACTTTGTTGAACCGACGTCACTATTTTCATGCACGGAAATTTCACTTCGGAATCGACGAAATTTCAATCACAAATCGGAGCGCGCACAATGTTTTTAAACACGTAATTCAACACTGGGTAAGAAATGAGATCCTTACAGCGGACTTCATGATGAGAAGAGGAGAGCAGCGGTCGGTGAGAAGTCGGCGACTCGAATGTCAGGATAAGCCGCCCCGTCGGGCTTATATACTCCCTTTCTCGCTCTGCTTAATTACCATTATTGCGCACCCTAATTGGACGGGATCGACGGGATGGAGCGGTGGGAGATCAACTTTGTGAACGAAACGTCGGGAATGAAAAGGAAAGATTTCAATTCGGACTCCTTTATCAGCCCGGTTATCTCTGACGTCGTGTGAAAGGACTGCAGAGAGCGTTGAAACGTACGAATTATTGCTGGGCTTCGCAATGCAAAAGTTTGTTGCAACTAGTTCGCGCTCTGGCGATCCGCTGAATGGTCAGAGGTAGACTGAAATTGTTTCTCGTCTGAATTCTGGAGTCATTGAACCCCTAAAAGAGTGGCATTCGAAGCACTGGAACGTCGTTCTAACCCCATTCATTTAATACCATAACAACAATATTATTTTGAAAATATGGACAAGTATTCAAAACTAAGATACATCATTGAGTTTTGTTGATTATGGTGGCTGTTTCTTCACTGCTTCACAAGTAAGCTAAGAACGCTTCAATCTTCTGACGATATCTTTTGCATCAAGAGGTTGGACAGCTTCCTCGTTGATGTGACATCTTAGCTGTAGGTGTCTCACAACTTGTCACTTTATAGCTTCATTATTTTATTGTTTCGATCCGAAGCTCGTGATGGATACGTTTCTTTTCAAAAGTACCATGGTGCGTTGACAACCGAGGAGTTTTCTTTCAAACGGGCTTATATCCACTTGGAATGATTTGTGGGAAATTGAGAAAAACTAATTTCATGGCGAAGGAAGTTTTCTAGGGTTCCCAATTTTTCCGAATTGTTTGTTCATAGAACTTTTGATTCTAAGACCAAATTTCGAAATTTTGGCATGCGTTTTGAGAGAGACACGGCCATTTCTTATTTGGATATGAATCCATTTGATAAAGAAATGAAACACTATACATAAAGGTGGCTACAGCTTTCGTACAAGTACACAACCACGAGAGACATTTTGTGTAAGCGAAAATCATCAGAAATTTCCGCGTAACGCTCCCCGCGTGACGATTTTTCATTTATGTGTCATAGTAAAGACATAAAATGTCAATAACGATGGATATGAGCGACTGAAAAAAGCAAGTTTTTGGTTGTGTGAAGAAATTATTTTTATTTTATTTTATTTGTTTACCCATTATTTGCAATATTGTAACTTCGGAATCGAGCAAAAAAAAAAAATAAAAATTCTAACCCCCCTCAAAGTTTGATGATTTACGTTTCAAGGTACGTAAAATCTGAAAACCGAATAAAAAAAATTTTTAAAATGTTGATTGAAAACAATGGGTTGGATATAAGCCGGTTTTTTAGCAAAACCGATTTTTAGCAAGCTTTTAAAGGGGGATACAAACCGTTTTGGAAGGAATTCAACTCGTGAGGTGATGAGCCTTATATCAAAGATTCAGAATCCGCCAAAAAAAAAAAAAAAAAAAAAACGACCGTTTGAAAGAAAACTCTTCATACCGTTCTTAGCACATTGTTCTGGAATCTTTGGATTTGACTGAGCCGCACAGTCCTAAAGCTGAGCTCCATAAAGCCTGTCGTAGTTCTGAAGATTGGACGGAAAATGTACTCAGTTTTTTTGCATCTCTCCACAATAATTGTGCTGTCTATCATGAAAGCCGGGACTGATTTAAAGACTTGGTTCTACAATGCAAGCTTGTTCTGGATTGACAAGTTCTACCGTCTCCCCATTAGCCAATGAATTTTTCTGAATTTAAGTTGTCACCTTTGAACAAGAATAATTTCCTCGACTGCTGATTTGGGTGTTTGGGTGGTACTATAGAAAAACTCTTGAGTTTGGTTGGCCCAGTTTTTAATCATGAAAATCGCGAGATTTTTCAATGTACTTAATAATAGTGGGAAAACTGTCGGGTACTAATTTACAATTTTTGTGCTTAGACGACCCCCTCGGGATCGCCAAAACGGACAAGCTGATGGACCAAGCCAAAAATGAACTGAAGTCGGCATTCAAGATGAGAGATATCGGCGAGCTCAAATATTGTCTTGGAATTTAATTTAAAAAAGAAGAAAACGGATATTCGATGAACCAAGCAAAGTACCTCAATGAACTCTTGAAGAAATTCGGAATAAGAAAAACAAACCGATATCTACTCCAATCGAAGCTAGACTGAAACTCGAAAATGGACAAGGCACCGATTATACCATACCGTACCAAAGCTTTATCGGAGGGATAATGTATCTTGCCATTATCACACGCCCCGACATCGCTTATGCTGTAAGCTACTTGAGCCAATAAAATTCCTGCTTTGAATGAGCATTAGAAGGCAGCAAAACGAGTGCTCAGATTCCTAAATGGTACAAGCAAACTGAGCCTCCATTTCAAAAAGACCAGCAAAGTAATCCTTGGATAATATCCAGCATATTATGCTGATGAGGATTGGGCAGGCAGTAGTGTTGACTACAAGTCATACACTGGATATTGTTTTATGTATGCCGGCGGACCAGTGAGCTAGGAATCCCGAAAACAACGGACAGTTGCACTTTCAACGCAAGAGGCCGAGGAAATGGCAATTACCGAAGCTGCAAAAGAGGCCATCCACCTGAAACAACTTGCAAGAGATGTTGGTCTTACACAAGATGTGATTGGGATTATCAACGACGACCAGGCGGCACAAAACCTAGTCATCAACCCAGATATCGGATCAAAATCAAAACACATCAACATCAAACACCATTTCATACGACAAGGCATTCAAGAGGGGAGCGTGAAGCTGCTGCAAACCAAGCGAGGAGTTGGAAGCAGACATCCTGACCAAGGCATTTCCGGAGTGCAAACACCAGGTTAATTGTGGAAGACTCGGACTTTACCACTTGTGAGAGGAGTCTTGTGGCATCAAATTACGCGAGTTAAAAATTATTTTAAATTGTTTACTCGTTACGTTTTCACTTGTTGCTAGAGATCCTCGACACATGCTAAATTTCCCATAAGGCCTTGTTTGTACAAAATTCCCTCATTCGAAAAATACACTTTACAAAAGGTAAACGCTGATATTATTTCACAAACAAATAGAGAAACTTCCAAGTAGATTACAAAACATACCTGCGCTTTTCTACAACGATCATAAATGAAAAACACCTTTCAGATATACCTGGTGGCCAACTTGAAACTTCAAAACGATAGGAGTGAATTTCAGAAATAATAATACCGTTATTCTTCAACCAGTAAGAAAGATCATGAAAGTAGCTCATTCAAATAGTAGAAACGACAGGTGAAAAATAATCGTTTTTCCCTTCTCACTTCTCCGTTTATTCCATCATTTGAAGCTGCAAATATTGTCAGCTAGTTCAGTCCGTCAAAGAACTCTATAAAGAGCTTTAAACCCGTTAGCAGTACACTGGAAAATTTTCAGGTTTGATGAACGGGTTTATATTCAGCGGAGTTTTCCTCTTCTTTGCGTGGATAATGAAAAAGGGGAGAACGAAGAGGTTAAGGGTCATTTGAAAAATGCTTTCAAATGGGACACTCGCTGAGCGCCGTAATTCGCGGCCTGAGCTGAGTTCAATGGGAGGGCGGCGGGACTTAACGGGTTACCATCATTACAACCTTGAAAGCGATTCTAGTTAGGACCTCCCCCGCACTCTCCTCCTCAGCCTATCAATCGAATCCGATCGGAGATAATCCGACACCTTTCAGCTGATGATGAATTTTCTTCTCTTCTCACCGAAAACCACGAACTGGATTATTGGAGAAATTTCTGGTAGAAAGAAGGTGTTGCGTCGCATCAAAATGACAAGGAAAAACCGTTCCCCCCCACTTCCATCAATCTGGCGTTTATGTTTTGGGTTTGGGCCGTTAACCAATAACGAGGGAATGTGTTATTAAGGTAAGAGGTGTATTGTGGGGGGAGGGGGGGTATGAGTTATTAGGGGGTTTTATTTTCAATAAAAAAAAAACCTTCAGAATCTAGCAAAGTTAAATGCTTGCATACGAGTCTGCAACACATTGGGACATTTTCATGTGTGTTTTCTTGTTGTATTTATTACTACCCAAGCATCAAAATAAGAAAACAGTTGATTGTTCTCTACGCAACACAGTGAGTAGATTTTATTTATTGGTCGCGTGAGCAAGTTTTCGTGACGATTTTTCAGTTCATGTGCCAAAGCAAAGACATGAAAATGTCAAAATTCAACTTCTCAAAGTTTTGATGGTATTTTGTGAAACAATTTCAAAGTACCTATAAAATTCAAGAATCGAATTAAAATTTTTCGTCCGCCGTACGTAGCACATTTTCTTGTAAGCAACACACAAATATGAAAGCGCCACTAATTATTATACTAACGTTTATCATTTTTCCCTTTTTGGTTAATTATTTTCAATAATGAACCTTTGGAATCGACCAAGAAAAAAAATTTTAACACCCCCTCAAAATTTGAGGCACATTCCCCACTCAGCATTGACCGATTTTGATGAAATTTGGTATGTGGGCTCCATTTGGGGTCTAGTTGTGCTCCGAAGATTTTGGTTGAACTGAAAACGCCCTAAATCAAAAAATTTCGATATAAAGGTATTGTTTTTCCTTCAATTTAAGATTCTATAGAATTTTTAGAATTTTTTGAGACCACCCGAAGCTCTGTAGGACAAACCGTTCGCTCACTACGAGAATTTAAAGTTTGGACAAACGATAAAGCAGAAACACGAGTTTGAATCGCAAAAGAGGCCTAAATTAATGAAATAAAATTAAAATTATTTATTAATATTTATTAATTAGAATTATAATTAAATTAATCAAATTAAAGCTGACCAAAATGCGATCGATGTTTCTCTTCATGTTGGATGGTTGGTGGCTTTGCAGACGAGTGATCTATATAGAAAAATAAAAAATAATAAACCATTGTGTAATAATTTGCAGCGTTTTTTATATCACTCGTATGCAAAAAACGTTGTCGCTATTTTTTCTACCAACCATAGGTACTACCGACCTGATACCTACAACTATATACCTTCTTCCCAATCAAGTTTATTTAGAAGAAATGAACGCTTCACACTCGGTTGGAAAAAATAGGGAGTTGGTTTGTCATAATTTGTGATCATCTTAAGTCTAACCCTTAAGTTCTCATGGGTAGCGAACGGTTGGTCCTACAGAGCTCTGGGTGGTCTCAAAAAAGTCTAAAAATTCAATACTAGTCAAGATTGGTGAAAAACTATACCTATAATTCGAGAGTTTTCGAGCTAGAGCACTATTGAAAATTTTAACCCTTATTTTTCACCCCTTAGAAGTGACTGCCATCAACCAAAAGCTTCGGAGCACACCTAAACCCCAGATGGAGCCCATATTTAAATATTTTTTCATTATTGAAAATAATAAACCAAAAAGATTTTATACAATCAAGAGTACTTTTAACTGAAATTCCTCTGCATCATAGAGTTATTGAGTAAAACAATAACTGGGTTCCCACAAGTTATCCACCATACTTCGGGAGTAGTTTCTACATTTTTTGCTATAAAAAAATGCATCTTGAAGTTTTTCTCAAATCCCTTAAAATCCGAATTTTTTTACTTTTAAGATTTATTTCGTGTTTTTGACCATTGAAACGGTCATAACTTCCTTAAATTACATTTACAGATTCAGAATAAGGATACCGTTGGAAAGAACGTTAAATTTTTCAACTGATGGGCCGTTGACCAGTCGAGAAAAACTGAACGCTACAGTAGTACCTATTTTCACCTCAAAGTTAAAAAATTGTCAATTTCTGTCTTATTGTCTAATTGATCAAAAAAAGCGCCAAGAAATTTATCGTGGACAGGAGGAATGGTAAGTCGACCGAACCCGTCAGCAGCTTGTGGAAAAAGGCCAAGTCGGCCAAGCGCCTCTTTCTCCAACTTTCAGAACACTCAAGAAGCCAATCCGGCGTGCTGCATCATATTTCGTCTTATATACTTCTGACGGTAGCCATCTCCTTTCTCCCTCTGACCTTCGAAATTGAGCTTCTCTACAAGGAGTTTTGGAGATGTGGGTAGCCTGTCACGATTCATCAATAGTTCACACGGCGAATCCGTTAGAAATAGGGGCGTTACAATACGATAGTAAGGCGAGATATGGGTCTTCCAAATAAGGTGAGAAAAGAGCTGCCGATTTTTGTGCTGCCCTGTCTGCACTCCTTCTGAAATCTTCACCTAATGTGATTTGTTCGTCAAACATGAGTCCTGGCTGATGGTTTAGATGTTATTTCAGCATTTGCAATCAGCATTGGGATGGTGGTAGGTCTACGCTTGAAGGGTACATTTAAACGTGAAACAGTATTGTTCTAGGGGATCTGGATAATCTGATTAATTAATGAGAATAATTTAATCATTGCTGTATTCTACCCCTAGAGAACTATACGTTTCGTTTGGATACCTATGCCTTGTTGGAGATCAACCTAGGACTAGGGATGATGAATGAGAGATACAAATTGTATTAGGAAAGATGAATAGATATATTATCCTTTAATCAATGAGGCTTGTATCTATATGTGAGGGGGGGGGGGGGAGTATCAATAGAGTTCACCTATTAGATCTTCGGATTTGAACCACGAGGGTAAGGAAAGTGATCTAGTATGAAAGTATTGTACTGACAGATCGGTGTCTGGAATTAGACTGGAGAGCTATCCCTGAGTGGGGATTCGATAAAGCGGAAGAATCACTCCATCGAATCACGAATCAGGTGACAGAGTAACAGGTGCTCCGTCACAAACGACAATTTTGGAGTTGCCTCTTTGTTGCTGCAGGGTCTTAAATCACTCTCTGAATGAACGAATGTGTTGATGGCAACTTCCTTCTCCCCCTTTCCCGAATTCCTACTCTTATTATGTAGGTACACGTGTATTCCAGAATGTTTTCTTTCTTCACATACACGGGTTACTCAAAGCAACCAGCGAATATCCTTTTCACGTGAGACAACTTTTCGCCCTGCTGACTGCACGGGCCAAATAACCTCCACGTAGCCGCAAACTCTCTGATGTCAAGCACGTGTTCTTCCATTTCTGAAAAAAAAAGACATAAAAACAACGAACGATAAATCCGGAGTAGGAGACTCTGAGACCGCAAAGTTTCCGTTCACCGCCAGGATTTCTCCGGATTCGCCAAGATAATTTCAGTTCAGTCGGGCGAACTCTCCGCTCGCGAGCATTTTCGCCTTTTGTGCGCGTTTCCTCGGGTTTTTTTCCCCCTCCCACGATGTTCCAGAAACCCTCTAAGCGCTTTTTCCTCCCTTTTCAGCGCTTTTTACCCCCTCCACCGCTCATTTACACGGGAAAACGATACGTAAACCGCGAGAAACCCGTAAATACTCTCTGCTTGTTGTTTTTTCACCTGCAGATTTCCCATTGTTTTGCTTCTCTCGCCACGGAATATCCCTTGAGTTTTCTGCTCGTAGTTCAACTACTGGCTTACTGTTTGTGGGACAATGTGCCAGAGTGGTGTTAGTCGTTGTGGAGTTGGATAAAGACCGAATCCACTTCCTAGTTTATATGATAATAAGCTCAATAGAATGTTTTATAAATTAAATCCTATTTGTGCAGCATGAGTGAATGAGCAAACTTTCAAAGTTTCCATTTTTTGGTTTATTATTTTCAATAATGAACCTTTGAAATCGACAAAGAAAAAAAATTTCAACCCACACCCCCCCTCCCCCTCAAAATTTGTTGGTTTACGTTTCAAGGTACGTAGATTCCAAAAATCGAATAAACATTTGGCCGTCCGTCCGCCTTACGCGGCACTTTCCCCACTTAGCATTGACCAATTTTGATGAAATTTGGTATGTAGCTCCATTTGGGGTCTATTGTGCCCCGAACATTTTGGTTGATTCAAAAACGCTTTAACTCAAAAAATTTTGATATTAAGGTATTGTTTTTCCATCAATTTGAGATAGCATAGAATTTTTTGGGACCACGCGGAGCCCTGTAGGACAAACCGTTCGTTCCCCACGAGAATTTAAGGGTTGGACTTACGATAAATCAGAAACACGAGTGGGAATCGCAGAAGAGGTCGAATCTCCGTTCAAATGTTAGCTGACCGAAATGCGATCGATGTTTTTCTTCAAGTTGGTTGGTAGTAACAATGGCAAAGCCGTGTTCTTTACAGACGAGTGATCTATATGGAAAAATAATAAACCTTTGTGTAATAATTGGCAGCGTTTTCTACTTCAAAACCTTTGAAAAATACTCCGTTTCGCTCCGGTTTATACAGTTTACCCACAAGTAATTTTTTTTCCGATTTTCAGTGAATCATGCTACATTTTATTGTAATATTGTTTGTACCAACGACACTTCCTAGAAACGGGTTCCTACGATCTGTCGTTGGTATGGCTACATTATTCCCCCTCTTCACTATTCCTCAAGCTGCCCTCAGTTGATCTGCATGTTTTCTTCTTTGCACCCTTTCTATCTCCACTACTTATGATATAGGTCCTGTTCTCCTCACTATCCTCCCTTTCTTGCATCCTTTAGTCAATGGATTTTGGACCCAGACCTCTTCACCCTCACAAAAAGCTCTCCATTCTGAATACTGCACCGTTAGTAAAGTCTGGTTTCAACTGGTCTACCACTGTGACCAATTCTTCTTCCCAGTAATATTTCTCCAGAGCTTCTCCCAGTCTTCCGTTTCTCGGCATTCCTTTATGAAAACAGCATGTTTTGCACCTTCAGATGTAGGTCTCCGTGCCCTTTTGAAGCTTCCATTCGATGTTTGAAAGTGCAGTTCGATCGAGGATGGTACGGCGTACAATGAACGTGTTTTATTCCATTGTCAGACAGAAACATCTCAAACTCAACTTTCTCTGAATTCTATCCTCCCCATTATCCACAGGCTGCCTCGCCAATTCTTCAGTTTCCCGTTGATTACTCCTTCTATTTATGATCAGATTTTTTCTCGTCGCCACTTATAATATACTGAAAGATCAATGTCTGGAACGAAACTGAACATTTTATTGTAATATTGTTTGTACCAACGACTCATCCTAGAAACGGGTTCCTACGATCTGTCGTTGGTATTCTACACTGTAAACACAGGATATGTTTTAATAATTTTATCAATCCCTATTAATATTCTACTCTATCTTACGAACTCATTGAGTAAAGAAGGTAAAAATTAAGAACAACTTTATTGAAAATAAATTTTTTGTAAACTTAAAGCTTATAGACCAATGTGAAACTGCTCAAAATTCGTCGTACTGAAGTATGAAAGCCATTTTCACAACTGAAGTATGAAAATGAGAAAAAAAAATACCGACTATAAATAAATAAAATAAATAAATTCAAGTCGGCTCTAAACATAATTAAAATTCTAAATCGAAAACTTTCTATGTTTCCAAGGTAATGAACAGTACTGGGCCACTCTACCCCACTCCCTGCTACTATTCAATCTACAAAAACGCTGCAAATTATCAAAAAGATTTATTATTTTTCTCTACTGTTCATTCGTCTGCAACAAACTCAACTTTGCCATTTTCAGTACCATAGATACTACCTACCTACTTCACAATCAAGTTTATTTGGAAGAAATAAACGCTTCACACTAAATTCGAATAAATAGGGAGTTGTGGGTGCCTCAATTAGGAAATTTGATTACTGGTTGCTAAGGTCACTGGACACAAAATTCAGTACAACTCGAAGAAACTAACAACGATCGCGTTTTGGTCAGCTAAAATTTGAACGGAAATTGCTTTTGCGATTCACACTCGTGTTTCTGATTCATCATAAGTCCAACCCTTAAGTTCTCACTGATCTATTACTACCTACAATGAAGCATTTCTTTCCTTTCATACCTTCGTAACTTTTCTTTTCACAACTCATTGAAAATGTAAACCTGTCGCCAATTAGAAAATTCGAAGTGAAAATGTAAGGCGAAGTAAATACGATAAGGTGAAGTACTGAAGTGAACTCATTTAAGGAACTAATATGCCTACCTAATAATACTTACCTGTAATTGTTTGGGGGCTCTATTTCTGTGGTGGTTTTGTGTGGGAGCCGAATTTTGATCATTTGCAAAGCATTTTCTTCTAGAAATTTTTTTTTAAATATTACACTCTATTACAGTTTCAAGAGTTGCTGTCGAATTCCTTGAAAATACTTGAATTACTTGTAAAATTTTAACTATACAATATCTTTGAATTGTGATTGTGCCATTTATTGAGACCTTCCGTAATACCTTGTGACCGTTCTAACGCTCCGGAGAGAGCGTGTGATCATAGGGGAATATAATACGAATAACGATTCTGCAGGACGAATGCAGCCTATAACGCATTAGATCACACCATTGTGTAATAATTTGCAACATTGAATTATTTTACTATTGCTTTAACGTGTTGACGTAATGCCCGCCGCCCACATCAAGCAATAATTGTTGCAAATTATTCAATGATATGAAAGTAATTGCACGCAGGTAGGAATGATGCTCGAGTTACACAACTAAATCATAAAATCCCAATGATTGGTTCCATCGAGAGTTGCAGAGTGCGTGAGACATTTCTACACAGTTAGTTACAAGTTTTATTGTTCCGAATGAACCTAGTATTCCACTTCCACCGCAGTTTCTTGGAGTTTCCTGCAACCAGAGAGAAGGTTCTGTCGTAGGAGTGGAATGAGGTTTTGGTTGTCGAAACTTTTCGTTACGTCTGAATCTGAACCCAAAGCCAAGGGAAAGTTTTCCGAGTAAAGGAAACACAAACTGACCCGAAACAATCCCTGACATAACATATGAGGGGAATTGAGGAGTGAGCGAGTGAGCACACCTTTTCATTGTAAAATTCTCGTAAAATGAGCATTCAATTTTTGATATTTCACTGCAGAAAGTAGGGAAGTACCATGGTTGATCTCTTGTGACAAAGTTCGAGCTTTAAGAACTTTTATTTTCGCAAATCAAAGGTGGTTCCCGGTTGTTTCCCGAGCAATTCTGGCCTGAACAAGGGTGCCAAAATGTTGACATCTAAAAGATGGCAAAGCAGGGCAATCACAGACTATGTGTTGTGCTGTCTCGGCTCTTTCGCAGAAGAGTCGACTCTTAACAATCCTGGCCTCGCCAATTTTGTGCAAAGGTCTTTCCACCTGAATGACAGTAGCTTTGCTCATCTCTTACAAATGGGGTTCAGCTGCTTGGCTTGCCTTAGCTTTGGAGTATTGCTCCATTGAGCAGCTTTTTTATTATCCACTCATTTCTGGACGTGTAGGGTTCCCATCACTGTTTAGCTAGGCCATCGGATTCTTTATGGCGATCAACTCCCTCTTGGCCAGGAACCCAAAGCAAGCCAGCTTATTGCCTCGAGCTGCAGTCTTGGAGTCCAGGCAATTCCAGGTTGGCCTTGAGGTTGACGAGTTGGCATCAATAGCCTTACAAAGGCTACCTGGTTCAATGAGTTGACAGAAGAACTGATTCAAAACTTACTCGACTTGACTTATATCCTTCAGCTCTCTATCAGAACAAAGACGTTTTACAAATAATCGCCCAAGCGGACTCTATTATTGTTCTGACTCTTTATTTGACTTAAAGACTAGCTCCTAGAGCAGGGGTGCTCAAACGGTGGATCGCGAGTGCTTTTTGGGTAGATCTCGAGAAGAAAAAAAATTTAATAAGTAGGTAGGCAACCAAACTACAAAAATTTATTACGTAATAAAATAACACTGCTTGCGGCAAAAGGTGGCTTTATCAAAGGAACGCGCGGCACTTTTCAAAGAAAAGCCGTGTTGTTTCTAGACTAGACAAGGATTCCTCAGTTGAATTATGATACGTATGAGGCTGAACTATCAAATATTTTCGGACAATTCGAAATGCCTTTTTATGATTGCAGTAAATTGGAAAATATGGCATCATTTATGAGTTATCCTTTTTCATGTAAAAACAATGAGGAATTAGCTACTGAAATAGCAAGTCAGTTTAATATGAACTCATGTTCTGTTGAAAATGAGTTGGTGCAGATTATGTCAGATATACATCTCAAAGCTACAGCATTTGACAAATTTCTGGTGTTTTATATCAGATATAAAACTATCTTTATATCAGATATATATTTATCTTCAGATTCTGAAGATAAATATCCGAATGTAAGGCAAATCGCCCTTCAACTGACGGTATTTTTTGGGTCTACTTACTTGTGCGAGTCTGCATTTTCTGAAATGAAGACAATTAAGTCAAAATATCGCAATCGACTAACTGACGATCATATGTCATCATGCTTGCGATTAGCACTCATTGGTTACGCACCATCTTATGAAAAGTATGCTGAGGACATGCAGTGCCACGCTTCAACATCCAAAGCCACTCTTTAGTTAAGTCTAACACCATATGTAACTCTTTTGGTTTGTAACAAACAATAAACTCGCAATTTTGAATAACTATGAGTTTTTTCATTGATATTGTAGAGAACAACCTAACTAAACCTAACCCAAACCTATACTAAAATAATGTACCTATATTGTGCAGAAAGCTAATATCTATATATGCTACGGTACGCCCTACCTAGGTAGGTAGGGTGTATCGTGTATGTACGACAACCCTACATCACACACACTTGCAGTCTCTCAGAGTCGATCGTATGTAGTCTAAAAAACGTCTGCCAAGTTGGGTGGGCAGTATAGCTTCCTCACTCATTGTAACATGGACGTATAGAATCAGTTGGCGAACAAATTATGATTCAAAGAGTTATTGAATACCAAAGTTTTGGCGATAACATGCGGGACCTAACCCACACAATCCCTGAAGATTTCATCGAAATTGGTTGAATAGTTGCGGAGTTTTGGTTGTAACAATAAATTTAAAGTTCGCGCATGCGCAGCGGCTATTGCTTGACCAATTTGATTGAAACTTATAGGGTGTCTCTTAGAAGTTAGTCCCTAACTAACCTCCAAATTTGAGCAAAATCGGTTCATTAGAAATCGAGAAACCGAGGTTCCAGGAAATTCACATTTGCGCATGCGCACTCGCTCCTATTGGTCCGAAGGTGCTGAAATTGATAGAGGACCTTCTAAGACCTAACAAGCACAATCCCTGAAAATTTCATCAAAATCGGACCACAGGTTGGTATAGTTTTGCCCGGGACAAGGATTGACCACAGACAGACCGACAGACAGACAGACAGACACGGAACCAAAATTGTTCGGGAAGCTCTAAAACGCAAAAAGCAAGTGGAAATTTTGATTTTGGAGGACATTTTTTTTTCACTTCTTTCACGAATACAAAGCTTCCCTACCTTCGGTAGTGAGGAAGCAAAATATTGAGGTAGATCGGCAGCAGTTCAAGTTTGAGCACCCATGTCCCTCCCATGTGCCTCTCCATCCACACTTCTACACCAGGTTACTGGTGGTCGTCCCCGCGGGTTCCAAGTCAGCATATCGCGCTCACATGCAAGGTGATCTTTGGGTAGCGTATGACCAATCCATCCACATTTCCTTCTCTTGAACTTCATTTGATTTTTCGCCAGTTTTCCCCCATAGGTCTTCATTGGAGATGACAGTAGGCCAAAAGAGTATTTTTCGGAGATACCTACCTAAAAACTTGGAGCTTCTTCGTTTCGGTTAAGTGCTGTTACGCGCAAATTTTTGCTACGGTATAGGACAGCTTCTTCATTTCACCCGAAGGTTCTCAGTTTGGTCTTGGTGGTTGTCTCTTGAAAGCCATAAGTAAAAGACAAATGCAGCAATTGCTACGTCCTCTGATGTTCCACCTTCAATCACTGTTCAAGAACGAAATCATTACCTTGAATTCGAAACTCCATTCTTTCCATAGTTTCCACACTTTATCACTGTCATGGATGTTGATGCATCCATGAACATAGGTAAATGCTAGAGAACCTCCTGTGACAGGTTACATTATTATTCCATTAGCTTTTTTTCATTTACTTCATTAGCTTCAATTCACCTTACACTCACTTTCTTCACACTTTGTGAGGGGATTCCGCTGCATCCTCGTTTTACATTGAGCACTCTCTGATGTTTGAAGGAATATTCCAAATTGGAAGGATTCGAAGCCAACTATGGAGATGTTCATCAACCCATGCTAACACTACTAGAGCTATTAACTATAGTTGACCTACCTTCAGACATTCGCTAAAATGCTGCCTATGCAGTGCTCCATGTGTGGTATTCAGAAAGGCTTTCCCAGTAGAAGGAATATCCTTCATTGGAATGCTTCCACGTTGTCGGTCAAGAGGATTTTCATTGAAAATGGCTGTTTCCCCTTTTCGTATCGACGACTCCCGGGCGGGCCTTTTGCTCGATTTTACCTCCTTCGACCCCAAGAAACCCTCGAACAGTCCCGTTTTCCGCCTCGGATTACCATGACTCAACCTCATACGACCCCACCTATGTTCTCCTTCGGGAGAAAAGCCATTTTCACGATAAAAATATTCAAAGATCGACAGGAGAGAATGGAATGTGAATTCCAGTCTAGCGTTTCATTCTTGAAAAGTTCAACTGCGGTCTCATCATGGGGGAAATAACTTTTGGCCCGAGAATTCGAAGCAGATAAGGTTCGACTGGGACGCCATCTGCTTTGAGGAGGTATCGTGCTACCACCAGCTCGCTCACGTTCGGCAGAGGGAACTGAATATCGAATAAAACCACTTCACAATCGGGATTCAGATTGACGAAGTAATGATGATGAATAATGGAGGACTATCTGTGACAAAGAGCAATTTTTACATCTACCGTGGCATATAGCCAGACCAAGGACTTACTTATTATATAGGAAATCAATGCATCCTCTCGAGAAAAAAAAAACATGAATATGCGTTGAAATCTTCATTAGGATGGGTAACTAGGGAAGGCGACCATATTTGTGCGAGTATTTCGTGGTTACTATTTCGTTTCAATGCTAATTTTGTATATTTCATTCAATAATAACCTTTGAAATCGAGAATTATAATCACTTTTCAAGGTACCTAGTTCCGTACTGAGAAAAAAAATGTCTTCGCATTTTCAAATATCTACGAGTACATTATGGTTTGTTATTTTCAACTAGGTAATCTTCCAAAACGCCCTAGCTCAAAAAACTTCGATATAAAGGTATTGTTTTTTCATACATTTAAGATAGTATTGCATTTTTATAAGTGAATGAGCCCAACCAGAGCTCAGTAGGACCAACCGTTCGCGCGCTATGAAAACTTAAGGGTTGGTCTAATCATAAATCAGGAACATGAGTGTGAATCGCAAATGAGGCCTAATTTCCATTCAAATTTTAGGAAACCAAAATGCAATTTTTGACAGCCAGAAGTTTAAGGACTTTACCTACCTTCATGCTGTAACTGACTCCCAAAACACAATTGAGTTTGGGGAAATGAATATGTTTAAAAGTTTACCACCAAGGAAAATTAGGTACTAGGTGTATAAGCTGCACAGGGAACTTTATAATAGTTGGTGAGACAACAGATAGATACCTTGACACTGGCTTCACTATGTGTAGGGTGACCTGGAGCTCCTAGGCATGAAACAAGCAGAGATCTGTTTATTTAAGCGAACGTTTTCCCACGCGCACAGTCATTGCCATCAAGAACCTCCGCCTGAAGCCCCACTATAAGCAGCTTGTCCAGGAAGCTATCCTGGCAAATAGCGGTGGGGCTTCTCCCGCATCTCCTGTTGCTGGCATGGACCAGCAGTCTGCCATTCAGTATCCCTCCCCCGGGACCTCCGGTCTTCTCGCCGATTTGAAGACCGAAGTCTTGAGGCTCGGGGGGCAGGTAGGTCGTATTGAAGGCTATGAAAGCACCTACCTGCAGGATCTGGCGAGGCGGGCTGCTGAAGGGCTGGACAACCTGGAGGACGAGGTTGCAGCCTATCTAGGGAGAATCTTCCCGCGGGTTGGGGATGCGACCGTGACGCAGCACCAGGGGGGACCTCCTCCCAGAGTGGTGTTGCGTGGAGGTCGCAGAGCAGCTAAGCAAGCAAGACGGCGGGAGTACCACCGAGTTCAGGGTTTGTGGAGGAAGCATCCGGCACGTGTAGCTGCGGAGGTACTGGAGGAGCCTGGGGAAGTTCAAGTTCAGCCCCCTCTTCAGGAGTTTGTGGATTTCTGGGAGCCACTTTTGAGTGCTCCCAGCCACAACCCTGGGGAGCGAGTGGTTCCCCCAGTCTCCACCAGGGATTCCTTACGCGGCATTTTGTGTTCACCGGTGCTACTTGACGAGGCACACAAGTGCCGTGTCAAGAACTCCACATCCGCTGGCCCGGATGGTGTTTCTGCCCGTCGCTGGAATAAAGCACCAAATACGATTAAGCTGCTCATCCTCAACCTGCTCATGCTCGCGGGAAGACCCCCGAAAGCGTTAACCCGTACCCGAACCGTATTTATTCCCAAGAAAGGGGGAAGTGGGCCTGGAGGCTATCGACCGATCTCAGTATCCTCGGTAGTCTTCCGCCACTTCCAAAAAGTACTGGCATCTCGCCTCCAGGTGGCTGGTGTCATTGGTGACGTCCAGAGAGCGTTTCGGCCAGCAGATGGCACAGCGGAGAACCTTACAGTTCTCCAAACTGTCATCTCGTTGGCCCGTATTAAACGCCGGCAATTACATCTCGCCGCTCTGGACGTCGCTAAGGCCTTTGACACAGTCAGTCACCTTGCCCTGACCGATTGCCTTCGTGGTGTCGGGGCCCCATCTCGATTAATTGAGTATGTGGCCTGTCTGTACCATGAAGGCGTGACGGTCCTCGAGGCAGGAGGTGAGGTGTCAGGGGATGTACGGATAGGGCGTGGGGTACGCCAGGGGGATCCCCTATCACCACTCCTCTTTAACCTGGTCGTGGATACGGCCTTGGGTAAGCTGCCCACAGAAGTAGGGTTTGATCTCGCCCCTGGGGTGCGAGTAGGAGCATTGGCCTTTGCCGATGATGTTATCCTACTCGCAGAAACCCGCGAGGGCTTGCAGATTGCCCTCAATGCATTTGCTAAGCAGCTATCCAGGTGTGGACTCGTGGTGAACCCCGATAAATGTGGGTCGGTTTCCTTGGTCCCGTCGGGTCGCCAACATAAAGTGAAGGTTGTGGATGGGGGTTTTGTCATAGGACAAGCCCCCATTCCTTCTCGATCTGTGTTGGAGGTCTGGCGGTACCTTGGAGTCGACTTCATGGGGGTTGCCACCATTACTGCCAGCCGTGTGGACCTTGGTAGGGCACTAGCCCGCATCACCAAGGCTCCATTGAAGCCACAGCAGAGGCTGCGCCTCCTCCGCACGTACTTACTGCCGAAGCTAACCTACGGGTTAGTCTTCGGTAGGCTTACGGCGGGGAGGCTGCAGGAATTAGATCGAGAAGTCCGCTCTGCTGTGCGCTCTTGGCTGAGGTTCCCACCTGGTGTCCCAAGTGCCTATATCCATGCACCGGTCAAATCCGGTGGGCTTGGCATTGTGGCTCTCTCCGCATGTATCCCTTCTCTGCGCCGCCAGCGCCTGTTAGCCCTTCAGGGGTCGAGCTGGGAGGTCGCCCGTGTTGCTGCTGGTCTTGATTTTGTCAGGCAGCAGTTAGCATGGTGCGACCGAGCAACACCATCTGCTCCAAAACCCAGTTCGTCTGCTGAGTTCGCTGCTGCCCTGCATGAGTCAGTAGATGGTAAAGAACTCCGACAGTGCTCCGAAAGCCTTATCTCATCCCAATGGGTGGATTGGGCTTCGGAGGGCATTGGGGCCCGCGACTACCGGAACTTCCACGCCGTCCGCGTGGCAACACTGCCAACAGCGGTACGGTGTTCAAGGGGTAGTCGTGGGATGACAGATACCCTTTGCCGTGCCTGTCGGAGTGGAAATGAACACCTGTATCATGTAGTGCAGCAGTGTCCACGAACTCATGGGGGCCGCATCCTACGTCATGATGCGGTCGCCAAGCAGATAGCAGGTGCCCTGTCATCCAGCGGCTGGGATGTTGAAAGGGAGAGATTATACCACATGCCAAGTGACCAGGGCAAGAAGCCTGACATTGTTGCCGTCAAGCCCGACAGGTCTTGCATTATCCTGGATGTCCAGGTTGTTAATGGCAGCATGGACATGGAGCAGACCTGGCGGGCTAAGATAAGAAAGTATGATAGAGATGATTTACGGCAAGCAGTGTCAGAGCTAAAAGGAGTGGCACCCAACAACATCAGGGTGATGGCTGCGACCTTGTCGTGGCGCGGAGTGTGGTGCGGGAAAAGTGCCACGGAGTTGCGCGAGTTGGGCATCTCAGTAGGTGTACTCCGTGGTGTCACCCGCCGCGTACTGCTCGGCTCATATTTAAACTGGTGGTCATTTTATAGAGGCACTTCCCTTCATCCCTCTCTCCCACCCCCACCTTCCTCATCATCCCTCATCCCTAGGGCCGGCGTCGGGTGAGTCCTGGGCGTCCTCCCCATTATTTTATTTATTTATTTATTTTATTTTTCTGGCGTGCCCCCTCCGTCAAAAAAGACATTTTGTCTTTGAGGGGAGTTCTATAAAAAAAAAAAAAAAAAAAAAAAAAAATCAGGTGCTTTAATTTGGGTGAAGGTAGATGTCCCCTCTTTGGTGGAGACTTTCCTAACCACTGACACGGCACCCACACACGGATGGTTTTGGATAAGTCTTCAAAATGAGGCAGTTAAACCAGAACAAAAGAGGGAGTGTTGACTCGGATGGTGTTGGAGCAGAACTGGTCTGCAAGCAAGTCTGAAGCAACTTTCCTGCCTTGCTCCTGGTAAGTGATCTCTCCACATATTTTAATATTTTGCGGTTTCCCTTGATACCCAAAATCCATTCTTATTTCATTTCGGACCTCATATACGATTAAAGAGTTAATCGATATAAACCACACTCCGTTTTGTTATTGAACCATACCCAATTCATATCTATATTATAATTATTTAATAAAATAAAACTATATTTGAATCATTGGGTAGAAATACGAGCTGGTTATTCCATCAGAATATTTCCAACTCTATTTCAGAGGTGAACAAACATGATTAGAGAATTAGGTTGAAACAAGACTGTTATAATACAACTCGAAAAAACGAACAACGATTGTTGTTTGAGCTCTTCAAATTTGCTTTTTAATTGCTCAAACAACAATCGTTGTTCGTTTTTTCGAGTTGTACTCAGTTTTTCGTCCATAGCAACCATTAATCAAATTTCCTAATGAGCACCCACAAATCCCTACCTAATTTCTACGAATTGAATGTGAAGCGTTTATTTCTAACAAATAAACTTGATAAAACGGCAAATCTGTGTTCTTTGCAGAAGAGAGATGTATACAGAAACATAATACACCGTTGTGTAATAATTTGCAGCGTTTTTTTTTTTAACTATCTAAAATTTGGCTCGTTTCAACTCCTACCACAAGTACATCAGATTTTTATTCGAAAAGCTACAGCTTGTCAAAGCTAGTAACCCTCTGAAACATAACTAGGCAAAAACCTTTCTTCTTCTTCTCCTTCTTAAAAATAGGATTAAACAAACTAACCCTCTTCTTCGTCACCTTCTAAAAATCGTCAACACCCTATATTACTATTCAAAAGTCTGGAAGAAGAGTGGTATTAAACTGAAGAAAATATCATTGTCACTTGCAACCGACTCCCCTTATTCATCCAGAAGACTGATTATCTCACGCGGTCGTTTAAAACAGCCTGCATCGCACACCACGGGAAAACTCAATTTCCGGCCGTGATTGGTTTCGTTATCAGGGGTCCGAATATGAACTCGCCAAAATTGCACGTTAATACACTCGAATACCTTCCCTGCATTAAAGCACTAATGAAAGCTGTCTTTATCGTTGCTATTTACTTTTTATCCCTGCACTATGTGTAAATTGCTGTTACCTATCTGAGCACTACCTATCGATACCATTATCATATCTAACAGAAAACATACTTCTTATAACTAACAGATACCTCGCATTCATTACCTATTTCACTCCTTCTACACTACTTACGATTTTAATGATAACCAGAAAGTTAGGGAAGCACTTTTTGAACATCAGAGATTTCCGATACATCTTTTGACTTTATTCGGTGCAAATGCCACAAAACTCTTTATTTATTTGGTACAGATTGCATGTAGCTTTGCTACTCTGAATGCTACGGCCTACTGACCTTCAATTTGACCTATTATGACGAGCGTAATGAGACTGAACGGTCAAAACTCGTGACCTTGGAAAATTTGTTATATTTATTTTTCGACTCGAAACTGCTTCAACGTGCTATGACATAAATACAATGTATATCACTCGAATTCATGTAATGTCGAATTCATTTGAGGGGCTATATTATTATTATTATGTATTATGGCTATATTATGTGTCCCTTGAATACAAGGGACATGAGTGCGATTTTCAGAAAACGCTTAATACATTTGATACAGATTGTGCACTTCTGCATGTAGGTTTGCTTCCGTTTCAAGGATAATGGCCTAGGCAACAAGGAATTCGCCCATAAGGATGTTCGCCAGGATTGATGTTTTGAAATTAGCATCGGATCATCTATACAATCGGGTTGTTGATACGAGAAAGCTATCTGCCACACCCACTCGGCATACTTTTTTTCTTCTTCTAATTCCTATTGAGGAATTTTTCTTTTTTCTCCCGAAAATGTTCAATCGGACGGAAAGTCCTTAAGAAAAACCCAGTAGTGATAAAATGAAAAAAAATTTTCGATTTTTGTTTTTTGACAATAAAAATTCTTATATATACAGGGTGTCCCCGAAAACGTCCCCCCCCCCCCCCGGTAAAATCGTCCAGGTAGTGGTAAAAAAGGAGTTCTTTTTTTAAATCTTCATGATTTTCCCCAAGGATCTCAAATATGACCACGGTGCGCATTGCGCACGTGCGCAATAATGCGCAACGCACACCAACTTCGTTTTTTCAAATGAGACCCCCCATTTTTTATTGCAGATTCGGATTCTACGTGAAATTTCATGAACAATTCACCCCTCAACCGATTTTTTTTTGTTGCGCGCAACCCGCTCAGTGCGCGCTCAAAGATGCGCAACCGCAAGGTTGTGTCAAAATGTGCATGTACGAAGTACCTAAGTGTGACACATGATATTTTAGTATTTTTTTTCGCTGAATAACGTGGTGATGTTAGTTTCTTGATTTTACTGCATTTTTATCAAATTATCGACGAAAAGTGAACTTTTAAAAAAGGAAAATTGCATTTTTACTCATTACGCATCTTCTGTGCCCATCCGTTAACTTCATCCTTGTTAATAAATTGTGGGACATGTTGAAATTTATGTTTTGACATTAAAAAAAAAACCTCCAATAGCACGTAGGTAATTTATTGCAGTATTCTAGAGAACCTTGCTTCATAGCTACCGATATGTAGCTATGATTTTGTTCACTGGTTGCAGCGTTGCATTTTTTGTGATAAAAAAAAGTGCCGCGAAAAATTCCTTGACCCCCAGCCAAAAGACATATCCATGTCAAAACGATTGTTTATCACACTGGACTCTTCACTAGTAATTTCACAAGGACTCTACTTGTAATCTCTCTTGAAAAAACCGTCCTGTCTACTTGAAAATCTTTTTTCGATTATCTTGGAAAAAAGTTTTCAAGTAGACAGAGTGGTTTTGCCCTTAAAAAATGCAATTTTCCTTTTTTTAAACTTCATTTTTTGTCGATAATTTGATAAAAATGCAGTAAAATCAAGAAACTAACATCACCACGTGATTCAGCGTAAAAAAATACTAAAATATCATGTGACACACTTAGGTACTTCGTACATGTACATTTTGACACAACCTTGCGGTTGTGCATCTTTGAGCGCGCACGAGCGGGTTGCGCGCAACAAAAAAAAAATCGGTTGAGGGGTGAATTGTTCATGAAATTTCGCGTAGAATCCGAATCTGCAATAAAAAATGGGGGGTCTCATTTGAAAAAACGAAGTTGGTGTGCGTTGCGCACTATTGCGCACGTGCGCAATGCGCACCGTGGTCACATTAGAGATCCTTGGGTAAAATCATGAAGATTAAAAAAAAAAAAAATTTCTTTTTTACCACTACCTGGACGATTTTAGCATGGTGGGGAACGTTTTCGGGGACACCCTGTATACGCACAAAATGGTGAATTTTTTTCAACTAGAACAGGTAGAAAACGCTGCAAATCATTGCTCAAAGGTTTATTATTTTCTGTATAGATCACCCTTCTGTATAGATCACTGGTTCTCCATCAATAGCACCTACCACCATCTGTATTCTCCATTGACCCGGCCTCTCAAATTTCAGGTTCCTGCGTTCAACAGAAGAGAAAATGGCCTTGGAGCTCACTCAGCTGATCAGTGACCACTCATGCGCCTTCAGCATTCTCCATTGACCCGCCCTCTCAAATTTCAGGTTCCTGCGTTCAACAGGAGAGGAAATGGCCTTGGAGCTCACTCAGCTGATCAGTTACCACTCAGTCGCCTTCAGCATTCTCCTTTGACCCTGCCTCTAAAATTTCAGCTTCCTGCGTTCAACAGGAGAGAAAATGGCCTTGGAGCTCACTCAACTGATCAGTGACCACTCAGGCGCCTTCAGTATTCTCCATTGACCCGCCCTCTCAAATTTCAGGTTCCTGCGTCCAACAGGAGAGGAAATGGCCTTGGAGCTCACTCAGCTGATCAGTTACCACTCAGGCGCCTTCAGCAATCTCCATTGACCCTGCCTCTCAAATTTCAGGTTCCTGCGTTCAACAGGAGAGAAAATGGCCTTGGAGCTCACTCAGCTGATCAGTGACCACTCAGGCACCTTCAGCAATCTCCATTGACCCGCCCTCTAAAATTTCAGCTTCCTGCGTTCAACAGGAGAGGAAATGGCCTTGGAGCTCACTCAGCTGATCAGTGACCACTCAGGCGCCTTCAGCATTCTCAATTGACCCGCCCTCTCAAATTTCAGGTTCCTGCGTTCAACAGGAGAGGAAATGGCCTTGGAGCTCACTCAGCTGATCAGTGACCACTCAGGCGCCTTCAGTATTCTCCATTGACTTTTGATTATGGAAATTTGATTACTGGTTACGCAGAAGGCAAAACTGTATACAAATCGAAGAAATGAACAGCGATCGCGTTTTAGTCAGAAAACGCTGCAAATCATTGCTCAAAGGTTTATTATTTTCTGTATAGATCACTCTTCTGTATAGATCACTGGTTCTCCATCAATAGCACCTACCACCATTTGTATTCTCCCTTGACCTTCCCTCTCAAATTTCAGCTTCCTGCGTCCAATAGGATTGAAAATGGCTTCGGAGCTCACTCAGCTGATCAGTGATCTGAAGAGTGAAGAAGATCTCCTCGAATGCTGGAGACGCCTGGAAGAGCATTTCCATTCAATAGGAGTAAAAATGGTTTTGGAGCTCACTCAGCTGATCAGTGATCTGAAGAGTGAAGAAGATCTCCTCGAATGCTGGAGACGCCTGGAAGAGCACTTCCATTCAATAGGAGTAAAAATGGCTTTGGAGCTCACTCAGCTGATCAGTGATCTGAAGAGTGAAGAAGATCTCCTCGAATGCTGGAGACGCCTGGAAGAGCACTTCCATTCAATAGGAGTAAAAATGGCTTTGGAGCTCACTCAGCTGATCAGTTATCTGAAGAGTGAAGAAGATCTCCTCGAATGCTGGAGACGCCTGGAAGAGCACTTCCATTCAATAGGATTGAAAATGGCTTCGGAGCTCTCTCAGCTGATCAGTGATCTGAAGAGCGAAGAATCCTTTGAGCAATGATTTGCAGCGTTTTTTACCCACCAACATTTTTTTTACCTACCAACTTTTTTTTACCTACCAGCTAGGTACTACCTACCACACCATACTGGCTTCACACCTTCACAATCAAGTTTATTAAAAAGAACTAAACGCTTCACACTCGATTGGAAAATAGAAAGCTTCATATGGAAATTTGATTACTGGTTACGCAGAAGGCAAAACTGTACACAAATCGAAGAAATGAACAGCGATCGCATTTTAGTCCGATAAAATTTGAATGGAGATTAGACCTCTTTTGCGATTCACACTCATGATTCTGTTTTATCGAAGGAAAACATTCAAGTACTCGTAGGGACCGAACGGTTTGTCCTACAGAGCTCCGGGTGGTCTCAAAAATTTTTTAAAATTCAATACTATTTAAAATTGGTGAAAAAACGATACCTTTATTTCGAGAGTTTTTGAGCTAGGGCACTCTTGAAAATTTCAACCCTTAATTTTCACCCCTTAGAAGTGACCTACATCAACCAAAAGCTTCGCGGCACAACTAGACCTCAAATGGAGCCCATATTCCAAATTTGAACCAAATCGGTCCAGTGTTGCTAAGAAAAGTGCCGCGTACGGCGTACGGCGTACGGCGGACGGACGGAAATTTTTTTATTCGATTTTCGTATTCTACGTACCTTGAAACGTAAAACATCAAATTTTGAGGGGGGGTTAAAATTTTTTTTTCTTGCTCGATTCCAAAGGTTTATTATTGAAAATAATAAACCAAAAATTTCAACGGAGATTAGACCTCTTTTGCGATTCACACTCATGATTCTGTTTTATCGAAGGAAAACCTTCAAGTACTCGTAGGGACTGAACGGTTTGCCCTACAGAGCTCCGGGTGATCTCAAAAATTTTTTAAAATTCAGTACTATTTAAAATTAGTGAAAAAACGATACCTTTATTTCGAGAGTTTTCGAGCTAGGGCACTCTTGAAAATTTCAACCCTTAATTTTCACCCCTTAGAAGTGACCTACATCAACCAAAAGCTTCGCGGCACAACTAGACCCCAAATGGAGCCCATATACCAAATTTCATCGAAATCGGTCCATGGTAACTAAGAAAAGTGCCGCGTACGGCGTAGGTACGGCGTACGGCGGACGGACGGAAATTTTTTTATTCGATTTTCGGATTCTACGTACCTTGAAACGTAAAACATCAAATTTTGAGGGGGGGGTTAAAATTTTTTTTTCTTGCTCGATTCCAAAGGCTTATTATTGAAAATAATAAACCAAAATGTTCTTGAAGTTGGGAAAAGCAAAGAAACACGAGAGAAAAAAAAATGGGAGAAAAATCGAACTGAAAAAACCAAAACCACGAAAAAAGATTAACCTGATTGAAATTAATCTTCTTCCTTATTCTTCTTAACTTTCTATCATTTTTTGCATGTTTGAAGTCGTTGTTTTCATTGGGAGTTACCTTTTACTTTGTTCGAGATGTGTTTTGTGAAGTTCTCAGAAAGGTGCTCTCCTGTAAAATCACGTTTCAAATTTCAATTTTCAAATAGAATTGAATTTTTTAAGTCGAATGAGTCCACCCAGAGCTCTGTAGGACAAACAGTTTGCTCCCTGCGAGATCTTAAGGGGGTTTCTGTCGGTCGACGTTCGTTCCTCGTTCCGGGTCAGTATTCAGCTTAATTGAAGGGACGAAAACTTGAAAAGTTTTACTTAAATTGGGAATTTTAAAGGATTCTAAAAATTCATTAGTGCACGGCCCTAGGGAATTGAATAAACGAAATATTGCCGTTTTAATCATCAAAATCGAACAATAATTGCCAGAAATATAAGGAGAAACCCGTTTATTCAGTAGTTTTCTCCATTTTTCTTTGACAATTATTGTTCGATTTTGATGATTCCAGAGGCAATATTTCGGTTATTTAATTCTCTAGGGCCGTGCACTAACAAATGTCTAAAATCCTTTAAAATTTCAAATTTAGGTACAATTTTTCAAGTTTTTGCCCCTTCAATTTGGCGAAATACTTAGAACGGACGCGACCGACTGAGACCCCCTTATGGGTTGGACTTACAATAAATCAGAAAAACGAAGGTGAATCGCAAAATACTGTTTGCTGAAATAGGAAAATTTGAAAAGAAATGGGAAATTGGAAATAGGCCTAATTTCCGTTCAAATTTCAGTTGATCGAACGCGATCATTGTGTGTTGTGATCAGATATGAGTCCTTAGCAACCAATAAAAAAAATTTCATTATGAAGGCACTTGGATTTTGGTGTTAGAGTTAATAGGTAGTACCTAATAATGGAAAAGCTGCATTCTATGCAGACAGGTGATTTACCACCATTGTGTGATAATTTGCAGCGATTTTAATTTAGTTTTTCATTAAACCCGTTTTAAAATTCGACTTCGTTCATCTAAACCGTACAGGTTGTAGGAAAATTGGTTTAGTTGTCGCTCGCCGATGTGAGAGACTCGAGAATCCTCCAGCTTCCAGTTATCTCGAGGCATCGCAGCTCCACTTCGGCTCATTGTAAATTGGCTTTGACGTTCCCCCTTTCGACCGCGGTGGAAAAAGGGCGGTCTTCGATTTTATCTGTTTGAGAGCTCTCGTCGTGCCCGCAACCTCCTCTTCTCATCAATTTTCCAATAGGTCACTCCCCGTCGCTTCCGGTAGCTTGTCGGATTCAATATCGGGGGAAACACGACGCCTCGACCGCGGCTAAACCCGATATCCGAGTGTCCCAGGTGGAAGGAAGATGTACCGGGAGGGGTATGTTAACCTACATCCAGTATTATTGTATACACTCGTGCAACAAATGGAGGGAACATCAGCGGAATAATGGTATTTCGAATAGTAAACGGCCGATCGTAAAATTCTATTCTTGTGAAATGATTTTCAAGATGAATATATTGAAAAGTCAAAATCACTTTTCCGAACGTTTTTTCAGAAGTTATCATTCAAATAACTACGAGGTATTTCATAAGTTATAAACCACGCCATACAGGGTGTTTACCATTTGGACGGACCAAACTTCAAGGAGCGATTCTACAACTAATTTGCAAGAAAAAATGTCTCCTAGCAATTTTTTCGTAACCCACTGAAAATTCTTTTTTTTTCCACTTTAAAGTTTTTATTCGTATTTTCGACCTTGCAGCACTAAAATGGTCATAACTCCCTTAAATTCTCATGCTACTTCAAATCTGAGTACACTGTTGGACAGAGCGTCAAATTTTCTATCCATTTAGTTTTAAAACCAGTTTCTTAAAGCTATTTGTAAAAGTAAAAAAATGAATCAAAGTCAACATTTATAATTTTTTTCGAGAATCGACATTTTTCAGGCTAACGATTCCCTCGTAAAAAATACCGCTATCGTGGTGCACTTAACGGGAAAAACTACCCCTTTAATCTTATTTTAGTTCCATTTTTAAAATCAAAATGAACGGGTTTTCCGCTGAGTGGCCCACGATAGCACAACTTATTCCAGGTTAACAAGAAACCTAAAAACGCTGCAAATCATTGCTCAAAGGTTTATTATTTTCTGTATAGATCATCCTTCTGTATAGATCACTGGTTCTCCATCAATAGCACCTACCACCATCTGTATTCTCCCTTGACCTTCCCTCTCAAATTTCAGCTCCTGCGTTCAATAGGATTGAAAATGGCTTCGGAGCTCACTCAGCTGATCAGTGATCAGAAGAGTGAAGAAGATCTCCTCGAATGCTGGAGACGCCTGGAAGAGCACTTCCATTCGAAAGGATTGAAAATGGCTTCGGAGCTCACTCAGCTGATCAGTGATGTTAGGAGTGAAGAAGATCTCCTCGAATGCTGGAGACGCCTGGAAGAGCACTTCCATTCAATAGGATTGAAAATGGCTTCGGAGCTCACTCAGCTGATCAGTGATGTGAAGAGTGAAGAAGATCTCCTCGAATGCTGGAGACGCCTGGAAGAGCACTTCCATTCAATAGGATTGAAAATGGCTTCGGAGCTCACTCAGCTGATCAGTGATCTGATCAGTGAGCAATGATTTGCAGCGTTTTTTACCTACAAACATTGTTTTTACCTACCAATTTTTTTTTTACCTACCAACTATTGGTAGGTACTACGTACCACACTATAATGGCTTCACACCTTCACAATCAAGTTTATTAGAAAGAACTAAACGCTTCACACTCGATTCGAAAAATAGAAAGCTTGATATGGAAATTTGATTACTGGTTACGCAGAAGGCAAAACTGTATACAAATCGAAAAAATGAACAGCGATCGCATTTTAGTCAGATAAAATTTGAACGGCGATTAGACCTCTTTTGCGATTCACACTCATGATTCTGTTTTATCGAAGGAAAACCTTCAAGTACTCGTAGGGACCGAACGGTTTGTCCTACAGAGCTCCGGGTGGTCTCAAAAATTTTTAAAAATTCTGTACTATTTAAAATTGGTGAAAAAACGATACCTTTATTTCGAGAGTTTTCGAGCTAGGGCACTCTTGAAAATTTCAACCCTTAATTGTCAACCCTTAGAAGTGACCTACATCAACCAAAAGCTTCGCGGCTCAACTAGACCCCAAATGGAGCCCATATACCAAATTTGAACCAAATCGGTCCAGTGTTGCTAAGAAAAGTGCCGCGTACGGCGGACGGCGGACGGCGGACGGCGTACGGCGTACGGCGTACGGCGGACGGACGGAAATTTCTTTATTCGATTTTCGGATTCTACGTACCTTGAAACGTAAAACATCAAATTTTGAGGGGGGGTTAAATTTTTTTTTTTCTTGCTCGATTCCAAAGGCTTATTATTGAAAATAATAAACCAAAATGGTAATTTCCAAAAAAATTAAAATTTTTGAATTTGATTTTGAAAATTTAATGCCTTGACTTTGATTTTCATGGAGAACATCGCCAAAAATTACATCGAAATCGGACAGTAGCTTCGTATTGCTTTTGCCATCTACAAGGACTTTCAGACAGACAGACCGACAGTCAGATGGACAGACACGGTACCAAAATTGTTCAAGAAGGGCCAAAACGTAAAATACGAGTGGAAATTTAATTTAGTGGACTTTTAAATGCAATCATTGAAAAGTGAAGGCAATAATACTTGGTCGACTCTCTAGCGGAATATGCCTAAAGAAGCACGTTTTTTCGCATAAAACTCAATTTTTTCAAGGAAACTTTCCTCCTAGACCTTGAAACTGACATACCGTTGGAAAGGTGAGATCTTGGGGTAGTTTTTCCCGTTAGGTGCACCACGATAGCGGTATTTTTCACGGGGGAATCGTCAGCCTGAAAAATTTCGATTTTCGAAAAAAATTATAAATGTTGACTTTGATTCATTTTTTTACTTCTACAAATAGCTTTAAGGAACTGGTTTTAAAACTAAATGGATAGAAAATTTGACGCTCTGTCCAACAGTGTACTCAGATTTGAAGTAGCATGAGAATTTAAGGGAGTTATGACCATTTTAGTAAAAATACGAATAAAAGTGTGGGTTACGAAAAAATTGCTGAGACATTTCTTGCAAATTAGTTGTAGAATCGATCCTTGAAGTTTGGTCCATCCAAATGGTAGACACCCTGTATACAGGGTGTCTACACTTTGGATGGGCATAACTCCAGGGTTCAATTCTACAAGGTATTTCCAAAAAAAAAAAAATGTCTCCTAGCAATTTTCTTTTAACCCACTCAAAATTCCTTTTTTTTCACTTTGCGTTTTTCTTTTTTTTTCTTCGCGTTTTCGACCTTACGGCATTGATATGGCCATAACTCCCTTATTTCTCCTGAAAATTCGATTCTGATTAACCGTTAGAAAGAGCCTTAAATTTCTAAGCTACCTAGTGCAAAATCAAAATATTTCAGCAATAAAATAGTTTCAAAAAATCAAGTGAAAAAGCCAACTTCAAAAAATTTTCGAAACTCGACTTTCTTCGACCAAAGTTTTTACTCTAAATCCCTGCCTATTTCGATGGGTGCTCTTCGGAGAAAACATGTTCGAATTGTTAGCTTTTCAACGGTCTATCAATTGCTTCCGAGTCTACCAAGGTAGCGGAAGCTTTGTTTTCACTTTTCAAGGACGAAAAAAAAAGTTCTCCAAAATCAAAATTTCCACTCGCGTTTTGCGTTTTAGACCTTTCTGAACAATTTTGGTTCCGTGTCTGTCTGTCTGTCTGTCTGTCTGTCTGTCTGTCTGTGTGTCTGTGTGTCTGTCATGAACTCCTTGTAACGCGCATAACTATACGAAGTTATTGTCCGATTTCCATGAAATTTTCAGGGATTGTGCGGGTTGGTGTGTAGACGGTCCCCTATAAAAATCATCATCCCCGGACTGATAGAAGCGACTGCGCATGCGCAAACGTGAATTCCTTGTAACGGCGATAACTTCTAGATTTTCCATCCGATTTCAATGAAATTTTCAAGGATGTTACAGATTAGTATTTAGATGGTCCCCTATGAAAATCATCACCTTCGGACTGATAGTAGCCGCTGCGCATGCGCAAACGTGAATTTCCTTGTAACGGCCATAACTTCTACATTTTCCATCTGATTTCAATGAAATTTTCAGGGATGTTACAGACTAGTATTTAGATGGTCCCTAATGAAAACCATCATCCCCGGACTGATAGAAGCGACTGCGCATGCGCAAACATGAATTATTTGTAGCAGCCGGAACTTCAACTGTCCCCCAGGGGTCGCGGGTTCGAATCCCAGCCGAGGCTAAGTATTTTTTTGATCAAATCACATACATCTACTCACTTAATTTTTCATCCGAATTTGATGAAATTTTCTAGGATTGTCCAGATTAGCGTGTAGATGGTCCCCTATGAGGGTAGTGGAAGGTACTTAGAGATTGGTGTTTTGAGATTAACAACTATGCATCTGATCATCTATATAATCGGGTTTTGGATACGAGGAAGCTATGTGCCACACCCACTTGGCAGACGTTTTTTTCTTTTTAACATTCAAATTGGAAGAGTAAATGAAGTTTGAATTCCAGAAAACGTATGTTTTACAAGCAAATCAGTGTTTTAAGCGGTTTATGGTCCCCCTCGACCTCAAGATGGCTTGACGATTTCGGAATCATTTCCTATGTAATTTTTTACGCTGAATCCAATGGTGATACTTCCGAATGATTCTGAAGGCTAGAAAGTGGATTTTTCGAAGAAAACCTTCGTTTTTCGTACATAAAATACGCATTATTCGTAGATATGGTAGTAAGCATGAAGTAACACCTTTCTACTCAATAAAAACACCGAATTTCTAGCTGATTGAAGTTTTTGTTGAGTAGAAAGGTGTTACTTTATGCTCACTACCACATTTACAAATAATGCGTATTGTATGTACGAAAAACGAAGGTTTTCTTCGAAAAATCCACTTACTAGCCTTCAGAATCATTCGGAAGTATCACCATTGGATTCAGCGTAAAAAATTATATAGGAAAACCATAAGAATTAATTACATAAGGAATGATACCAACATCGTCAAGCCATCTCGAGGTCGAGGGGGACCATAAACCGCTTAAAACACTGATTTGCTTGTAAAACATACGTTTTCTGGCATTCAAACTTCATTTACTCTTCCAATTTGAATGTTAAAAAGAAAAATTGATAGACCGTTGGAAAGCTGACAATTTGAACATGTTATCTCCGAAGAGCGCCCATCGAAATAGGCAGGGATTTAGAGTGAACACTTTGGTCGAAGAAAGTCGAGTTTCGAAAATTTTTTGAAGTTGGCTTTTTCACTTGATTTTTTGAAACTATTTTATTACTGAAATATTCTGATTATGCACTAGGTAGCTTAGAAATTTAACGCTCTTTCTAACGGTTAGTCAGAATCGAATTTTCAGGAGAAATAAGGGAGTTATGGCCATATCAGTGCAGTAAGGTCGAAAACGCGAAGAAAAACTTTAAAGTGAAAAAGAAGGAATTTTGAGTAGGTTAAAAGAAAATTGCTATGAGACATTTTTTGTTGGATATACCTTGTAGAATCGAACCCTGAAGTTATGCACATCCAAGGTGTAGACACCCTGTATACTTTTTTATAAAAAGCCAAAGCATTCAAACTTTACAATCGGGACTGTCCTGTTTAATAACTTTCAAATACCAAAAATTGAATCGTTAAAGAAACTTAAAATTTATGTTATTCAATAAATTCACGTGTTCAAGTGTCACTGCAGTAACCTCCACCACAATATGGTTTTTATCATCATACCATCCATCATATCGTATTTTATCATGCAAATTTACTGGCGAATCAATCATTCACCTTCCCTTCTTTCCCTGGCAAGATGGGTCCACCTCCTTTTTCGACCGGAGGTATTGTCTGTAGTAGATCCCTGCCGAATCTGTAGTCAAATCAAAAAAAGGTTTGTCCTACAGAGCTCCGCGTGGTCTCAAAAAATTCTAAAAATTTTATAGAATCTTAAATTGAAGAAAAAATAATACCTTTATATCAAAATTTTTTGAGTTAGGGCGTTTTCTGAATTTCAAAATTTATTTTTGACCCTTAGAAGTGACTTACATCAACCAAAATCTTTGAGGCACAACTAGACCTCAAATGGAGCCTACATACTAAATTTCATCAAAATCGGTCAATGTTAAGTGGCAAAAGTGCCGCGTACGGCGGACGGACGGCCAAATTTTTATTCGATTCTGGGATTCGGTTCATTATTGAAAATAATAAACCAAAATCTACCCCCCCCCCCCACACACACACACAATTTGATGGGTACGTTTCAAAGTATGTAGAATCCGAAAATTGGATAAAAAACGCTGCAAATTATTACACAACTGTTTATTATTTTTATATCGATCACTCGTCTACAAAATCACCAACCATCCAATATGAAGAGAAGAATGAAAAAAAAAATAAATAAATAAAAAAAATAATAAAAAAAATAAAAATAAAATATAAAAAAATTAATCAAAATCACCAACCATTGATCGCATTTCGGTCAGCTCTAATTTGAACGGAGATTAGGCCTCTTTTGCGATTCACACTCGTGTTTTGATTTATATATATACATTTCAATATAAACCCTTAAATTTTCGTAGGGAGCGAACGGTTTGTCCTACAGAGCTCTGCGTGGTCTCAAAAAATTCTAAAAATTCTATAGAATCTTAATTTGGAGGAAAAACAATACCTTTATATCGAAATTTTTTGAGTTAGGGCGTTTTCAAAATTTCAAAATTGATTTTGGAACCCTTAGGAGTGACCTACATCAACCAAAAGCTTCGGGGCACAACTAGACCCCAAATGGAGCCTACATACTAAATTTCATCAAAATCGGTCAATGCTAAGTGGCAAAAGTGCCGCGTACGGCGTACGGCGTACGGCGGACGGCGGACGGCGGACGGACGGCCAAATTTGTATTCGATTTTTGGATTCTACGTACCTTGAAACATAAACCATCAAATTTTGAGGGGGTGTTAAAAATTTTTTTTTCTTGGTCGATTCCAAAGGTTCATTATTGAAAATAATAAACCAAAAATCTGTCCAACCGCCGTATACCGTACGCCACACTTTTCTTAGTTACCATGGACCGATTTTGATGAAATTTGTTATGTGGGTTACATTTGGGGTATAGTTGTGCCCCGAAGCTTCTGGTTGATGTCAGTTACTTACTTCTAAGGGGTAAAAAATGAGGGTCGAAATGTTCAAAAGTTCCTTAGCTCAAAAAGTCTCGAAATAAAGGTATTGGTTTTTCTCCCATTTGAAATAGTCTTGAATTTTCAGGAAAGATTGAGACTAACCTTGAGGGAACGATCCTTGAAGACGGAACTTGAGGGTTGTACTTACGATACCAGAAACAAGAGTGTGAATTGCAAAATAGCCCTAATCTCCGTTCAAATTTTATCTAACCAAAATGCGATCATTGTTCGTTTCTTCGAGTTGTATTCGGTTTTGCGTCCTTATCAACCAGCAATAAAATTTCCATATGAAGCAACCACAACTCTTTATTTCTTTGAACTGAGTGAAGCGTTCATTTCTTCAAAATAAACTTGATCGTGAGGTAGAAAGTAGTAGGTAGGTAGTAACTATGGTTGTGTTCTTTACAGGCGAGTGGTCTATACACAATAATAATGAACGAAATAATTCTGAGCGTTTTTCCATTAATATTGCCTACCAGCAATTTCATTGCTCTCTGAGAGTTGTGGGGGCCTTCATTACAAAATTTGATTGTAGGTTGCTAAGAATGCACAACTGAGTACAACGATGGAATCTTGTCATTTACAATTGTAACGGAGATTTACGTCAATGAGTAGTGTTTTGCGATTCACACTTGTGTTTTTGATTCATTGCAAATCCCGACTCTCACGTTCTCAAAGGGAGCGAACGAGTCGTTGTAAGCCCCGTCTACACTGCTCGAGCATTTGCCGCGAGCGAGCATTCGTTCGATGCTCAGGCAGTGTAAACAGTCGCTTCGAACCGAGCAATGTTCGCGAGCAAGGTTTGCTCGTCCTCGAGGCTGATCCACCCGATGTCGGGTTTCCAACGAATCATCAAAGGGATGCTCGTTCGTCGCTCGCTGAGTATGAACACCCCGGACCCATGTTCGAGGAATTGAATCTAGTTCCAGCCAAGATGTTGAAGGTGTGACATCTCTCCCATTTGAATTCGACTTTTTCGCGGTGGAGTGGAAAAATGAAAAGTGTCTGTTGTTAATTTCTCTGTATGACGAGTTACCAGAGCTGTGGCAGCCCGACCACAAATTTTTTTTTTTTTTTCAAAAAATGAAGAAAAGTGACGGTTGTAAAGAAAAGTGCCGCGTACAGGCGGATTTTTTAAATTTGGTTTTTGATTTTGGGGGGGAGGGGACATTTAAATCAACATTAAAGGTTGATTGTTGAAAATAATAAACGAAAATGGCAATGATATCGGTTTGGATTACATTTCAAGAACAGAAGACGCTTCAAAGTACTCATCTCTTCCCACCCACAAGTTTTTTCGTGTTATTTTGTATTACATAACATCATCATCTCTTTACTTTTTGTTTTTCGTACTTGTATCACTCAAATTAAGTTGAAATTCAGCCGGAAGGGGAGTCTCGATGGAGATGAACCAGAATTTGAAGTCAAAAATCCGTATTCAGACCCCGTTCCATTATCCCATTTCCAGCTCTTTCCTGAACTCGAATTTTCCCTGATTTGACGAATTTCCTCTGAGCAATGAGAAACTGGTAGAATGTAATGTTACATCGTCCTGCCTGAGACCGCTGCCCTTCAGGGTTGAGTGAAACCTTTTGCTACCTAAATACTACCTCGCTCTCTCACGTTTCATCTTTCATGGTCTCGACGAGCAAACAACGTGCTGTACACTCTAATCCCTTCATATCCTCGCTGGGTTATTTCCCACTGAATCCTATCTGGAATTTCCCATTTCTTCCCTCTCCTCAATTCACCCCTAGTTGAAATATTTAAGTCCTTCCATGGAATTTATTCGTGCTTATTATTTCAGTTCGCAAACAACTTACATACAAATTCAATATTAAAACGATACGTGTGTTATACTCAGACTCTGCATGACCACTGATTATTGCTTGAATGACAAGACTACCTTTTCAGGACAAAGGCATATTATTATTGCTTTCGAGTTTACCAAGGTTCTCCAAAATTAAAATTTTCCCTCGCGTTTTACGTTTTAGACTATTCTGCACAATTTGGGTTCTGTGTCTGTCTGTCTGTCTGTATGTATGTGCGTCTGTCTGTCATGAAATCCTTGCCACAACCATAACTTCTTCAGTTCTCATCTGATTTCGATGACATTTTCATGGATTTTGCGGGTTGGCGTGTAGATGGTCCTCTATGAAAATCATCACCCCCGGACTAATAGTAGCCACTGCGCATGCGCAAACGCCAAATCCTTGCCACAGCCATAATTTCTACATTTTCCAACAATATTTACAGTTAATGCGGATTACCCCTTAGAGATTGATGTTTTGAAATTGATCTGTACACTCGGGTTATGATACGAGGAAGCTATGTGCCACACCCATTGGCAGACGTTTTTTTCCTTCCTTTACTTGGCATTAGCCTGTAGCCTCAGCCATGATGGTATTGGTTTATTATTTTCAATAATGAACCTTTGGAATCGACCAAGAAAAAAAAATTTTAACACCCCCTCAAAATTTGATGGTTTACGTTTCAAGGTACGTAGAATCCAAAAATCGAATACAAATTTGGCCGTCCGTCCGCCGTACGCCGTCCGCCGTCCGCCATACGCGGCACTTTTGCCACTTAGCATTGACCGATTTTGATGAAATTTGGTAGGTATGTAGGCTCCATTTGGGGTCTAGTTGTGCCCCGAAGCTTTTGGTTGATGTAGGTCACTTCTAAGGGTTCCAAAATCAATTTTGAAATTTTGAAAACGCCCTAACTCAGAAAATTTTGATATAAAGGTGTTGTTTTTCCTTCCATTTAAGATTCTTTAGAATTTTTAGACTTTTTTGAGACCACGCGGAGCTCTGTAGGACAAACCGTTCGCTTCCTACGAAAATTTAAGGGTTTATATTGAAATATATATATATCTATATATATAAATCAAAACACGAGTGTGAATCGCAGAAGAGGCCTAATCTCCGTTCAAATTAGAGCTGACCGAAATGCGATCGATGGTTGGTGATTTTGATTTATTTTTTCATTTTTTTTTTCTTTCATAATATTGTAAGAACACGCAACAATGAGTTAACAAAAACAATCTATTTTTCCACTTCAAGTTCCAAAACACAACAACCAGATTTTCTACATCAAAAAAACAAGTCTCTAACCAAAAACATATGGATTTTGTGTGGGTTTACCACACTATCCCTCCCCTGATTTCAGTGGCCCGTCCTCGGGCCGTACTTCCGCCCGTGTTAGTCTGTCCGCATGCAGGAGTCTCGTCCGTTTGCCCATTTTAACCAGAAATAAGACGTCCGTCTTCTTGCTTTTTACCACCCATGGACCTGTCCATTGTGGTTGTAGTTTTGGACAACGGCCTCTGAATCTCTTTGGGTCATGCACCCAAACCCAGTCTCCCTCTTTAAAGGATGGTAATTTTGCTTTGCGGTCGTAGTACTCCTTCTGTGCCCTCATCCTGATTCCCATCCTGTTATGCGCAAACTCCCGAATTTTTTCAAGGTTTTCTCGAAGTTGGAGAACATAGCTCGTATTAGGACAAGGCTCGCTTCCAGCTGGAGGTCGAACCAAAGAATCTGGAAGATGTAGATCTCGTCCAAATAACAGCTGAGCCGGAGAGAAACCTGTAGTGGCATGAGGAGCCGACCGATATGCCAGCAGGAACAGTGGGAGCTTCTCATCCCAGTCGGTTTGTTGTTCCCCAACAAATATGGCCAAATATTTTGTTAAGGTCCGATTGAGCCGCTCTACCAATCCTCCAGATTGTGGGTGTAGAGGGGTTGTCCGAGTTTTCTTAGTTCCCAACAATTTGGTGACTTCTTCCATCAACTTGGACTCAAAATTACGACCCTGGTCAGTGTGCAACTCCCAGGGCACCCCATTTCGACTGAAAACGTGTTCGACCAGGGCTTGAGCTACAGTCTGAGCTTCCTGGTTTGGAATCGCTATAGCCTCTGGCCACTTTGTGAAGTAATCAGAAGCGACTAGCACAAACCGATTGCCTCTTTCAGTTTGGGGGAATGGCCCCAAGATGTCAAGTCCCATACGTTCGAATGGTCCCCCCACTACTCTCTGTTGTAACGGGGCTGGATTGCGTTTCCCCACACCCTTGACCTTACAACATTCTTGGCACGTTTTGCACCACGCCTTAACATCCTGGTTCATTCCTGGCCAGAAGTAGGCTTGACGAATCTTCCCAATGGTTTTCAAGTATCCAAAATGGCCTCCAGTAGGGCTACTATGACACTGTGATAGTACTTGCTTGATAGCCGATGTTGGTACAACCCATTGGGTACGCCATTTTCCCTTGGGCTCCTCCCATCTATAGTAAAGCTGATCACCTATCAATTGCAATAGTTCCCAACGACCTACCAGTTGTCGAATGGTGGGATCCTTAGTTAAGGCTTCAGCTGGATCTGGCTTCCGCTCCTCTTTCAGTCTCTGCACAATCCATTGAATATTTGGATCATCTGCTTGAAGGGCACTATTTTCTGGTCCATGGAGTGTTAAAACATTCAGTTCCTCTGATGTTTTTTCTTCACGTTTTTTACAATAATTGCAATAACCACTGCAGGGGCGACGGGATAGACCATCAGCATTTGAATGTTGCTTTCCCATACGATGAACAATTTCAAAATTGTATGTCTGGAGGGTCTCCAACCACCTGGCAAGCTGTCCTTCTGGATGGCGGATCGATGTGAGCCAAGTTAATGCAGAATGATCCGTTCTGACCAGAAACTTCTGTCCAAATAGATACTGATGGAACTGCTGAACACTTTTGACCACTGCAAGCAGCTCTCGCCTGGTCGCACAGTAATTGGATTCAGCCTTGCTGAGGGTGTTGCTGAAATAAGCAACTACTCTTTCTTCTCCATCTTTCTCCTGAGAAAGTACTGCTCCAATAGCGTGGCCGCTGGCATCGCAATCAACTATAAAAGGCTTTTCAAGATTGGGATATGACAAGATCGGAGCCGTCACCATGGCAGTTTTCAGCGTGTCAAAGCTCGATTGCATCACTGTGTCCCATATGAAGGGGGTGTTGACTTCGGTTAGCTTGTTGAGGGGCCTGGCAAATTCAGAAAACCCTTTGACGAATCTCCTATAGTAGGAGCATAAGCCCAAAAAAGAGCGAACTTCTCGCTTTGATTGAGGTGTTGGCCAATTCTTCACTGCCTCGGTCTTTTTAGGGTCAGTTCGGATTCCATCTCCTGATATGATGTGGCCCAAATATGTGGTTTCCCTGCTAAAGAAGGAGCATTTGTCAGGACGCACCTGGAGGCCTGCATCAGCTAGACACTGGAAGACACCCTCTAATTTACTGATGACTGCTGTGAATGTGGGGCCATACACAATGATGTCATCGAGGTAAACTAGGGCTAATTCAGATGGTATTACTGCTTCCATCAGTCTCTGGAAGGTGGCTGGGGCGTTACATAGGCCAAAGGGTAAAACCTTGAACTGCCATAACCCCTTCTGATACAAGGTAAAAGCTGTTTTCTCCCTATCTTCTTCCTTCAGAGCAACCTGCCAGTATCCACTCTTCAAATCCAGTGTGCAAAACCAGCTTGACCCATTGAGTGTATCTAGGAGATCTTGAATGCATGGTAGAGGATAGGAATCTTTCTTTGTTACTGAATTGAGGCGTCTATAGTCCACACAAAAACGTTTGGAACCATCCTTTTTGGGTACAATAACGATGGGTGACGCCCAAGGGCTCTTTGATGGTTCAATTACGTCCTGGTCGATCATGTCCTTCAACATTTTGTCTATTTCACCGAATTGTGTGAAAGGAATACGCCTTGGAGCTTGCTTGATGGGATGAGCGTTTCCAACATCAATGGAATGTTCCACAATATGAGTTCTCCCAAGACGCTGACCAGAACAGGCAAATATGTGAGCATATTTCAGAAACAAACTCCTTGCTGCTTGATAGTTGTCGGAACTTTCTTCCAGTGCTGATGAGCTCAGTGCACTTCCTATCCAATTCAAATCTTTCGAGTTGATTGAAGCTTGCAGTACTCGTTCCACACATTGCCATCTTCTTCTCAGAGGTATGGAATCCGTTCCTTCCATTATAAACAGTTCCTTGGGAATATTTATTTGAACCTGAAACTTGTTCAGGAAATCTAATCCCAAGATTCCCTTGTCTCTGATGTTGCCTACAAGGAAGTTGTGAGTAAATGCTCTCCTACCCACCTTTCCTGTTACTTCACACTCCCCATCAACTCTGAGGGTGCCTTCTCCGGCTGTATGAAGGTCAATGAACTTGCTGGGTTTCAGCCTCAAGTGGTACTTGTCGATCAGATCAGGGCGTAGAATGGAAACTGTGGCTCCAGTGTCCACAAGCATTGCGCAGAACTGTCTATCTACCTGCAGTTCAACAAAAAGAGCTCCGCTGCCTGTTCTGGCAACACTTATTATTTGAGTTGGGCCTTGTTTAGGTTGTTCTGCTGAGGCACAGGCCACTGCCTTAGCACTACCTAGTTTTCCGACCTATTGACAGAGCCCTCGATCCTTTTATGATCCTGCGGGCATTTTGCCCTCACATGCCCCGAGACATTGCAACCCCAACACCTAAGAGGTAAAGTGGAACGTGTAAGGGGATTTGATGGTAACAATCCCTCAACGAGTTGTGCCTTAGCTAGAGCTTCCTGTACGGTGGTAGGTGTTGCCATTGTAAGAGCTCGCACCAAATCCTTATTCTTCAAAGATCTAATAAAAGCTCTAACACCAACCTTATCTTTGTAGGCCTTAGACTCATCTGGAAAACTTCCTCTTACAAGCCGCTCAATGTCAGTAGCCAAATCTGCAAGCTCTTCAGAATCCCTTTGTAGTCTAGACTCTAAAAGATTCTGCAACTTGGAGGCTTGATTGTGTTGGCCAAAACGGTTTGCAAGTGCCTGAGATAAGTCACCGTAGTTAGTGCGAATATTGGCAGGCAAATCAGCCATAACAGTCAGTGCAGGACCTCGAAGAACGCTGGCCAGTTTCTTTCCTTTTCGGACCTCTGTCCATCCATTAACTTCAGCAGTCACATCCAAATGGACCTCGTACTCCTCCCAGGTAATTTTTCCATCATACGGCATCAAATTACCTTCATGTACTGTGAGGGTGGGGTTACATGAAGATTGCCCCATTTCTATGTGACGAGGGTGACACGTCATTTCTTCCCTCTTCCACGAACTGAGATGGCAGTTGGGTTGGAGCATTACGAGACAGCAATAATTGCTCGTGTATTCCTTCAAGAAGGGTCTCTAGATTTGCCACACGGACTGACAACGTTGGGGCTCTTGCCGAACGTCCTGTGCATCGTGCCGAAATGGGCCTGGACGATGGAGTCGGAGATGTGTTGCTAGAGGTAGCAAGGAGGCGAGCTGACATAGCGCGCGTAGTTGGTGGATCATCCTGTTGCCGAGGACGGGTAGGAGCCATGTTACTGTCACACTTCCTTCCTATTCCCTTGTTTTCTGTCTCTGCGTTTTTGGACGGGCCCCCAAATTGTAAGAACACGCAACAATGAGTTAACAAAAACAATCTATTTTTCCACTTCAAGTTCCAAAACACAACAACCAGATTTTCTACATCAAAAAAACAAGTCTCTAACCAAAAACATATGGATTTTGTGTGGGTTTACCACAATATGAATATTATCCATTATTATTGATTGATTGATTAATTAATCCAATATTATTAATTGATTGATTAATCCAATATTATTGGATGGTTGGTGATTTTGTAGACGAGTGATCTAAGTAAGAATAAATGTATAGAAGAATATATGTATAGAAGAATACATATATAGAATACATATATAGATATACATATATACATATATAGAAGAATGTATAGAAAAATAATAAACCTTTGTGTAATAATTTGCAGCATTTTTTTATTTACAGACAAATGTGTATTTCAAATTGCTTCCATCTTTTTAAATATTACAATTAATAATTTAAGAATTAAATGTTAATGTCAGTTTAATTTAAACAGCAACAAAAAGCTATTTGTACATCTCTAGTACAAATAGCTATTTTTACAGGGAGAGACATTGAAAAATTATCTGAAAATGATGGATCAGGACTCCCAGTGGATCGTAACTACCTCAAACATCTTCGAAACTCGTATTTGTGATTGTGAAGTAGGTACCTATGTTGTGGGTAGGTAGTATCTAGGATCGGTAGATGGTGACAATGGCAAAGCCGTGTTCTTTGCAGACGAGTGATCTACATGAAAATAATGAACCTTTGTGTAATCGTTTGCAGCGTTTTGATTTAAGATTGCGATAACCTGCCTGTATATATATATATATATATCTGTTATTGGTTTTTGATGTATAGAACGGTTACAAATCAAGTGAATTGCTGCATTACAGTACAATCAATTTTGTATTGACATAATTATCTAAGGTTTACGAAATTTTATAATGCTCTTAATTAGTTAACCCATTTCAACACAGGTGATTGATTTCCTTCTACATACCGGATGTATGCCCTTGTTCAGTACACGTGATTTTATTGACATTTTCATGTCTTTGCTTTGGCTCTTAAACTGAAAAATCGTCACGAAAACTAAGCAAGTCTTGCTCACGCGACCAATAAATAAAATAGACTCACTGTGTTGCGTAGAGAACAATCAACTGTTTTCTTATTTTGATGCTTGGGTACATGAACTAACAACCTTACTTCACTACCTTGTTGTGTAGTGGTTGACATGAAAATGTCCCAATGTGTTGCAGACTCGTATGCAAGCATTTCCTAATAAACTTGAATGTGAAGTAGGTAGTATGTTTTTTTTTTAATTTTATTAGCTGTACCCCAAACTTGTATTATTGAATGATGAATTAATAGTCGATGAGTTAATATTGATGTACCTTTGATGTTACAGCGTCTCTTCCATTCCCCGCATCTTCAGTCCAACCACAGTTTGCAGTCTGTGAGGACATTCAAATAATAGCTCTGCGGTCGCGATGACACCGAAGTTTCCCGCAGGAGGCTGAATAATTCATGACTGGCGCGGCACAAGCTAATTAGAGGGAGACTTGTTACACGTCGACGGCCAGGTGGACGATACATCGAGAAAGTGAAGCCGAATATCTGACGGGCTGTCGTGTCCAATTTAGTTATCAACCGCAACCCACGAGATCGCGAAGCAATGGATCCATGTAAAGTTTCCCCCTCCCACGGGTTGAGTGATGAATCGATGAGTAGTGTTTGTGTAAGGTCAACAGGTATCTCTTCCCGGGCAAAACTGTCCAAGCAATCAATCTGATGTAATTTGATCTTTTTACCGACTTCAAAACCGTCGTAGGCGTAACAACGATTTTTTTTTGTAAGTCCGAACACCTTTGCGTTTTGGTTTATTATTTGCAATAATAAACCTTTGGAATCGACGAAGAAAAAAAATTTTAACACCCCCTCAAAATTTGATGGTTTACGTTTCAAGGTACGTGGAATCCAAAAATCGAATAAAAATTTGGCCGTCCGTCCGCCGTCCGCCGTACGCGGCACTTTTGCCACTTAGCATTGACCGATTTTGATGAAATTTAGTACGTAGGCTCCTTCTGGGGTATAGTTGTGCCCCGAAAATTTTGGTTGAGGTAGGTCACTTCTAAGGGTTCCAAAATCAATTTTGAAATTTTCAAAACGCCCTAACTCAAAAAATTTCGATATAAAGGTATTGATTTTCCTTCAATTTAAGATTCTATAGAATTTTTAGAATTTGTTGAGACCACCCGGAGCTCTGTAGGACGAACCGTTCGCTCACTACGAGAGTTTGAAGTTTGAACGTACGATAAATCAGAAACACGAGTGTGAATCGTAAAAGAGGCCTAATCTCCGTTCAAATTAAAGCTGACCGAAATGCGATCAATGTTTTTCTTCATGTTGGATGGTTGGTGGCTTTGCAGACGTGTGATCTAGATAGAAAAATAAAAAATAATAAACCACTGTGTAATAATTTGTAGCGTTTTTGGTTTATTATTTTCAATAATGAACCTTTGGAATCGACCAAGAAAAAAACATTTCTAACACCTCCTCAAAATTTGATGATTTACGTTTCAAGGTACGTAGAATCCAAAAATCGAATATAAATATATTGCCCAAAAATTGTAAGTATTTATATGAAAAATTTGTAAAATAAAATGAAAACCTGCGTATATTTGTTGTACTCAACAATGCAGTAGCCTAATGGTTACTTTATGAGTTTGTAGAGACGAGTAGATCATGAGTATGGACTCCTAATATTTATCTTCAAAACATATCCCGTATGGTGGTATGGTACACAGAAAAACTTAATTTTAAATGCTTGCGTACGAGTCTGCAACACATTGGGACATTTTCAGGTCAACCACTACAAAACAAGGTAGTGAAGTAAGGTTGTTAGTTCATGTACCCAAGCATCAAATTAAGAAAACAGTTGATTGTTCTCTACGCAACAGTGAGTCTATTTTATTTATTTATTGGTCGCGTGAGCAAGACTTGCTTAGTTTTCGTGACGATTTTTCTGTTTATGTGCCAAAGCAAAGACATGAAAATGTCAATTGCTTCCGTTCAATTACTTTCAATAATGAACCTTTGGAATCGACGAAGAAAAAAAATTTTAACACCCCCTCAAAATTTGATGGTTTACGTTTCAAGGTACGTGGAATCCAAAAATCGAATAAAAATTTGGCCGTCCGTCCGCCGTACGCCGTACGCGGCACTTTTGCCACTTAGCATTGACCGATTTTGATGAAATTTAGTACGTAGGCTCCTTCTGGAGTATAGTTGTGCCCCGAAAATTTTGGTTGAGGTAGGTCACTTCTAAGGGTTCCAAAATCAATTTTGAAATTTTCAAAACGCCCTAACTCAAAAAATTTCGATATAAAGGTATTGTTTTTCCTTCAATTTAAGATTCTATAGAATTTTTAGAATTTGTTGAGACCACCCGGAGCTCTGTAGGACAAACCGTTCGCTCACTACGAGAATTTGAAGTTTGAACGTACGATAAATCAGAAACACGAGTGTGAATCGCAAAAGAGGCCTAATCTCCGTTCAAATCAAAGCTGACCGAAATGCGATCGATGTTTTTCTTCATGTAGGATGGTTGGTGGCTTTACAGACGAGTGATCTAGATAGAAAAATAAAAAATAATAAACCATTGTGTAATAATTTGCAGCGTTCTTATACTTGTACCAATCTGCCTCATTCTTTTTGGTAATATCAAAAAGAAATTTGAAAAATGTAAAAGAAATTTTAAAACACATATTATGTGTTTTACCAGTATTCTACCTCACATCAGTATTCTAGACTCGGATACCTACCGATTCCATTACATATAGGTAGTATTATTGAAATAATCTTGGTCTATGCAGTCGTGTGATCTAGACAATAAAGTTATTAATCAATGTGTATTAATTGGCAGCTTTTGAGTTACCTAATTTTGTAAGGAATTTTAATTAAAAATGTGTGTTACGGTAATTACGAGTCCTGTTGATAAAAGAAATACTCGTAATCTCCTGACGGCACGCCGAAGTAGTTTTCTATCGTAAAAGATTAATCAACTAAAATAAAATCTACAGATCACGTCGAGAATACGAAGAAGCTATGGACTTGTTAATGGTTTGTGGTCGAAGACTCTATCTATGATATCAAATATCACGTAGAGATTATGAAGAGCTGTAGAGATTACATAGAGATCTAACATTATTATTACTTACTTCAGATTATATTCCAATAATATATTATAATCAAAGGACAACTGAACCAAAGTATGGATCATACCTTGTTCCGGGTGATCATAACATTATTATCTACATCCGCAGACCAACTCTTAGGTACATCAAATTAATAACGTGCTTTCAACTAACGGGAAGATGTTACAGAGCTTTTAAGATAATTAAGGCATTGAGATGTCTGGGAATTATGGTAGGATTCTCTGGAGCATAGGCGCTTTGATGTTCCACACGCCAAATTTCAAGTACTCAGCTCGCATTATCAGTTCTGTCTTCCCTTTGTGGAGGCACCGTTCGCATGAGATGAAGGGTTTACGTTGGGAGAATGGATGGTTTATTGATTCCCTGTCATAATTATAATCACCCACCCTTCGAGATGTGGCCGAAACACTTATATTCACAGATTACAATAATTATATCTAACTAAAATACCTATTTACATCGTCCACGCTTCTAAGTATTGAATGTACTTGTACTCCTCATTGTAGGGGTGTCAGTCGGTCGCCTTCCTCGTTCCCTGTTAGTCCAATCTCTCAACAAAACATTTCAAAGTTGCACCTAATTTGAAATTTTCAAGGATTTTTGATATCCATTAGTGCATCTACCTAGAGAATAATCAAAATAGAACAATAATTGCCAGAGAAAAACGCTGCAAATTATAACACAAAGGTTTATTATTTTTCTGTTTATAGATCACTCGTCGGCAAAGAACACGGCTTTGCCATTGTTACCACCAACCAACATGAAGAAAAACATCGATCGCATTTCGGTCAGCTAATATTTGAACGGAGATTAGGCCTTTTTAGCGATTCACACTCGTGTTTCTGATTTATCGTCCAACCTTAAGTTCTCGTAGGGAGCGAACTGTTTGTCCTACAGGGCTTCGCGTAGTCATTCAAGTTGAAATAGTCATAAAAGTAAATAGGGTGTGCGCCTGGGTCGGAAAAACTGTTTATTGTTATTTTTAATCCAAACTAGACCTCATTATGAGAATTTTGGTAACAACCGCGACCTTCTAGCGTGTGTAAATCTTTCCCTATGAATTTTTGAAGTTTCGACCGTTTATGACGTCACAGTGGGCTGGGGGTCCCGCCCAGGCAGGAGGGGCGCGTGACGTCATAAACGGTCAAAACTTTGAAAAATCATAGAAACAGATCTACTCACGCTAGAAGGTCGCGGTTGGTGCCATAATTCTCAGGATGTAGTCTACTTTCGATTAAAAATCTAAAAAAATCAAGGCGCACCCCCCATTATAAAAATTAATGGCTAATTGAGGCTAAATTAAATTTGGCTAAATTAAATGGCTAATTGAGTTTGGGCGTTTTAGAAATTCCAACCCTTAGAAGTGACCTACATCAACCAAAATCTTCGGGGCACCACTAGACACCAAATAGAGCCCATATACCAAATTTCATGAAAATCGGTGAATGCTAACTGAGGAAAGTTCCGCGTACGGCGTATAATTGAGTGTGAAGCGTTTATTTCTTCAAAATAATCTTGATAGAGAAGCGAAAATATGGTTGGTAGGTAGTGACAATAGCAAAGCCGTATTCTTTGCAGACGAGTAATGTATATTTTTTAAAAAACCTTTGTGTAATAATTTGCAGCGTTTTTGTTCGATTTTTAGGACGTCCCACAGTAAGACTTGGGCGTCCTTATAAGATCGATCTGGGGTGAAGTTGGACAACACTCAACAGAAAAAAAAAAATAACCACACAGTAATCCGTTTTAGACCATTCTGAATCCAAATCCGCGAAAAAAACCATAGGTGTATGTCTGTGTGTGTGTGTGTATGTGTGTGTGTATGTGTGTGTGTGTGTGTGTGACAAAATCTTGTGTCGTCTGCACAGGCCTTAGTTCTCAACCGATTTTCCTGGTTCTTTTTTTGTTCGACGCGGAAAACTATCTAGTTGTGCACTACGTCGCCGGAATTTCGAATTTTGCCTTTTAAGGGGGGGAAAGGGGGGGTTAATGCTCAAAAAACGTGCATTTTTGGGCATAATCTTGTGTCGTCTGCCCAGGCCTTAGTTCTCAACCGATTTTTGTGGTTCTTTTTTTTGTTCGACGCGGAAAACTATCTAGTTGTGCACTACAGCGCCGGAATTTCGAATTTTGCCTTTTAAGGGGGGGAAAGGGGGGGTTAATGCTCAAAAAACGTGCGTTTGCGGGCATAATCCTGTAAAATTTGCCCAGGCCTCAATTTCCAACCGATTAGTGAGTTTCTTTTTTTGTTTGACTCAAATAACTTCCGAGTTGTACATAATTTCACCCGAGTACCAAAATTCGCAAGGGGGGGGGGGTGTAGTGGGGGGATAATATTCACAAAATATCCGATTTTTCAAAATTTCGGTTCCTTTACTGCTTACTAATTGTACCCAAGCTTTGAAATTGAGGAAAAATTCTCATTATACCTCCGGGTTTTCATGAATTATTCTCTGTAGCACCAAGGAAATAATAGTGGTGCCACCATGGTGCCAGGACACCATAAACCGCATATTTCGTGCTTTTTTTTTTTTGTTTCACCTTGAATACGGATGTGAACCTCGACGGACCGCCTACTAAAACTAATAGATGAAAGTGCAATGTTACGACGTATTCCCCCTTTGGTGCCAGACTGGCACCATTGGTGGTGGTTGGGGGGGGGGGGGGGGGTGAACTCGAATTCGCATGTTGGGTATCGTAGATCATGGATTTTAAAATGCTCTTCAGATTCTAGGCTCCCATGCCGCTAGAAATGTTTTGGTAGATAATGGTGAGGGGGGGGTCACTATTTCTTGCCTAAAGTAATAAACCAAATTACATCGAGTGAAACAGTTTTATCGCTTACCAACTGGTTAACTGATCTAATGCTTATCCAATGGGACGTCCCCTGGAATGCATGCATTACTAAACAATATGTTTGGATTTTACATACCTACCTTGAAACGTAAACCAACAAATTTTGAGGGGGGGTTAAAAGTTGTTTTTTCTTGGTCGATTACAAAGGTTTATTAGTGAAAATAATAAACCAAAATGGGAAAAACGGTGACCTCAGTCAGTGAATAAACGGTTTTCCCCTTTTTCTCTGGCAATTATTGTTCGATTTTGATGATTAATTAGACTAACCCGAAACGAGAAAGGAATGGCGACCGACTGAGACCCTTGAGGAAATCACTCTCAGAGGTGAGTGGACAGGCATTGAAGGTCAGATATTCGCGACATTTGGATAGTTGTTTTCTTCTATGTATGATGGAGCCGGAATGGGTGGTGTGGCAGGAGTTACAGTAAAATGCAACGATCGGCCAGATGAGCCAGCAAGCTTCAGATAATGTTATTGAACCAGAACCATACCTGCGAATTCTCAAATATTTTGTATAAACGGTAAAAACCGTGCTGGTAGAAAGAGTGAAACAAGGGCACAAGACTATGGAGATATGTCGATGGTGGCCACCTTGTGCGACCTGATTACAAACATTATCTTGGAAGATCATAAAATTCCTGTAGCAATACTAACGGCATATGCGTGCTTGTGGAATCATCCTACCGGAACCCTCCAAAGACTACCCTTATTATAGACCATGAAAATTAGATTATTTTATTTATATTTATTTAAATTCCATTTACGATGTTGCATCCACAAACTATCTTACATTATACGTTGTTTCTTGCGTTTAATATGCTTACTACTAGTAAAAACGTCCCCTATTGTCCTCACACAAGGTGTCATATCAATATTTGGAATTCTAATCCTCCATATGGGCACAGCCCTTGGTGGAGGATGAGTATCTTCGGCAATATAATATCGCTCATATCCTAGAAGAGGGATACAAGTCCAAAAATGTCATTTTTGAGTTAGGAAAAGTTTTGGGTAGTGGAAGTGCTGTTTTTCATCCCTAGAAGACAAACTTAAGCCTAGCTAATTCCCCCTCCGCTGAAAGTTCTTTGTTCGATGGACGGGGCGAGCCACCTACGTTTGCAGAAGACAGGCACAAAGCCCAGCGCTACCCTCTAAAGTGGACGTATCGCCTCTATTAAGTGATTTCCTCAATTAAAGAAACCTAGTGTTAGATTTTTGGAAACTACTATCACAATCAAGACGATAAACAATGATAAATGCATGTTTATTGTGCAATTTATCAGAACACTTCGTTCCCTCGAGCCTAGCCCAAAGGACCCCCCTCCTGACCTTGTTCCAAGAAGGTAGTTGACTGGTGATCTTTACAGAAAAATAATAATTGCAATAATAATCACAATTATAATAATTTACACGGTTTCCTAATTATTTCATCCATCATGCTGTGGCTATTTAACAGCAGGTAGGTAGATGGTTACCTACTTGTGTTTCTAGGACGTTGTAAGACTTGGGGATCCTTGAATATGCGATTAATCTGGGTTAAAGGTGGACAACACTCAACGGAAAACAAAATAACCAGATACTAATCCATTTTAGTCCCTTCAAAACCCAAATCCACGGAAGAAAATCCATCAGTCTGTGTCTCTTGTGTTTGCCCAGGCATTATTCCCCAACCGATTCGCGTGGTTCCTCCATTGTTCAACGCTAAAATTTATCTAGCGCCGTGGACTACGTCATCCACATTAAATTTAGCCTTGAAGGAGGAGGGGGGGGGGCGTAGAAACTATTAAAATTTGGTTTTTTTAAAGCATAATCTTGTGTATTTCGCCCATACCTGAATTTCCCACTGATTTGAGTGTTTCTTTTTTGTTCGACGTGGAAATCTATCTAGTTTTGCACTACATTGCTGGAATTTTGAGATTAGAGTAAACGGAGGATGAACGAGGGGTTATTTAGTGAAAGTAAGGCTCATTATGACAGCACAAATTCTCATTAGGAAGAGGCAAGTGGAGGGATAATATTCACAAAATTGCGATTTTTCGATATTTTGGTTCATTTAGGGCTTATTAATGGTACCCAAGCTTTGAATCTTTATGAATAAACCTTTTATTTACATGAACTATAAATTTTGACACCATAGAACAAATTAGTGGTGCCACTGGTGTGTTTCACCTTGAATGTCTACTCCCACGGACTGCCTACCGAAACTACCGATGAAAGTTGTACTGGTTGTACTGAAAAAGAAGGAATGGTGTTAGGGGGGGGGGGGGGGAGGGATTGAACTCGAAATCACACGTTGGTTATCTTTGATTATAGATTTTAAGAAGCTGTTTCAATTACTTAAGTATATTTTTGGAGACAGAATTATAAATAGCTTCCGTTTTCAATCTGTTTTATTTTTCCGACAACTCCCAATCTAATAAATTCTCGTTTTATACACCTCAAGTCATGATTATTCTCATTTAAAACCAAATTAATCATTTGGGAAAGAATAAAAATCGTCCAAGAAAAAAAGTGACAATTCTGAAATAAAGAAATATTGTCCACGGAAAAAGGGAACAACACCAAAAATCGAAGAAATTTGACGGAAATATTCCCCCCACTCCTTCCTGACAAGCGAAAAGAATAATTCCGGTCCATGAGCTGTAGAAGCATTAGTACTGGAACATTTTCCCCAAATATCATTAACATTAAACGTGTTGTCATGGAGATATAGCTATTTGTTTGAGTGTAAAACTTCGAAAGCGATTTCCCGAAAATCACATTTTTGGACTTGTACCCTTCTTCTAGGATATGAGCGATATATTCCCGAAGATATTCATATATAATATTGTATTATAGTACATAGTATAGCCGAAGATATAGTATATAGTAGTATATAGTAGTATATAGTATTGCCGAAGATATTCATATATAAAATATTGCCGAAGATACTCTTCCTCACAATATATTATGATATATTGCCGAAGATACTCATCCTCCACCTAGGGCACATATTATGTGCAACGAGAAGAACGCAAAAACAGGCACAATAATTTATAAATGTGTAATTATTATTTTAAGAACATTTTGAAGAGGATTTAAAAAAAACTTTTTCAAGTATGGTGATAGCTCGGTGCTTAGTTTTGCCAGATAGTATTTCTTTAATAACAATTTTATTTTTTGAAACTCAACATGAGCGATGCAGTCTATTATCGATGCCCTCAACTCTGTTGGGAAGGCATTAAATTCTAAAATGCCTTGGTAGGGATTAAAGTTCTGTACTGTCTTCATTTTCAATTTAGGAACAACCAGAGAATTACCAAACATAATCACCAACAAACGAAATTATCCATATCTCCCAATCTCAGCAATCGTTGTTCTATGAACAGGGGTGCTGAATGTGCTTTGAAGTAAAGATAGAATGATCTGAAGTAGATTGATTCAGAATCTTCAAGGGAACCTGTGGATGCCCATTGAAGGGAGGTTCATTAGTCTTTCAAAAGGTTTGACCTAAACCCTATAGGCTAGACAAGTATCCCACGCTATCGGTGCTTTGGAAGGATTTTGGTCTCTGAGTTGAACCTGAACACCCCTTTACTTCAGAGCGTCGTTGATTTCAACATAATTTTCATCCGCAAAACCACAAATTTATACTGAAAGTGAAAAGTACCTTTAGTCAGAGCTTCCATTTCCAAAACTAAAACCCATTTTATTCAACGTATTACGATCGCTCCATTAGAGTAAATATTGTGAAAATTGACGTTCAGAAATGAGTGAAACGACAGCTGTCAGCGAATTGGTTGAAAGCTTTCCATTAGTCGAACTTCCGGTCTCTCTCAATAGTTGGATTGCGATGCTGATAGTTTTAATAGCAACGAGTCCATTTATCGAAAAAGGATTCATTTAATTCCGAAATGATTAAATATTTGCAAATATATAAATTGCTTTATATATTTCGTTTGTTTGCCATGAACGGATTACACAAAACGGCTCAACCAATATCCACTGGATGTTAAGAGAATAATATTCTCTTTCGGCAAACATCCGAATATAACATTATATTATTCAAACATCAGAATATTATTCTGCTTTAGAACGTTGTGCGCAACCTTTAGTCAGCTCAGCCAACTTCTATAGAAATTATGGTGGACATTTTTTGCTCATTACCCTCTTTGAGTCAGCTCCGGAGCCTAAACTCAAATTACAATCTTGGTTCAGACCATGAGATGGCGATGAGAATCTCCTTTCAGAGATATTTGGTTATTATTAACAGATTCGTATTATTAAATTGGTTCTGCAAGTGGCTAAAAGACCACTCTTTGAAAATGTTCAAATTTGAACACTTTTTTGGAGAAGTGTGCACCAAAAAATGCACACTTTTTGAACCATTTACCCACAATTCTACGGTAATCTTGAATCCGCTGGCAGAATTAAAATATCTCGTTCCTTTCTCAAATAAGGAGTAAACAAAAAATTTTTCATTGATGCTGCCACGTAGTTTTAGATTTCACAACTAAACTTGTTATATTTAGTGGGCGGTGAGTCCACGATGAGTCTCAAGCAGTGAGATGAGCTAAAGCTGGGAGCCATAGAAGCGTTTTGATTGGTTGAGCTCCAGGACGTAGTTCTTGTTGAAAACAACAGATGGGAAATGATCTCTGTTTCTCAACAACATTTCAACAAGTCACCTTGTTGAACACATTTGTATTTCTCCTTGGGACATTACCGGCCGCATCAAAGTAATTAGTGTGATAACATATAGTTATTTTGTCGATATATAACTAAATCCGAGCTAATTTTTATTAATAATATACTGGTTTTCAAATGTTTCTAAGGGTGGCAGTTGTCGGTTGAAGTGGAGAGGGGGTGGATGAAGAGAGTTAAGAGGGGGTGGCCTTTCCATAGTAGTTCCTTAGCTTGAAACTGATGGCGCTACTGAGGCAGCCTGCTTGCTCACCATTTTAATTTTAATTTTATTTTTAACATCGGCTTCTCCTCTGTTAAATTGTCTTCGGTTCACTGTGGTCTCAAGTCATCCGCTCAAGCACTACCTAGTGTGCTACTGGTGTACTACTAGTAGTCCCACTTTTAATTTTAATTTTATTTTCAACATCGGCTTCTCCTCTGTTAAATTGTCGTTGGTTCACTGTGGTCTCAAGTCATCCGCTCAAGCACTACCGAGTGCGCTACTGGTGTACTACTATTAGTCCCACTACTAGTGGGACCCTCCGGTCACACTAGTATTTTCGATTTTTCGTGCACCCTTAGAGAATGTTCGTTTTAAAACAACTTTAGTTTTCAAGGTGTGTAGGCGTTGTTTTGATCCGTTGTTTGGTCTTTCCACTGAGAGATGAGTGTGTGGAGACTGGAAGAATAAACTCACAAATAGGCACTGACTTAATTGCTATGAATCTACTGTGAGCCACAGTTCAATTCAAAATCCTGGAGTGGGGATTTTTGAATGTTAACGTGACTGGGGTGGATGGAATTGGTTGATTTTGCCTCCCAGTCTACTGAGGTAGCGGAAGCATTATTTTATAGTTTTATGATTTTGAGGTGACGAAACCATTGTCATACGATTCAATAATTTTACGGAATAGGGTGTGCGCCAGGGTAGGAAAAACTGTTTATTGTTATTTTTAATCTAAGGTAGACCTCATTCTGAGAATTTTGGGACAAACCGCTCCCTTCTAGCATGTGTACATCTTTTCCTATGAATGTTCAAAGTTTCGACCGTTTATAACGTCACAGTGGGCAGGGGGGTCCCGCCCAGGCGAGAACTTGGCAACTGCCCTCCCGGCAAACTGGCCTCCTACCTCTTTAGGTCAGTTTAAAACCCCGGTTTGAAACTGCCCTCCTAGTCCATCTCGAGCAACTGCCCTCCCGGTAATCTGCCCTCCTGTTTTAGGAGGTCAGTTTCGAACCCCGGTTTTAAACTGCCCTCCTAGACCACCTCAAGAAACTACCCTCCAAACTTCCTGCTTCCAACTTTTGAGGGCCAGTTTCGAACCCCGGTTTTAAACTGCCCTCCTTGACTACCTCGAGCAACTGCCCTCCTGGTAAACTGCCCTCCTGCTCGGAACAGATCTCCTCTACCTGTGCGAGTTCTCATTTCTGGGACATGGGTCTCTCAAAAGTATAATGAGCTGCCAATGATAATGGATCTTCAGTCACGATCATCAGTATATATTAGGAATAAAATAATTTGAATGTCAATTTCATGGAGAAATCGAGTGTTTACGCGAAAATCGGAGTTTGAGCATGAGACTTGTGGGTTGGATGGTGGGCAGATGGCTGGAAGGGGGTGGGCTGTTGCCTCCGAGATGGTGATTTCGCTGAAATCGACAAGGAATCGCAAAGTTGACCATACCATTAGAAAGTTGATTAAATTTGCAAGCTTTCCTGAGATTAGACAGTTTTCAGCAAGTTTTTATTGGAAATGTAGTTAACGTACCTACGTACAAGTTATTTTAGGAACTATTTAGAAAAATGTTTAGAAAATTTTCAAGGTTTGAACTGCAATTGCGTTCCGTTCTTGATTATGAATGAGCTTTAGGCGTAAATCCGATAATGAGGTCAAAAATAGAAGAAATCGTTTCAAAGTGAAGAAACGTGGGTTTTTTATGGCTAAAACATAGTTTGCTGAGCAAAAAAATTTAAATATCATATCTCGGGAACGGATTGAGATATAAAGGTTTGGTTGGCGGCGTTCTACTAGGCAGATTTTCCGTCTAGTTTTACCCAATTTTGTTTATTATTTTCAATAATCAGAGGTGGGCATAATCAATGGGTCAAAATGTGGCAAGCAATGCCCGTGTAATCTACATTAGCTTGTTGTAATACCAACATTATGTTTCGTGTTCTGCAGGTATAATATCTAGTCGGGCTTGTAAGGGCTAGGAGGCCAGTTTACTGGGAGGGCACTTGCCACTGAGGTCCAGTTGTAAGGACTGATTCGATGAGAGGGCCCTTCTAATACGTGGTGTTGCAGTTGGCCACGGGGCACACATTTGTGTTTCGGGTTGAAACTACCCTCCCGCAGGAGGGCAGTTTGCCGGGAGGGCAGTTGCCACAGGGGGCACCTGCCCTAGGTCCGCCCAGGCGAGAGGGGCGCGTGACATCATAAACGGTCGAAACTTTGAAAAATCATAAGAAAAGATGTACACACGCTAGAAGGTCGCGGTTGGTGCCAAAATTCTCAGGATGTAGTCTACTTTCGATTAAAAATCTAAAAAAAATCAAGGCGCACCCCCCATTGACATAATAAAATTATTGACATGTTCCCCGTTGAAAATCATCGCCCCCAGTCTCTGGGCAAGCCCAATCATAAAACCCTTGTAACAGCTACAACTTTTATGTTTCCCATCCAAATTCAATGAAATTTTCAAGGATTTGCGAGTTGGCCCTATTGAAACCACTGTGATCGTGTAATTTGTAGCCACTGCACTTGCTCCAACGTAGAATCCTTGATATGAACAACTTACAGAGTTTCAATTCGATTTCGACGGATTTCATCATCATGTGATGATCTAATTTGGAGGGTTGCGTTGGATATTTCAGTAGATTGGAGTTCAGAGATGATCCCCTTTGTACCGGATCATCTGTACAATCATCTATACATTCAATTTATGTATCTGTGTAAGTAAGTAGTAAGTGAATTGAACCACCATTTCAGGTTGAATTTTCTTCAGACTGCCATTCCTAGCGTTGCAGACGTCTTCAGCTTTCTTCCAAATGGAAGATCAGAATTTGTTTTGATGAATTCTCTCATGGCTTCCCATTGCCTCACCACCTAGGGTGGTGACGAGGGGGGTGATGAGAGCCCCAGACGCACAAAAACGCACGCTGCCGACTTGAACCCACGACCCCCGCAGAAGTCGGTCTAAAATACACCGCCGAACAACGCTCGCCTCAGTGACCGTGGCGACTAGACAGACTTTTTTTTAAAATTACGTAATTAATAAAATGACGTTAAAATTCTCATCACAATCCCCACCTGATTGTTAAATTGTAAAATTCTCCAGTACCTATTACTGATTGGGTACTTTTTGGGATCTGGGCAATGAGGAAATTAATCAGAAATCCCTGTTCTGAATCACATTGTATCCGTGAGTTTCTCGAAGAGTGAACTTTCTCCGAGCAAGGCATAATCCCATTCAGCTCATGCAAAATTCAAAAAATTCGAAAAGTTTATGCTTGAGATATAAATCAATCAGCCACGATCCAGCTTTTTCTGTTAGGACACTATGAAATAATGAAGTAAATTAATAACAAGACACAAATAATTTTAATCCATAAATTAAAAACATTGACTAGTGCATAATAACAATGTGCTTAGCTCGAGACCTTTGTACCATTCCTCGCAGTCGTCCCCAATGTGGGGAAATACTGTCACGAAAAACCTATCGAACTGACGGCTTTTCCCAGAAAACGTGGCACAAATTGGTTTCTATACGAAAAAAATGATACGTTTTTCCTCTGTTACGACGGAAATTGATTACTGGCGGTGATTTGTTCTCTCGTTGAAGACCCTCCTCTCAGGCTCGTCGGGGTAGGCGAACTGGTTGTGGTGCTCGGAAGCGTCGAAGTCGTGGCTGCTGTAGAACTTGGGATGGAACTTCTTCACCTCGTGTTCTGGTGCTTCTGTGGGGGTTCCCGTTCTTTTGACGACGGCGTTGAATCCGTTGTGGGGGTCAGCAGTGTAGTGGACCTCTCGCAGGGTTCCGTCGGCCTCTTTGATCATGTAGTAGCCTTTGACGGTGTCGCCTTCTCTCGTCTCGGCCTGACCCTTGAAATCTCCCGTGTGGTGATCATCGACTTTGTACTCGTATTTGTAGTTAGGCTCGTCCTGAAACAAAGGAAAAATCAGGGTAAAACTCGGGTTAAGATGGAAATTGAAGAATAATTTGATTCTCTGTGAGAGTTTGAGCGCTCCAATCTACGTAAAACCTACAGGCTCGTTGGAACCGTTTAGAATTACCGCTTCAGTCCCGTTCAAATCAAATCAACTCACAAAATCCCGAAAATTTCGATCCTTGAGTTGTCATGATCTCTTCCTACCGTCCATACTTTGAGATAAACTACACTTCTTTCAGAGCCACGGCTTCCTAGTAGGGATGGGTATCGATACTCGATATTTCAAAATATCGATACTTTCGTACCGATACTCGATATTTTAGTATCGATACTGCACTATCCGATATTTTTGGATATCGATACTTAGGATCCGATATTTCTAAATATCGAATATCGATACTGTTCTCGCGGAAAATTCAACATAATGGCTAAAAAATGAAGAAGATAGAGAGGCTTTTGGGACTCTTTGGTTGCACAAATAACGTTTATACTCATGGAAAAAATCACTCTGCTTGGACTCTTAAAAAAGAAAAATGAATAAAAGTTGTTGAAAAAATTATTTTTCTTGAGAAAATTGTATGATATTGATAGTTTGTGACACTAAAGTATCGATACTCGATATTTTAAAATATCGATACTCATGCCCTACGATACTTGGGATATCGGGTACAAAATATCGATACTTTTATAACGATACCCATCCCTACTTCCTAGAGGGACGGTTGAGACGGTTGGCGTTAACTCTCATCGTCTCGGCTACCTCTCCTTTTGCCTGACTCAGTCTCACAGGTGTGTACAAGGCACTCTCTTGATAGGACCTCAATGCTGTCTAACCTAAAACTTTGCCATTTTTACTTATAACCTTCAAAACAATCAATGATCGGATTCAGACTGGGGAGGATCACCCTAACTACCACAACCACACCATTATATCGGTTTCATACTAGCGTGGTCTACCTCTCACCATCACCTTTGTCGTATTAATGGTTTTGTGCCGGTTGATATCTTTTGGAAACCCTCTCGCCATGGGAAACGACAAGCATACGAGTAAGAGGAAAGATGCCAATGGTTGAGTACAATAATTATCTCAGTTGAAGGTTGATCGATTTACACTTTGATTTGAGTCACTCAATCTCATGCGGACCCAGCGGTAATTTCCGATTATGTCAAAAAACGCTGCAAATTATTAAACAAAGATTTATTATTTTTCTATATAGATCACTCGTCTGCAAAGAACACGGCTTTGTCATTATCACCATCTACCTACCATAGATACAACACATCGTGTCTACCAAATACCTACTTCACAATCAAGTTGATTTGAAAGAAATAAACTCTTCACGCTCAGTTCGAAAAAAACAGGGAGTTGTGGGTGCCATCATGAGGATATTTGATTACTTGTTGCAAAGGCGCAAAACTGAGTACAAATCGAAGAAGCGAAAAACGGTCGCATTTTGATCAGCTAAAATTTGAACTGAGATTTCGTCCCCTTTATGCCAAAACTTTGAATGTGCAATTTCTTAGTTTCGAGCAAAATTGAAAAAACGATTTTTAAATTTTATTTTGAAACTAAAGAAGGTAGTTTATTGTTCGAGATACTTTTCTTTGACTTTCTGCTCTCAGACCTGTCAATGAGCTAAGGAAAAATAGTTTTACGACCGTAGACTGCCCCCCCCCTTCACTTTATACCACATTCGTAGTTTTGGCAAACCAGATTTAGGATGATCATTTCACTTTCATGGTTTTGGCATATCGGATTTCTCAATAAAATCTTCCATTCTACTGCCACATTTTTTTTCTCATTATTTATTGAGGGTACAGTTACTAAGGGTTAAGGGGGTCTCAGTCGGTCGACGTTCATTATTCGTTCCGCGTCAGTATTTCGCCAAATTGAAGGGGCAAAAACTTAGAAAATTGTACTTAAATTGGAAATTTTAAAGGATTTTAGAAGTTCATTAGTGCACGGCCCCAGGGAATAGAAAAAATGAAATATTTCCGCCGGAATCATCAAAATCTATTAATAATTGACAGAGAAAAATGGAAAAAACTACTGAATAAACAGTAATTCCCATATTTATTTGGCAATTATTGTTCGATTTTGATGACTCCAGCGGCAATCTTTCACTTTCTCAATTCCCTAGGGCCGTGCACTAATGAATTTCTAAAATCCTTTAACATTTCCAATTTAACTACAACTTTTTAAGTGTTTGCCCCTTCGATTTGGCGAATTACTGACCCGGAACGAAGAACGAACGTCGACCGACTGAGACCCCCTTAAATGCTCCCCACTTGCTGTACCTCTTGCTGACTTGCCGGTCGTCCTCTTCTAGGGGGTTCGAGAAAAAGATAAAACACGATAGACCTATTAGGTACGGAGGAAAAATATCTTTCTGAATCATTATCGGCTGGGTTGGAGAGGCCGAAAACACGGCGACCGAACTACCAAATTGATGCTACGAAAGTGAATTTGCGACATATAGGCTTTATGCTAAAATGATGAATGTGGATAAATTCATTGTTATGGCAATGGAAAAGTGATGCATGTGCACATTCATGGTTTTGGCGTAACTAAGGAAACGTAAAGAACACATTCATGGATTAAGTTCCATCTTTTAAGCCCTAAAATGAACATCTGACCCATTTCAATCGATTTATAATAAGTAAAGGAGGTCTATACCAATCCTTTGTGAAGCCGAACTCAAAAATCAATTTTTGGCACATTCATGGTTTTGGCATAAAGGGGATTCAAATTTTGACCTATTTTGCGATTCCCACTCGTGTTTCTGATTTATCGTGAGTCCAAACCTCGTTCCGGATTAGTATTTTCTAAATTACCGGCTCTCAAACTTTAAAAATTAAAAATTTCAAACTTAACTATACCTAAATCAGAAATTTTCAACGATTTTTGAAATTTTTTAGTGCATCAGCCTAGGGAAATGAAAAACCAAACGACTGCCGTTGGAATCATCAAAATCGAACAATAATTGCCAGAGAAATCAATGCATTGCCATTGTCACTATGTTTTTAATTTTTTTACCTGCCAACCATAGCTGTTGGATTTTCATTACTGTAGACTTATTAATCCAGGATTATGCAATCAAGGGCAAACATAAATATTGATTACCCTAGGCGACTGTTGAATTATGTATCGAAATTAAAATGATGACTCCGCTAGGTTACATGGAAGAAAGTTTGTGTCTCAGGCAGGAAGGATTTCCAAACAGTCTTTATTTTACCGAGTAACTATAGGGTACCTACTTCCTGATATTCTGAAATGTTGATTTGTCTTTCCTCTCTCCATACTTTGATGTAATCAATATTCTTGTTCAAGCTGATAACAGACTGGTGAGCTTAATTAACTTTTCTCCGAAGTCTCACCTCCTTTTTCGTCGGAGTAAATTCCAAGTCAGTAAAATTGTGACAACTTTATTATAATCATTCAAAGTGACACAGGGTAAGAATAAAGCTATTACATAAATGATTAAATTTATATCATTACCGTCCTACATATTGTTAGAAAGAGCTAGTTGAGTTTTTTGAGAACCATGGCATCTGAATCTTGCTCCTTGATGGTCTGGGTACATCATTATAGATGTCTGGAAGAATAGTGATAGATAAAGAAAATGGTTGATTTTTTTTTTTTTTTTTTGATTTTTTTAACATGGATATGTTTTTGGGTCGGGGGTCATTCTAAAATTTACGTAACGACACCAAAATTTGTAACGACCCGGCACTTTGGATTATTATTAACTCAAATGAAAACTGAAGGCGACTAGTATTTTGAGGCAGGTACCTGGTCAAGTAGTCCGCTTGAACAGTCTTCATTAGGTACTAGGTTCCATTGTTTAAGACACATTGTCGCCGGTTATAAGAGAATTTACTGACAACATTGATAGTTCTGGCTGTCCATTATTGTCCATTACTGATTAACCCAGTAGTGGGCAACGTACCATATATGGTACAGTAAGAAGGGCGAGTTTGAGGGTTGACAGAATATAAACCCAAGTGAAATTTGGACTCCCGAAGGTTCAAACATCATGTTCAGCTTTTGTACTATCAGTCCTGTGAGTTCAATCGCCTCGATCGGTCCCCTATTCATGCTCAGTGAATTTATACTGTTTCATGTTCGACAATTTCGTCTATATGTCATCATGTTCGACGAAGAGTAAGTATAATCATTCCACTTTCGTTCCCAATTGTATTCCTTCGTTATATTTTTTTAGAGTATATGTTTAGTGATACAACTAAAGCAGTTTGGGGTTTTTTCGTACTCACCACACGCATACACTACGTAATAAAACCGAGCGTACCATTTATGGTACGTTGCGCACTCTGCACGTGATCTACAAAGTTGTCAAACATCTACAAAAATTTCTCAAAACTATAAAAAAAATTGTCATACGACGAGAGTATGGAAAGGTATTTCGGTAAATTCTACTTGAAGCAGTATATACCCACTAAGCCTATTCGTTTCGGGTGCAAAGTGTGGTCACTGAATACACTGGCGGAATACACTCATGTCGAAAACTTGGTGGGTAAATCTGCTGCTCCATTGCTAAAAATGATAGAACACTTTCCAGATGGAATAAAGTACTTCCCTTTCCACTTTTATGTCGACAATCTAATTAAAACCTTCAAACTCCTCTCACGCATGCAACAGTTGGGATACGGTACTGCTGGCACTTTGCGGGAGAACAGGATCCCCAAATCTTGTCCTCTACCCAGCAATAAGGATTTATTCAAGACTCACCCACGCGGGCACATTGAAAATATAATAAATAAGCCACATGGAGTCCTTGTGTGCAAGTCGCGCGATAACTCGGTTGTTACCGTTTGTTCGAATACACATGGCATCAACCCGTTGACCAAAGTTTCTCGGTAGGTACTCAGTTGCAAGTAAGGCTCAGATCCAAGTCCCCCGCCCTGCACTTCTGACCGAGTGTAATAAAGGAATGGGAGGTACAAACCGAATGGATCAGAACGTGAATCTATACCGTATCCAAATGAGGAACAGAAAATGGTTCTGGCTGCTGAATGTATCACTTCAAAACTCCTGGATATTGCATCGGAAAGCAGGTAATAAAAATATAGCTCAGCTGGAGTTCAGAAGGGCTATCGCAATGCACTACTTGAACAAGTATAACGTCCCGAAGAAGGCAACTGGGCCTCGGACATCAAAAACGTTGGACCAGTCAAGGTTTGATCACAAAGATCACTTCTTGGAAAAGATTCCCTGTCAAAAACGACGACGCTGCGGTGGAGCACATTGCAAAACCAAATCTCGCTATTTTTGTGCTAAATGTGATGTTGGTTTATGAATGACTGTTTCAAAACTTACCACAATTTATAAAACTAAGAAAGAAAAATGCGTTTACACAGAATGATGTAGTTAGAAATTGAAACAGCGCATTTCAACGTAAGAACTATTATGTTTAGGGATATTTTTTCTTTCAATATATATGTACTGATACTAGGAGCAGAATTATATTTACCCAAATTTGAATAAACCACTTTGTTCCAATTTTATGTTTTTGATTCGTCAAAATTGCCACACTTCTAGTCGTTCTGGGAACAACGGTTCATGCTGCCTTGAGAGTGGGCAACGTACCATAAATGATACACCTGAATTTACCTAAATTAAATTGTATTAAAATGTAAGTAATACCAGTTTCTTCATTAGGAAGATTCTTCTAGATGGAATCCATTAGAAAATTCGACTAAAATGATCGGAATTGAATTATGGCCACTACTGGGTTAACCTAAACCAATTTCTGTACAATAAATTTTAAACACCAAAGTAGAAAACTTAGGTAAAACGCGTTTACAGTAACATATCCGTGATTCAATGTTTTTCCGTGAAGTGGAGAAATTTACCCGAATTTAGTTGTTTACATTATGTTTCTCATTTTAACTATGGAATCGGAAACAAAAATTTATTTCACTTATTGAAAGTCTGGCTACTTACATAAATATAGATGTCCGGAAGAATAGCGGTAGATAAATAATTTTTCCAACCATAACTCAAGTTTCCGGTGATTTTTATGAGGATTTTGTTGATTATTTTCACTTATGGATTCGGAACGAAAAATTCATTTTACTTATTGAAATGTAAGCATAGAAGCCATAACATAGATTTCTTAAATACAATAAAAGTTAGGTGAACACGAATGCTCGTAAGGACTCGATGGGTATTCGCGAGAGCTCGACATTGGAGGTTCCCAGCCTCTTTCACTCCTCTGAGTCACCAGAATTCAAGCTCCCATTTGTATTTCAATTTTTCGGAAAAACAGCCTATTTCCTGATTTAACCCTATTTTTACGAACTTAAAAACATCCGAAAACCAGAAAAAAAGGTTTCTCAGTTTCTTGTGTCATTTTGGTTTTTTATTTTCAATAATGAACCTTTGGAATCGACCAAGAAAACAATTTTTTAACGCCCCACAAAATTTGATGGTTTATGTTGCAAGGTACGTAAAATACGAAAATCGAATAAAAATTTGGCCGGCCGTCCGCCGTACGCGACATTTTTGCCACTTAGCATTGACCGATTTTGATGATATTTAGTATGTAGGCTCCATTTGGGGTCTAGTTGTGCCCCGAAGATTTTGGTTGATGTAGGTCGGTTCTAAGGGTTCAAAAATGAATTTTGAAATTTTGAAAACGCCCTAGCTCAAAAAAGTTTGATATAAATGTATTGTTTTTCCTTCAATTCTATAGACTTTTCAGCATTTTTTGAAACCACGCGGAGCTCTGTAGGACAAACCGTTCGCTCCCTTCGAGAATTTTAGGGTTGGACGTACGATAAATCAGCAAAACGAGTGTGAATCGCAAAAGAGGCCTAATCTCCGTGCAAATTTTAGCTGACCGAAATGCGATCGATGTTTTTCTTCATGTTGGATGGTTGGTGGCTTTGCAGACGAGTGATCTATATAGAAAAATAAAAAATAATAAACCATTGTGTAATAATTTGCAGCGTTTTTATTTTCAATTAATTAGATGCAGATGATTTTTTCCCCCCATTCTCCAAAAGTGAATATATTTGCTCATAAACCTCGGCTGAACTCTTGAACAAATTACATAAAAATGAAAATAATATCAGACTCAAATATTTATGATAACCTCTCAGTCACTGTGTATTTTGTAGAATGCTTGTATGGAGTCGTGTAAATTATTCGCACCCGATAAAAATGAAGTACCGGCCTAGAGTTCTCAAAAAAAAAAGAACTCCAAGCTTGAAAAAATTAAAAATTTTTCCTACTTGAAGATTTATTACAAAAACTCCTCCTCAACTCTCTGTTCTTTCGTGATGTTGGTTGGAAAAAATTAGTGTTCCCCCATGAAGCAAACGCGTCATTCGATCCCATCTGATCGGGAAGTTTTCTCGAGATAAAAAAGAAGTTGATGAATCGTAGGATTTCGCTAGAATTAGGGCGAATCTCTCTCGTCAAGCTGCACGAAACAAGAGACCCGTATGGTGAGAACCAGATTAGTAGAAAGTCATCAAGTTCAAGGTGGGAATAACTTGCTGCCTCGTGTTCCACCTGTGACTGGCGCACGTGCAGATCTGTTTATCCAACCCGTTCAACTGCTTTTTCTGCACCTTTCATGTTGCGTTCGCATCAGTATTCATTGGATGAGTTACATACTTGCTTGACTTATTGATAGTTTGCCTGATTCGAAATCCACTTTGCTGTTAGTCATTTTGGTTTATTAGGAATTTTAAATAATAGACAGTTGAAATCAAGCAAGGAAATAATCCCCCTCCCCCAATTTCGACGTACGTCTTTTCAACGTACTTCTCTTCGACGACGTATTTTCAACGTACATAAAATCCAAAAATTCAGCACTTGGCCCGATGTTGATGGCATTTTGATAGGTATATATCGGCTCCATTCGGGGTGTGGTTGTGCCCGAAGGTTTTGATTATTGTGAATCAAGTCTAAGGCGTAAAATAAAGAGAAATGTTTTTCAAAAATCCCTGGCCTCGATGCTTTTGACATACAGGAAAGATATGTTTTGTGATTAAATTGAAATTTCATGAATTTTCAAGAATTTATGGACACAACCCACAGCTCTGTGAGACCAACCTATCGCTTTATGAGGATAACTAAGTACCTAATTAATGAATGTTTCATCATTTTTTTTTTCGCCAATTCAAGACCATGTTAATTTTTTTGTTGAAAAAGACAGAAACCACCCTGTCATTCAACTACGTCATTCAAAAACGGAGTTGAGTAGAACGTTGTTGATTGATGATCTAACCGTTGAAATTGATTTAACTTGTAACTCATTATTTTCGTAGAAATAGACAACTTTCTGCTCAACTCCGTTTTTATTAAAATGGGTTTTCATAATCTCATCTCGAGTGATTTTATTCGTAAAACTACGTTAAATGAGCATTGTGAAATTTATTGGACCCGCGTGCCTATAGATTTAATAAGTTAATCTATAATTTAAAATTTAAATTAAATTTTTTAATATTTAATTAGTTACACTTAATGTTTAATATTTAATTTTTATTTAAAAAATTATTTCGAATTTAGATATTAAATATCCAAATAAATATTTAATCACATTGTTTTAATATAACTTTTTAAATAAAAATTAAATATTAAAAATTAAGTGTACCTAATTAAATATTAAATAATTTAATTTATAATCCCTTAGCTAGTTTGAGAGGATTTGCTTCGTTGTCTCCCCACCTAGTCCTTAGAAGTTGTGCCCTTTAGTGCCATTGTAGGGAAGAACTTGTCTCCGTTGTTCCGCTGGTTAGACGAATGTTGATCAGAAACACGAGTGTGAATCGCATGAAAAAAAACTGACAATGAACCTTGCGCGAAATAGTGTATGATTGTTAGATAAGGCAAACGGAATAGCAGTATTCTTCGCACGCGAGTGATCTACGCAGAAAAATATAAAACCGTTGTGTGATAATTTGCAAAATTTCACCTACACCAGGGAGCTCAAAAACAACCGCTACGTTTGGTTCTTTACTAGGTACCAACCAACTTATTAATTCAGCGGTTCTTGATTTTTGAATATAATACCGGTATTCGGAAATTACTATACATAACTCTTTCTTCGAGGTGATTTGGAGTTTTCAACGTTCTAGGCATTCCTGAGTAGATTTGACCTTAGACTGCTTAACTGATTACATTTCTTACACATATTCGTATATCATTTTTTTATTTACATTGTCATTATGAGGAGTTGTGATTCAAATTAGGTCCTCTGGTTATTTATAGATGACTAAGATTGGTGACCGCTCGAGGAGGTATCGCGGGTCTTGATAACACAAGATTACAAAATTTAGGGGTGGTCTGGCTGCCTCGTTCTTTCACCACTTTTCTAATGGTATTTGGTGCGCTGAATCCGAATCTGACGATAGTTTTTTTTTATGCCGGATTTTCAAGATATAGCTAGTTTTAAGATTTTTCTAGTTCTCACTTTCCTTCATTTTTTAGTGAGAACTCATCTTGCTAAAATCTCCTAAAAAAAGTTCTCAGACTTATAGGAAATTTTATGTAGAATCCGAATATGTACTCAGTTTTTAAGTAAAGTTGTTTTAAACCCCCTATTTTCCACAAAACGTATCAAAAAACACCGGTTCTCAACGTTTTTTCTTCGGGTTTTCCCTAACATTTTGCCACTTGAAAAAAAAAAATGAATCGGGCTTTTACTTTGTAGAGGGGACACCCCAGAGGAGAATGAGACCAATCGCAGCCTCCTAAACCCATTAATTTCGAAGGAATAAGCTTTTTCATTTTAATTTTTTTTAATGTTAATTCATTAATTCTTCATCATTAGCTTTTTCAGTCATTAATTTAAAAAAAAAATTTTTTAGCCTTGATTTTTTTTTTAAGTGGAAAAATGTTAGGGAAAACCCGAAGAAAAAACGTTGAGAACCGGTGTTTTTAGATACGTTTTGTGGAAAATGGGGGGTTTAACACAGTTTTACTTAAAAACTAAGTACATATTCGGATTCTACATGAAATTTCCTATAAGTCTGAGTACATTTTGAGGAGATTTGAGCAAGATGAGTTCTCACTAAAAAATGAAGGAAAGTGAGAACTGGAAAAATCTTAAAACTAGCTATATCTTGAAAATCCGACATAAACAAAAAAAACTGACGTCAGATTCGGATTCAGCGCACCAAATACCATAAGAAAAGTGGTGAAAGAACGAGGCAGCCAGACCACCCCTAAATTTTGTAATCTTGTGTAATTTTTTGGATTGGACAGTCGGGTGAACCCAGACAATAAATTAATAGCCTCGAGTGAAATCGTCAGAACAAATTCTGATCTTCTCTGAAGACTGCTTATGACGCCAGGAAATAGCATTCGGACGAATATTCCACCTGAGATGGTTTTTTCCTTTACTTTTAGTTATTTTTATAGATAAATGAAGGTAGGAATTTTTAGGTTTTCCCATACGAAAGGGAATTGTATGAAAACACGGATGAGTTCAGGATTCAATTGGTATAACTCTGATATTATCCACCAGGTGATGTTTTCGTTCCACTGAATGGAAAATGGAAGCCTCTTAAGTACGAAATAGCATTTGAATACTCAGCTGGCTTCCCAATCATATTTGCGTCTCCCACTCTTGTGGGTACACAAATGGGAGGTCGTATATCTCGAACTCAACCGGAGCTCATCAATATTCACTGTGGAGTAATTAGTACAACTCAATGATTGAGAAAGCGGATTGATTGCTATTTCGATTAGTTTCAGTTTGTTTACATAATGTTGTGTTAATTACAAGTGTTAAATCAAATAAATTATCTTGTAAATCGGCACTTGACCCGTTCCAAAATATAATAAAAATGAAAATGCAATGGAATATTCCAAAAGATCCAAAATGATCTCTCAATTTCGGCATTAAATTTGTATTGCTTACGGGTGAAGATTAGTGATGATGATAGACGCAATCCTATATTGTGAGGAAGATAGATTTTGAGCTTTCATACTGATTGTTCTGGATAGCTGTAATGTGATAAAAGCACTAACGAACTTTTCTTAGTTCCCATGGACCGATTTTGATGGAATTTGGTATAGCGGCTCCATCTGGGCTCGGTCAGTTGATGGTTGATGCAGGTAACTTCTGAGGGTTGAAAAATAAGGGCTGAAATTTTCACAACGCCCTAGCTAAAAAAAAAAATTGATATTAAGGTATTGTTTTTTCTTCAAAATAAAATAATATTGAATTTTTAGAATCAAATGAGACCAACTAGAGCTATGTGAGACGAACCGTTTGCTCCCTATGAGAACTTAAGGGTTGGTCTTAGAATGAATCAGAAATATGAGTGTGAATCGCCATAGAGGACTAATCTCTGTTGAAATTTTATCTGACAAAAATGCGATCGCTGTTCGTTTCTTCGAGTTGTACTCAGTTTTGTGTCTTTAGCAACCAGTAATCAAATTTCCTAATGCAGAACCCACAAATTATTATTTCTTCGCATTGAGTGTGTAGCGTTTATTTTGAAGAAATAAACTTGATTGTGAAGGTAAAATATGGTTGGTAGATAGTGACAATGGCAATGCTTTGTGCTTTGCTGGCGAGTGATCTATGCAGAAAAATAATAAACCTTTGTGTAATAATTTGCAGCGTTTTAGAATCGAATGAGACCACCCAGAGCACTGTAGTTCAAACCTTTCACCCCCCATGGAATTTAAGGGTTGGACTAAGGGATGTTAGAAGCACGAGTGTGAATCACAGAAGGTCAAATCTTCGTTCAAATTTTAGTTGACCAAATTGCGATCCTTGTTCGTTTCTTTGAATGGGGTGTGCGCACGGGTCGGAAAAACTGTTTTTTGTTATTATTAATCTGAACAAGATTTCATTCTGAGAATTTTGACACCAACCGCGACCTTTTTTTATGATTTCTCGTTGTGAAATAATAGCGTGGGAAGACCTTTTCTATGACTTTTAATTGATAAACATTCGAAACTTAGAAAAATCGTAGAACAAAATCTACTCATCCAAAAAGAGAACGGCTGGTTACAAAATTTTCAGGATGAGGTTTCGATAAAAATTTTCGTTGAAAATTTTAAAAAAATCAGGCGCACCCCCCATTGTACTCATTTTTGCGGCCTTAGCCACCAGTAATTAAGTTTCCTAATGAAGGCACCCACTACTCTATATTCCTTCGAATTGAGTGTGATGCGTTTATATTGACATTTTCATGTCTTTGCTTTGGCACATAAACTGAAAAATCCTCACGAAAACTAAGCAAGTCTTGCTCACGCGACCAATAAATAAAATAGACTCACTGTGTTGCGTAGAGAACAATCAACTGTTTTCTTATTTTGATGCTTGGGTACATGAACTAACAACCTCACTTACTGGTTGACATGAAAATGTCCCAATGTGTTGCAGACTCGTATGCAAGCATTTCCGTTTATAACCAACGATTTGGAAAATGAAGCTGGTTTCAATATAAACTTGATTTTGAAGCGAAAATATAGTTAGTAGACAGTGACAATAGCAAAGATGTTATCTTTGCAGGAAACTGATCTATACAGAAAAAGAATAAACCTTTGTGTGATAATTTTCAGCGATTTTAGAAACGAATGAAACCACTCAGACAATCAACTATCGTTAAATGAGTAATTACTGTTGAATTTATCAGAATACCCATGTGTTTGAGTCCTTTAGAGCCCACGGGCGGACCCAAACACTAACCCCACAATCAACCCCTGGTCTTTAGAAGGGTGGGAAGAAGCCATGTTTTTAGCAGAAGGGAGAAAAATAGCAAAATAACAAACCGTTGTGTAATAATTTGCACTTTTCTTTAGTAAATTGTTCCCTTCAACTACCGACATATAACAAGATTTTTAAAGTCCGACCATGTGCAGTTTTGATTACGCTGAAAATGAGCGAGTCAGTAGGAGTTATTTTTCAAAGTTAGGGCCCTCAGAGCACTTGCAATAGGCCTGCAGCACTGGCCATCGAAATCTCATTTACCATTGTAATTTTAGCGTCGAACCGATTGGAATCTGTTCGGAATGATTATGCAACGTGAATCACATCTAGTTGTACCTACAATGTATCCGAGGATTCGTGTAATGAATCATTCTGCCGGGAATGCCCTGGCAAATGTCGAATTGGACTTTAGAATCTCGCGGGCCCCCCGTCAGGCGGCGGTTATTGATGTGATAATGCGCCCCACGAAGCGTGCAGTGTATCCCTTGCTAAGACGCCACCACCTGCGCTGCGTTACCCGTCATCAACGCCGTGTTTGATCGATGGCGTGTCAGATCAACGTTGCTGCCAAATTTAGATTAGGCAACCCGCTAATTGCATCGAGACCTCATCTCTTCGAATCGTTTTTGTTACCCCCGAAGTACCTATCAGGGATGTACCGATCATCTATCACAAGCCGATTTTGAATTTGTTTCCGCTGAAAAGCACCGACAACAAACACAGTTTTGGTTCATTATTTTCAATAATGAACCTCTGGAATCTACCAAGAAAATCTGTGTGAAACATTCTAACCTCTGCTAGATAGGAGTACCTATTTCTTCAAATAAAAACGCTGCAAATTATTACACAACGGTTTATTATTTTTATATAGATCACTCGTCTACAAAATCACCAACCATCCAATATGAAGAGAAAAAAAAAAAAAAGTGGAAAAAAAATCAAAAAAATCAAAAAAAAAAATCAAAATCACCGACTATTGATTGCATTTCGGTCAGCTCTAATTTGAACGGAGATTAGGCCTCTTTTGCGATTCACACTCGTGTTTGGATTTATATATATATATATATTTCAATATAAACCCTTAAATTTTCGTAGGGAGCGAACGGTTTGTCCTACAGAGCTCCGCGTGGTCTCAAAAAATTCTAAAAATTACATAGAATCTTAATTTGAAGGAAAAACAATACCTTTATATCAAAATTTTTTGAGTTAGGGCGTTTTCAAAATTTCAAAATTGATTTTGGAACCCTTAGGAGTGACCTACATCAACCAAAAGCTTCGGGGCACAACTAGACCCCAAATGGAGCCTACATACCAAATTTCATCAAAATCGGTCAATGCTAAGTGGCAAAAGTGCCGCGTACGGCGTACGGCGGACGGACGGCCAAATTTTTATTCGATTTTTGGAATCTACGTACCTTGAAACGTAAACCATCAAATTTTGAGGGGGTGTTAAAAATTTTTTATTCTTGGTCGATTCCAAAGGTTCATTATTGAAAATAATAAACCAAAATACAACACTAGTTTTAAAGAACAAAAAAAAAATTCTGAAATGGACAAAAGAAAAAAAAACCCGCGAAAAGACGTTTTTAAGAAAAAACTGAGAAAAAATATCAATAAAATCCAAACCTCTCAAAATCGAAGTAAAGAACACAAACGGTGGATACAGCTTTCGTACAAGTACGCAACCACGAGAGACATTTTATGTCTTTGCGCCCTTCATATAAATGTCCAGCAATTCGAATGAGACAACTAGTACCGTCTTATAAGACCAATGATGATAACTACGTTTGATTGTGCTCGTTGATGGTTGCGATGTAATGTACGTAAACATTCATTTAAACAATCACGCTCATACCGCAGCTTGTTGGCCACGCACAACGGAGTGTTTTACATAATACGATTGGGTAAATCGACAGCTTTCCAACGAGTGGTGAACGATTTGTATACGATGATAACCGGAGAAGTTAGAGTCCCGTGGCAACAAATCGGTTGTAAGCGAAAATCATCAGAAATTTCCGCGTAACGCTCCCCTCATAACGCTCCCCGCGTGACAATTTTTCATTTATGTGCCATAGTAAAGACATAAAATGTCAAAAATCTGTCATTCATCAGTATAAATGTGAGCAGGCTAAGAGAATTTGGAACTTTTGTTATCTTCTGTTGGGTTCCAGGACATTCGGGAATATTTGGCAATGAGGTGGCAGATCGGACTGCTAGAGTTGCTACTGAAGAACCGATATCCATATTCGTAAATATAAGTCAATACATCAAATCCGTAATAAAAAAGAAAATATGGAATTGCTGGCAAACAGAATGGCAAGGCATGACGCATCAAAAGTTGTGGGAAGTCAAGGAAAGTGTATCTCCGTGGTCTTCTTCTTGCCGAACCATAAGACTATGCGATGGAACCGTAGTGAATCGACGCCGAGAGGAAGTGATACTCTCCCGTCTGCGTATTGGGCATACTTACCAGACTTACGCATGGCTATTTTTTTTTTTTTTTGAACTCCCCTCAAAGACAAATTGTCTTTGGTGACGGAGGGGGCAAGCCATAAATAAAAATAAAAATAAATAAATCAAATATAATGGGGAGGACGCCCAGGACTCACCCGACGCCGGCCCTGGGGATGAAGGAAGATGAGGATGGTGGGGGTGGGAGAGAAGGATGAAGGGAAGTGCCTCTATAAAACGACCACCAGTACAAATATGAGCCGAGCAGGACACGGGTGGTGATACCACGGAGTACGCCTACTGAGATGCCCAACTCGAGCAACTCCGCGCCACGACAAGGTTGCAGCCATCACCCTGATGTTGTTGGGTGCCACTCCTTTTAGCTCCGACACTGTTAACCGTAAATCATTTGTGTTATATTTCCACCTAGGAAATATAACACATATTTTTTTTTCAAGGAATCAGCACCAACTCCCCCACCTGACTGCGTTACCTGCGGATGACAACTCTCCGTGCCACCTGCTTGTGGAGTGTCCCGTATTCATTGAACGTCCGCCAGAAATACCGAGATCCTTAGAAGTACTACTTGGAAATGACGCTTCTCACTTGAATGATGTTCTGGAAATTTATATGAGCTGAGAAAACCATAAGCCCAAACGAACTGGATTGATCAAGCTCATGGTGCTACCTAGATGGTTAGATTATAAATGCTTGCATACGAGTCTGCAACACATTGGGACATTTTCATGTCAACCACTACACAACAAGGTAGTGAAGTACGGTTGTTAGTTCATGTACCCAAGCATCAAAATAAGTAAACAGTTGATTGTTCTCTACGCAACACAGTGTTTAGTTTATTGCATGAGCAAGTTTTCGTGACGATTTTTCAGTTTATGTGCCAAAGCAAAGACATGAAAATGTCAAAACTGAAGGCTCTATCCTTGTACTATAAGCTGTAAATAATTTTTTGTTCTAAAACGTTGGTGGCGTCCATGACCACTTGATGGTTGCACGCGCCTAAATAACTTTAAAAAAATCTTTATCTATTATCTTATCTAAGTCCAACCGTTAAATTCTCGTAGGGAGCGAAATGTTTGTCCTACAGAGCTCCGCGTGGTCTCTTAAAATTCTAAAAATGCAACACTATATCAAATTGATGGAAAAATTGAAAAATACCTTTATATCAAAATTTTTTGAGTTAGGGCGTTTTCAAAATGTCAACCCCTAGAAGTGACCTACATCAACCAGTAACTTCGGGGCACAACTAGACCACAAATGGAGCCCACAATACCAAATTTCATCAAAATCGATCAATGCTAACTGAGGCTTCCTGTTCTGAAGTTCCTAGTACGCCGAGGCGTACGGCGGACGGACGGACGGAGATAATAACTCATTTTCGAAAAAAATATAACAGACTGTTTTTTGGCTGAGGTCTTCATTTGCCGAGAGTCCATCTTAGGAGAGTGCACTTAGGTACTTTCGTCATTATAAATTATACCAATCAGACAGTATCTACGTATAAACCAATTTTCAAGTTTTCTCCTTTTCGTCTTATAAGGATTGTATTGTACAATTCTGATTCTAAAGGAAAACAGTGAATATCAGTCATCGACTTTTGGATCATAAAATTTACAATTTGATTTTCGATAACCAGTGAGGGACGTTGCACTTCTTAGTTGGTTCAGTCCCGCTCAAAGCCTCGAAACAGACATTATACATAATGTACATGCGTACATGTACGCTTATGTATAGCTGGGTAACTTTGAATGGAACTATTGTGAAGTCTTGGAAACGGTCTGAGATGGCTGTGATATTCCCTTTCATCTACGCGCACTAAACCACGTATTTATAAAGGTACACCTTCTTTACACACTCAAGTCATCTTCTCACTCGAAAGTCTTTCAAGACTACTCTGCCCCTCAAAGAGAGAAGAAGGTCCAAATATTTATTTACACGAGTGGGTTCGTTACCTTTGATCCATTTCAAGTATTCGCTGAAAGCATTCGGTATGTCATCGGATTATTATTAACAGAAGCCATTGTGAAGATACGGATCTATTTTTTTAAATTTTTTTTTCCGGCGAGGAAAGCACTTTGAAAAGTGACAGAGCGGAGATAAGAGGACTTCACCATCGGAGATCGATGGAGCGATATGAAAGTCAGGTGGCTCAGTGTGATGAATTATCGTGGATTAGGGAGCTGCTATCCTCCGTAATTACTTGTCCCATCGCAAAGTTTGTCAATCGCTCATGCAGAGGATCATCATCTAGCTACTGATGCGTTTCAAAATAGGATAAATGAGCGATTTACATGAAAAATCATCCCCTCTGAAAGTCTCCCGGGAAAGAATAATTCTGCTTAGTGTAGGGGAATTGAATTGATTATACAAGGCTGGTTTATAATATTCAATAAAATTTATTTAAATGTGCATCGGAGGTTTAATATAGCCGGAACACCTGACGGCCAATAGTTTCCCGCTTGTTCGCAATTTATTATGCAGATATAGGTACCTAATGGTACCTTAATATTTCCGTCAATCAGATGTAATTCAATAAATGCGAGTTTGAAGGAATGTATAAATAAAGAGTTTTTCAATCAATCGGTATTAGAATATTGATTGAATTATTTCACCATTTAAAAATGATTAACAAGGGTGATCGAGATCAAAAAAGCTGCGAATTATTTCACAATGGTTTATTATTTTCCTGTATAGATCACTCTTCTGCAAAGATCACAGCTTTGCCGTTGTCAATATTTATTTGCTTTTTACCTACCAACCATAGGTACCGACTACTTACTAACTAGGGCATTTTTGAAAATTTCAACCCCAACCACCAACCAAATGGAAATGAAGGGTTGACATTTTCAAAAATGCCCTAGTGGATAGGTAGTAGGTACCTATGGTTGGTAAGTAAAAAGCAAATAAATATTGACAATGGCAAAGATGTGATCTTTGCAGAAGAGTGATCTATACAGGAAAATAATAAACCTTTGTGAAATAATTTGCTGCGTTTTCTCGTTTTACCTACCAACCATAGGTAGGTACTACCTACCTCACGAAACTGCTTTCACACCTTCACAATCAAGTTTATCAGAAAGAACTAAATTCTACACTCGATTCGAAAAATAGCGAGATTCATTATGGAAAATTGATTACTGGTTGCTAAGGAAGCAAAACTGAATACAATTCGAAGAAACGAACAGCGATCGAGTTTTGGTTAGGAAGATTAGACCCCTTTGGTGATTCACACTCGTGATTATGTTTTATCAAAGGAAAACCCTCCCCTTCGTAGCTCTGCGTGGTCCCCAAAATTTTTAGAAATTCAATACTATCCCAAATTTGTGAAAAAAACAATACTTTTATTTCGAGAGTTTTCGAGCTAGGGCACTCTAATCATTTTGTTGGTTTCCGACTTCTTTGTTAAATCGCTAATTGAGTAAGAACCGGTTGGAGAGTGCGGGTTGGTTGGTGCCCTCTCATGTTTGTCTGTCATTGTGCCCTCAAGATGGAAATATAGGTATTTTCCGAATGCTAGGCAACAACGGCGTTTTTCTTCCAAATCCAATTCTTGATTCGCTACTCGAAGTGATGAAATTGATCCTTCCACCAGATCACGGCTCATGGGGCAGAGTAATTGTTGCTTCGCCACAATCGACCTCATCCACCGGTGATCGGCTGTTGACAGAGAGATTTCTGCTATGATTCACACATTACTTACATGGTAGTCTTTGTGCTCTTCCTCGATTTCGTGTTCGACTTTGTGATGGCGGTAGTGAGTCGGGTAATTGTCTTCGTACTGAGCTCGAACCAAAGTGACGACCGCCAAACCAAAAACCTGCAACACGGGTCATTATAATTGAGGTATTACGATTAAGAGTTTACAAATTTAAGGAAAATTACACCATTGAAATCTTCCACGAAACTGAACTTTTACTCCTAAAAATCTCATTGCTACGAAAATCCTTTCCAAGTGGTTGATGATGATAAATTATTACTCTACATGACAAAATTCGTTTAGTCATGTAGTTTATAGTCGAAACAAGTTCGTATAGTCGCATGTAGGGTAGCCCTACAAAGATATCTGTACCTTAAAGCACAAAAGTCCATCCATCTGCCACATTTTGATTTTTCTTCAACTTCAGAAAAACTCAAATTTTACAAAACTATTATTGACCTTCTTGACGCTTATAGCTCGAAAATTTATTAAAGAAATCAAAGGGTTTGGTGTAATAACCCATTATTTTAGGAATTGTGCACTGGTAATAACTTCCCAAAACGCCGTTTTTGGACATAGCCCCTTTGTGCTTTAAGGTATCGATATTTCACCCTCTTCATTTCCTCAATAGTCCATATTAAAGAACCTCTGCCAAGTGGTTGTGGCACATAGCTTCCTCGTGTCCATAACCCGATTGTAAAGAAGATCCGATGCATAGTTAATCTCAAAACATCGATTTCTATGTGCCCTCATAGGGGACTCTACACATTTACCGGCAAAATCTCCGACTATTGTTGGAAAATGTAGAAGTCATGGCTGTCACAAGGATTTCACGTTTACGCATGCGCAGCGGCTACTATCAGTCTGGGGGCAATGATTTTCATAGGGGACCATGAACATGCCAACATGCTAGATTCCCAAAAAAATAATCGAAATCGGGTGAGAAATGTAGAAGTTATGAATGTTACGAGGATTTCACATTTGCACATGCGCAGTGGCTACTATCAGTCTGAAGGAAATTATTTTCATAGGAGACCATTTACATGCCAACATGCAAAATTACCGAAAACTTCATCGAAATCGGGTTAGAAACGTAAAAGTTATGAATGTTACGAGGATTTCACATTTGCACATGCGCAGCGGCTACTATCAGTCTGAAGGAAATTATTTTCATAGGAGACCATTTACATGCCAACATGCAAAATTCCCGAAAATTTCATCGAAATCGGGTTAGAAACGTAAAAGTTATGAATGTTACGAGGATTTCACATTTGCACATGCGCAGCGGCTACTATCAGTCTGAAGGAAATTATTTTCATAGGAGACCATTTACCCGCCAACATGCAAAATTCCCGAAAATTTCATCGAAATCGGGTTAGAAACGTAGAAGTTATGGATGTTACAAGGATTTCACGTTCGTGCATGCGCAAAAAATACTTTCGATTTGGGAGCCATGCTTTTTATAGGGGACCATCTAAACGCCAACCCACTCAATCTCTGAAATTGTCATCGAAATCGGTTGAGAATTGTAGAAGTTACGGCTGTGGCAAGGATTTCATGACAGACAGACACGGAACCAAAATTGTTCAGGAAGGTCTAAAACGAAAAACTTGAGTGGAAATTTTGATTTTGGAGAACATTTTTTTTCAAACTTGAAAAGTGAAGTTTTCTTACTGCAGCTTAAGAAGAATTTATTTCACACTCAACATTTGTTTACAGCATTACAAGATGTGTTAATTTTTGTCTCAACTATTGCCTACTTGCCTACTAGTTCCGGGAGAATTTTTTTCCTCACAGATTTTGCCTACTTGGCATCTACATTCCATGAAAAATTTACTTTTGCCTCAAATTTTGCCTTTTAGACATCAGCATTTGAAGAAGACTTTTCCCCTTATTTCTCAACTTTTGCCCACTGCGGTCCATGAGTAATTTATTTGTCTCTCAACTTTTGCCTACTATTGTCCGAGAAGAATTCATTATATTTTCAAATATTGCCTTCTAGCATATTGCAGCTCTGGAGGAATTGATTTTTGTCTCAACTTTTGTCTACTTGTGATGTTAATGATTAGGGAAATGTTGGAAGTACGATAGTACTTATTACGATAGTATTCGTATTATAGAAGTTTAACCATTGATAAAATTGCTGTAAAAGCATTCTATAAAATGATGAAATTTTGTTTTGAAATTAGTCTCACCAGGACGACCTTCATGATGACACTGGCACAACACTACAGATACAGAGCGAATGGCTAGATAGGAAACAAGTAAAGGTTATATATACGGGACGATCATCGAATCGTAAGACCCCCCAGATGACGTAGAAGTGCGTGGAGGAGATGAGGTAGGAGGCGGTGAAACCTCATTTTAATTCGGATCGGATCTGCGGGGGGCGTTACGTTACGAAGGGAGTCGCCGAAAGCGGAAATGTCCGACTGTTTAGCGCTCACTTCCTTCCCTGATCATCTCGTGTTCTCAGGCAGCCTCATTTTTCAGCTTCCAGAGATGCTAATCGGCTGGGCGGTTCCGCGATCTTGCAGCCCTCAGACTCGCGATCTTTCCACGCACACTGGGTCAAACCCACCAGCCAGTTCTTCACACCATTTCTACCCGTTTTTTGGTTTATTATTTTCAATAGTGAACCTGTGGACTTAACCAAAAAAAATAAAAAATCTACCCCCCTCCCATAAATTGTTGGTTTATATGTTCAAAGGTACGTAGAATCCGAAAATAGAATAAAAACGCTGCAAATTATTCCACAAAGGTTTATTATTTTCCTGTACAGATCACTAGTCTGCAATAATCATGCTTTTCCATTGTCAATATTTATTTATTTTTGTTTTTTTAGCGACCAAGTGAATGGGGTAGTTGCATGATATTTTTTTGTATTTTTTCTGTGTAGAGAATCTCTATTGAAGTACGTATCTGCAAATAAAACTCCCGGAAACGCTTCCTAAAAATTTAGAGATTTTTTCGAAAAACGGGATTTCGGATTCAGGCGGGAAAACCTACACACGGCTTGGACACTGCAGGGTGGGAGCTACGTCACGGGTGTGAAGGGGGCCAAGACACCCCTACACCACTGTTACCCTGACGCAAGGTTAGGGGTACTGTGCCGGGGGGTCCTTTGATAGCAACCCTCTGGTTGTTTACGTTCGTTTGTGGCAATACAATTGGAGAATCACTCACACTTCGTGGTGCTTTCATACTGAATTTTGCTAGCTGCGCAATCGAAACATGTTGCATCAAAGCTTTTGTTTCCTACTGGCATTCCCTCCACTGTAACTGAAATCGTACATGGTTGTGAGGAAACGCGGCGTTCTGGTGATACTCGAGCCACAACCTCGCAAATTTGCTAGATTCTTCTAAGTTGGACATAACCAACATCGTTTTATTTAACAATTTACTAACACTCATTGGTACTACGTTGTACAGGATAATGACACTACAATGAAACTTCCAATGAATGAGCAACCATTTGGATGAAGTACTACACACAAGAAATCACAGTTACAACTGACCTTTTACTATAAAAGTGTCAACTTACTTCACATTATTGGCTCCTTTTATTTCGGCGCTGACGAACTTGTTGATATTGACGTAAAAATCGTACAACATGCCAATATTTATGTACGGAATATTTTCCAGGGAAGCTACCTCGATGGCTCTCCTTTAAAAAGTTACGGTTGTTTTTCTGATGATTTCTACTTAAAGCCAAGTCGTTCCTACCGAACTTTATCTTCGTCATTCGTGTTCGTAGAAAAATTGTTCACCATTCGTTGGAACATTTACGCATAAATGATATACTGCCAAAACCGTTGTACTTACGGAAGAAACAGATATACCCCTGAGTTAAAAGAATTATCAACAACATTCGAAACCAGATTGGGTAGGTAGCGGGAAAAAGTGAAGACATGTGTTGCAGACTCGTATGCAAGCGTTTATTAAAAGCTTCTTGAAACTTTACAGTGAACATTATCTTTTCCAAACCAATCAACTAATAAATTATGGTAAATACTGGTGTAAACTATAATATGGTAACAACTCGGACCGCACTACGAGAAAGGGCCACCCGAAAAACTGATAACGTGATAACTATGACCGTAAAAGTAACGTGAGGTTTTAGCGCCAACACAACAAAAAGAAAAACAGCCAAAATTATGCTTCAAAATTTTCAATTTAAACGATTAATTCAAACATAAAAAACCTGAAAAATATATTTCAAAGTTTTTTTAATCATCACTAATCATCATTTAATCATCATGTTGCAAGTATATTTCAATGTTTCTGACTCGAATTGTCCTCGATTGCAGTGATCTCAACGCACTCTATCGTGAGATTCTCATTTAGGGATGACGTAAGAGGAGTGGTCCGCCAACACTAAAAAAATTACGGTACTTCTTTATTGAAATACGGTAAACTAAATGGAATTTCGAACTGAAAACTGGTCCGTATACGTTTTTAAGTGCGCTAAATTCGAATCTGAAGTCAAAAACACGAAATTCCGACCCATGCAACTACCCCATTCAACTCTTCATTTTGTAATCCAAATGGAAATTAAGGATTGAAATGTTCAAAAATGCCATAGTAGGTAGGTTGTCGGTACCTATTATTGGTAGATAAAAAACAAGAATAAATAGTGTCAATAGCAAAGCGGTGATCTTTGCAGACGAATGATCTATACAGGAAAATAATAAACCTTTGTGGAATAATTTGCAGCGTTTTTACCTACCAGCCATAGGTAGGTACTGCCTACCTTCACACCTTCACAATCGAGTTTATTTAGATGAAATAAAAGCTTCACACTCCATTCGAAGAAATTTAGAAATTTAGCTTCACACTTCAATTAGAAATTTGATTACTGGTTGCTAAGGACGCAAAACTGTGATCGCATTTTGGTCAGCAAAAATTTGAACGGAGATTAGGCCTCTCTTGCGATTCACACTCGTGTTTCTGATTTATCGTAAGTCCGACCCTTAAGTTCTCGTAGGGAGTGAACGGATTGTCCTACAGAGCTCTGCGTGGTCTCTAAAAATTTTAAAAATTCAATACTATCTTAAATTGGTAAAAAAACTATACCTTCATTCCGAGAGTTATCGAGCTACGGAACTTTTGAAAACCAAATCGGTCCATCACAACTAAGGAAAGTGCCGCTATGGCGTACGAGAAACGTACGGATTTTTGGGTTATTTCATTTTTTGAAATGAAAAAAAGGGTTGAAATTTTCAAAAGTTCCCTAGTTTGAAAACTCTCAAAATATTGCATTTTTAGAATCGAATGAGAACACGCGGAGCTCAGTAAAACCAAACGTTCGCTCCCTAAGAGCGCTTTAGGTTTGCCCTTACGATACCTCAGAATCACGAGTGTGAATCATTAAAGATCTCTAATCTCCGTTGAAATTTTAGCAGACAAAATACAACCGTTGTTCGTTTTTGTGAAACTTCCGTTTTGCATCCTTAGCAACCAGAAATCAAAGTTCCTAATGAAGGCACTCACATTTCTTATTTCTTCGAATCGAGTGTAAAGCGTTTATTTCTTCTAAATAAACTTGATTGTGAAGCGAAAATATGGTTGGTAGGTAGTGACAATAGCAAAGCCGAGTTCTTTTCAGACGAGTGATCTATGCAGGAGAATAATAAACGCCGATGTGATAAATCGCAGCATTTTTCCAATTTTGCGTTTCACAAAAAATCGAATTTGTGTTGCATAAACCAATTTATTTCAAAGAATTTACCAATCTTTTTCGTAGATTTCTTATCAATTTTGGTTTATCATTTCCAATAATGAACCTTTGGAATCGATCAAGAAATGTTTTTAAAACCCTCCCCCCCACCTCAAAATTTGTTGATTTACGTTTCAATGCACGTAGAATCCAAAAATCGAATACATTTTTTTACCGCCCGCCGTACACGACGCTTTCCGTAGTTCCGATGGACCGATTTTGATCAAATTTGGTAAGTGGGCTTCATTTGGGGTGTAGTTGAGCCCCGAAGCTCCTGAGACACTTTGAAGATTTGAAAAAAAATAATGAGTGAAATTTTCAAAAATAGCTCAAAAACGTTGGATATTAAGGCATTGTTTTTTCTTCAATAATAGTATTGCATTTTTAGAGTCAAATGAGACCATCCACAGCTCAGTAGGACCAACCGTTCGCTCCCTATGAGTTGCACTTAGTTTTTCGTTCCAGTAATCTAGTAACCAGTAATCAAAATTTTTAATGAGTACACCCACAACTCCCAGTTTTCTTCGAATTGAGTTTATTTCTTCAAAATAAACTTGATTGTGAAGGTAAAATATGCTTCATAGGTAGTGGGAATGGCAAATCTGTGTGTTCTTTAGGGGAGTGATCTTTACAGAAAAGTAATAATCCTTTATGTAATAATTTGCAGCGTTTTTTTGTGGCGCTCTTAACCAACGGGTGCTGTCGACATCATTCCAGGTTTCTAGTAGCATCTCCTTTAAGAAACTACTCAAGTCGGAAAGGGACCGTTCAAGTCCATTTTATAGCTCATCCAGACTCCAAAGTACTTCTCCCTAATGATTCCTGAACTGGCGTTTACTGAGGTGTAAACTTCAACTTGCCTCCTCTCCATCGATAATGAAAGTGCCCGAGTGTTGATGTATCAACTTGAATGAGTTTCTATTGTTATTAGCGAAGGAACTTCTGTCATCACAGTCACGCGAAGTGCGAACTTTCAAGGGACTTGAAAGGGAAGGTTCTTGTCTTCTGAACAAACTCACGGGTCCATTGAAATATACTCAGAATCCCAAGTAAGTCTTACAATCCACCTTGTCGGCGCGTGGATATGCTCTTCAAGGCATCCTGTACAAAATCTTCACAAGCTCGACACTCGACTGTTCCCATAAATTACCATCAAAAGTCTGCTCAAACATGTAGTATTCCAGGAGTGATAGATAGTTCATGATTTCAACTTCATTTTGAATTTCCAGATCTCCCACAAATTAACACTAATTGGACCATGGTGTCACCAGTGTCACCAAAATCATCTTGGGAATTCCACAGCTATCCCAAGGTGTCACCAGATTAACTAGATTTAAAGTTCAATTTAAAAATAAATGGACAGAGCTGAATTCTTTGAACAGTTTTCAATGTTATTAAAAGTCAAAAAATTATGTTATGACAAATATTTTGAAAATTTTTCAATCGAATTCCTTGGAAATTTTTGTCATATTTCTATTTTGAGACATACAATAGCCAAGATAAACTTCTGGTGTCCATTAAATTTCAAATTTCAATTAATTAATTTTTTATTATTAACAAGTTTGAAAGTAGAATGTTAACTGTTGTGTCTGTTACGATACCATTCCGACACTTCAATAAACCACCACCAAGTGAACTGTGATGGCAACACTGAAGAAGGGTTTTTACTTGTTTTTCTACGATGATTATTCATGGATCTTTCTGACTTGTACTTAACTTAAGAGAGAAGTTTCATTTTTTATTTACATTTTGAAATTAACATCCTCGGTGTTTTTTATTTACATAAAACCCGAAAAGTGGCGCAGCCGGTTTGGTAGAATTTACCTACATCAATCTTTCAACTTATCTACAAAAAAAAAATAAAATAAAAAAATAAAAATAAATAACTAGGTAAATAAAAACAAAAACAAAAAATAATTTTTTTAATTCGACATTTAAAAAAATGTATATAGGTATATTTGCAATATTTTTGCTCCTGGGTAGCATGGCGATGAAAACAGGAGAGTGATATGTGCGGAGTTTACGAGAATATCTTCTGTTTCCAATGGTCCACCATGGAAGACCAATGTTTGAGAGCGAATTTTCCTCCTTACTCCGAGTAGCCGAAGAGATACAGCCCGAATGATGGTGAATTGTACGTTTACTTTCAGCCACCTTGTCAGTTTGGAGTAAATCCGGTTTCACTTCTCAGCCAACACAAAAGCTGCTCGCTTCAGGAAGAATCCGAATTCTCGATCCAGAGCCTCGTCACAGGAACTGACTAGGTAAGTGTGTGAATTACCCTCGATGGTCCGCTGCAGCCTGGGAGCTGCCATCCGAGCTGTTTGGTGCCAGTCTTGGGAGAGGTTGGCAGCAGAATTTTGGTTACTCCGGTGACATTTTGGGATATTTGTGAGATGTTTTCGGTGACACTTGTGATACCATGGTACAATTAGGGTTAACTTAATTTACCTGGTTCTATCAATACGGCTTCAGATAGTGTGTAACTTAGCAGACAAGATTCATTCATCACGAGCTCATTCGAGGGAAAGGGTGGATCTCTCTGGCCCACTAGTATCGATCTACGGAACTAAACAAATGATGTGTTTATTCTCCCAAATACTAGACAGGCCCATTTCAAGAAGGAGAACCAAAGACCATATTCCAACGACGATTAAGTTACTACATTTCTTCAGCTGCAGAAACTTGTTTAATTTATTAAATATGCAAATTGTTTATCTTAGTATTAAAAAAATACCATTTTTTCAGCACTTCAAAGATTCTGTACTTCTGTTTTGGTTTATTGAACCTTGGGAATCGACCAAGAAAACTCGGCCTTTTGGCTAAAATTCAAGAAAATTCTTCAGCCGTGTTTTATTTGTCTGCTGTTTCCTTTCACCATGAATTTGTTGTCTGCTTTTTTCTTTCAGCATATGGGGATTTGGTCAGAGAAGCAACTGCCATGGGACTTGAAATAAACCGGCACAAGACAAAGTACATGCGAACCAATGCTCCAGTAAACCATGACCAAAGTATTAGCAACGGTGAACACAGATTTGAGTGGGTCGACGAATTCATATATCTGGGAACCCAAATCAATGCAGATAATCGAATGAAACCCGAAATAAGAAGAAGAATCCCTGCAGCAAACTGAGCATATTTTGGTCTCCTGAAGCACATGAAGAGCAGACTCCTCACTCGTTGTACTAAGCTGCGACTGTACAAAACGTTAATTAGACCTGTGTTAACATACGGATCAGAGTGCTGGACACTCTCCGTGCATGATGAGGCAGCGCTGCAGCGGTTTGAGCGTAGTGTTCTGCGAAGGATTTTTGGAGCCGTACGAGATGGACCGGTCTGGAGGAAACGAACCAACCGCGAAATAATGCTGTTATACGGGGAAAGAGACGTGGTTCACTTTATTCGGATTGGTCGGCTTCGTTGGGCCGGGCATGTGGTTCGTATGGACCAACAGCAGATTCCTAAAAGAATAATGAACGAGGAGCTTCATCGGACTCTACGGCTGGGAAAGCCGAGGTTGAGATGGCTCGATGGCGTGGCACAGGATGCTCGCAGCATTCTGGGCGTATGCGACTGGAAGACGACTGCGCAGAACCGAGACGCATGGAAGAAACTGTTGAAGGAGGCCATGATCCCGCGAGGATTGTAGCGCCAATAAAGAAGAAGAAGAAGCTGTTTTCTTTCAGCTCTTTATGGGCTTGCTTTTCAACTTGCCGATTATCCGCACGCTACAGAACGTCTCTGTTGGTTTGAGACATTACAATACGAAGCAGATACCAGGCCGCTTCCTGAGAACTCATTTCAACGTAACTGTGGAAACTCCTCCTGGAAAGCAATGTTCGGCATCTGCTCAAATTTAGAACAGCTTTTACAAATCGGGTCATATGAAGATAGACAGTATGGTAAACTGAAAAACGTATGAATTTTCTACTTTCATAAGCTTAGAGAAAAATGGAATTTCTTCAGCTAAAAAGCTGCTTTCTTCCATAATTACAGTGGTTTTGGCAGTATTTAATTTAAGCATAAATGTCGGGCTTTCCAAAGAATTACGAAGTCAAAGTTTCGTAGCAATTTGGTTGTAAGTGGAAATCATTGCAAAATTTCGTGACACATCGCCGTCTCCCAACCTCGTCTCCCAAAACCGTGACTCTTTTTGCCAGTTAGCTCGAGGCTAAAGCGTGTTCCAAGCTAAAAGAATTTGATTGTGGGATAATTGAATTTTTTCCTTATTTTTTTGGCCATTATGTCCCCTTACACGGTAGTTGAAGATGAATCGAGAGTTGAAGTGTTAATACTCATTCCAGTCTAATTATCTAATACCTAAACTAACATAACATTTCGATCTATTAAGCTTACAGGAAGTTGTACGTAACATGAGTGTGAGAATTCGCATTCCGTGACTCAACCAGTTCTCACCGGTGGTTGAAGTTAATTTTAATTATATTTTAACTACCTACATAATACCGGAATAATGTTTATCGTCATCATTTTGAATCCGTCGAGTAGACGATCAAAATTATTACCAACACACTTCGGAACGATTCATTCAAGTAGGTGTAAATTTAGCAGCTTTGCGTGTTACGTGTGAATATTATTGATTCTGGCTGTCGATTCAGTTATGTAGTGAGCAGCTTTCAGATGTTTAACAAACAGTAATGTAATCAACCGGTGTCTAATTATTACACGATGGGAAGAGAGAGGGCTTGCTCGTAATTGGGGAAGCTCCCAAAGTGTGAACTAGCACGAAAGTGAAACAGCGGAATTCGATGGTCCCCGTGTGTGATGGACTTCAGATGTTATTGTTATCATGTACACTCATCATACCGGTAGTAATCTACCATGTAATGTTCCCCAACCCCTAAAAGACGCTGCAAATTATTAACAACGGTTTATTTTATTTTTCTAAAGATCTTCCCTCCGCTAAAAAGTTGTTCAGGGTCTCGGATTATAATATTCCCTCGAATGGAGCTACACTGTCGCGTATTGCCTGAGGCCTCCAGCAGCTGAATATTTTTTAATATCATCGCTGGTTTGTCTAATTGTTCGAGAATAATGTGTTCTATTGTCTCATTCTCATCCATGCTGGACTCGCAGGCTAGTGAAAGAACGGTACTAGGAGTAATACACGGTGATTCGGTACTATAATGATATGCGGTAATAAATGAATACTAGTAATAATACCCGGAATTAAATGGACGGTACTAGGAATAGTACATCGCACTTTCTCGTATTTTCTTCGAGTGTTAAAAATCCGATTTAAAGACACTCTTCATCATTTTCTATGTAATTTATTCCAGAATAATTCCATTATTGCTTCCGAGCCAACCAAGGTAACGGAAGCTATGTTCTCACTTTTCAAGGTTAAAAATATATATATCCAAAATCGAAATTTTCTCTTTTGTTTTGCGTTTTAGACCTTTCTTAACAATTTTGGTTTTGGTTTCGTTTTTGGTCTGTGTGTCTGTCATGAAATCCGTGTAACGAGCATGACTATACGAAGTTATTGTCCGATTTCGATGAAATTTGCAGGGATTGTGAGGTTTGGCGTGTAGACAGTCCCCTATGAAAATCCCCTGGACTGATAGAAGCGACTGCACATGCGCAAACGTGAATTTCCTTGAAACAGCCATAACTTTCACATTTTCGATCCGATCTCGATGAAATTTTCAGAGTCATACAGATTAGTACCTATTTAATTGGTCACCTATGAAAATCACCACCTTCGGACTGATAGTAGCCCTAACTTCTACATTGTCCATCTGATTTCGAAGAAATGTTCATAGATAGAAGGCGGTCCCCTAATACGGCTGTGCAATTGATGTTTTGAGATAAACTGCTGTGCATCGGATCATCCATGCAATCGGGTTATGAATACGAGGAAGCCATGTGCCACACCCACTTGGCAGATTTTTTCCCGTTATGACAAAATTACGCATTGCACATAGGCCAGTTTTGAGCAATTCAAAAACTCGATACTATGGCGAAAAAACTTTGAGGCACTTTGCGGAACAAAATGAATTGCGACGGACTATAAGCAACTTTTGGAGAAATAAGTTGTTAGCAATTCATTTTTGGTTCTCAAAAAAGGGAGGAGGGGAAATTGACAATTTCGAGTGCAGTGCCTTCTGTAACCTTGCCGTTACGACGGATTCTCCAATACGCTATGCGCATAATAATCTTCATAATTATTATATTATGTCCCTATTCAATCCAAGATCATGAAATCTTTATCACATATACGACCAAAGGTATGTTACATAAAGCCCGGATGGCAACGAAATAAAGTATAACAGGGGAAATGCAAAACATCAATAGTGATGATTTTTTAGGTACCAACTTTTCACACTAACCTTGATTTGAACTTTTCACTTTGCACATTTTGCTCAGTCAGTATAAGAGATTTTGACTTACATGTTTGTTACGTATTCATCTTGGTTAGCGCTAAAAACATGTGGAATTGTATTTTTGAAATTTATTGATCCTGAATGTTGGTTTAATTATTTACAAACTTATCTCAACATTGATCTACTTCCGCATGAATCCTAGCGTTTTTCCGACAAATTTTTAGGTAATAATTCCAGCAGATTCGTAAGGCTACTCGGTACAAATATTTGGAAAAAAAAATAATCTAAATCCTCCGCATGGTTTTGAAGATACGGGTACCTCAGTGTCCAAAAACACAACAGATTTTTACAGGAGAACGTGTTTTCTACAACCTACTCTTGTTTGTGGTGGGCTCGGCCGATCGTTCCATCGAATAAATATGTAGTCTCAATCATCCATCTCTGTCTGTACTATCTGTTTCTGTCCGTCATGCTAACAAAAAAAAGTCTGCCAAGTGGGTGTGGCACATAGCTTCCTCGTATCCATAACCCGATTATATAGATGATCCGATGCATAGTTGTTAATCTCAAAACACCAATCTCTAAGTACCTTCCACTACCCTCATAGGGGACCTTCTACACGCTAACCTGGACAATCCTAGAAAATTTCATCAAATTCAGATGAAAAATGTGAGTGAGTACTGATTGGATCAAAAAATTTCTCAGTAAGGCTGGGAGTCGAACCCGGTACTCCTGGGTGGGAGTCAGAACCGCTGCGTCTGAGCTAAGGGGGCCTGGTAATAGCTTGAGTAGGATTTGAGATTGTGACGTACGCACGGCTGTTACAAGGATTTTACGTTCGCGCATAAGCATCGGTTACTATCAGTCCGGTGATGATTTTCATGGAAGAACATCTACAATTTAATCCGCATAATCCCTGAAAATTTCATTGAAATCGGATGGAAAATGTAGATGTTAAGGCCGTTTTTTTTCAGGAAATTCACATTTGCGCATGCGCAGTGGCTACTATCAGTCCGAAGTTGGTGATTTACATGGGGGACCATCTAAATACTAATTTGTAACATCGCTGAAATTTTTAATGGAATCGGATGGAAAATGTAGAAGTTATGGCCGTTACAAGGAATTCACGTTTGCGCATGCGCAGTCGCTTCTATCAGTCCGGGGATGTTGATTTTCATAGAAGACCGTCTACACACCATCCCACACAATCCCTGAAAATTCCATAGAAATCGAACAATAACTTCGTATAGTTATGCGTGTAACAAGGATTTCATGACAGACACACAGACAGACAGACACGGAACCAAAATTGTTCATGAAGGTCTAAAAAGTTAAACGCGAGTGAAAATTTTGATTTTGGAGAACTTTTTTTTTCTACCTTGGAAAGTGAAAACAAAGCTTCTGCTACCTTGGTAGACTCGGAAGCAATAATAAATAAAATAAAGTCCATCAACAACAGAAACAGCTTCAGCTGTTAGGTTTATCAAAATTATCATTTGCATGTTTATCGTCACCAACTTCTTCCGTATGTACGACTTACACTTATTGAAAAATTCTGAAACTTTTACAGTATGTTCCTGAAGTTATCTATTTGAAAATTTAAAAAATTGAAAGAAGAGCCTTTTTATGGGTGGCCCAGGATGAGGTTTCATGAGGCAGAATCAACCTTCAACATCTCGGAATTACCTATAGGTACATAACAATGAATGTGACTTTTCTAAATAAATTATGGTGGCATGGAAAGAAAATTTCCTCTTGTCGTTTCATAGGTAAACGACTAGAATTTTCTACGCCTAAGGAAAAATTCATGAAAATGCAGCAAACCTCCTTCTCCCTCCCACTTCAAGCTACCCTAATAAAAACAAATGAGAAACTGGAAGGAATTTCCTCTCATAATTTTTCTTCAATAATTAAATCCACAAGGAAGCTGCCGTTATCGCCGGTCGGCGTAACTAATTAGTTTTCGTGATCATAACCCTCTCAGAAACCTCCAGTTCCTTCCAAGGTTCGATGATCCTGCGACATTATTTTTCTTGTAGAAGATGAAATTCCCCCGCAGTCGTTTTCGAAAATTCACCGTCAACTTGAGGACGGCGATCTTCAATTATTCAAGCAACAACGAGAACAAGCAAGACCGTTTTGAATTAGTTATGTTAGGGACCTACTCTTTCAGCACCAACACTTTCAGCACGTTCAAGTCAGGTTTGGTTGTGATGTGTTATATCCGTCTAGAAAAGTCACGGCAACCCCGGAAAAGTAACAAAATTCAAATTGTCAAGAAAAGTCGAATAACTGAATAAAACCCGTCAAAAGTTGGGGAAATCTGTGATCCTGTGCACTTTTGAATAATGAATAATAAAGCAGCCTGGCTACCAATCTGAATTTAAAAACGAAAAACTCAGGAAGTTTTGTAGAATTTTCTAGTCAGGAAGTTTTTGAGCGACTTCGTACTTATTCATTTATTATGATGAGGCACTTAGAGCTGCCACATTGCTCAGTATTGTCAATTGAATTATTACCGAGTTGTACAACAACATGTGTTTTCAACATGTATCTCAACTATTGGAAGCAATGAAGACATTTTTTCGAGAACAGCTTTTCAGAACCAAGAAATTTTTAGAAACAAGCTTTTATTATTTGTTAATTCTTAAAATAATTTTTTCGGCGTCGTAAAATTGTTACTTTCAGCCTTAAATATATATTATGATACATTTGTGTTGGAAAGGAAGAAATTATTATACCTGAGAAAATATTTTTACAATATGCTAACATATTACCTATTTTAGACAATTGCTAGGATACACATTTATAATTTCAATTTAATTTAATTTAGTAATTATTTTCTTAAAATATTCAGGCAGTTCTCGTTTCCGGACAATAGGCACTTAGTAGGACATCAGTACGATAAGGTCACAATAGGTACGCCGTACGCGGCACTTGCCCCAGTTAGTATCGACCGATTTTGATGAAATTTAGTATGCAGGCTCCATTTGGGGTCTAGTTGTGCCCCGAAGATTCTGGTTGATGTAGGTGCGTTGCAAGGGTTGAAAAATAAGGGTTGACATTTTGAAAACGCCCTAACTCAAAAAATTTAGACATAAAAGTATTGTTTTTCCATCAATTTGAGATAGTACTGAATTTTTAGAATTTTCAGAGACCACGCGGAGCCCTGTAGAACAAACCGTTCGCTCCCTACGAGAATTTAAGGGTTGGACGTACGATAAATCAGAAACACGAGTGTGAATCGCTGAAGAGGCCTAATCCCCGTTTAAATTTTAGCTGACCGAAATGTGATTGTTTTTCTTCATGCTGGTTGGTAGTAACAATGACAAAGCCGGGTTCTTTGCAGACGAGTGACCTGTATAGAAAAATAATAAACCGTTGTGTAATAATTTGCAGCGTTTTTAACACTAAAACTTTACACGTTCATTAAATCTTCCCATCTATATCAAAGTCCCAATGCCATGAATAAAATCGTGTCAAATTTTGATGGTATAATTTTGCGGGGGTCTCAGTCGGTCGTCGTTCGTTCCTCGTTCCGGGTCGGTATTTACCTAAATTGGAGGGGCTCAAATATTAATAATTGCATTTTAATTTGAAATGTTCAAGGATCTTCGGAATTCATTAGTGCATGGGCCTAGGGAATTAAAAAACTAAAATATTGCCGCTGGAATTATCAAAATTGAACAATAATTTCCAGAGAAATACGGGAAAAATCAAACTGATTAAACAGTTTTCCCCATACTTCTCTGGCAATTATTTTTCGATTTGGATGATTCCTGCGGCAACATTTTAGTTTTTAAATTCCCTACTCCCATGCTCTAATGAGTTTCAAAAATCCTTAAACATTTGAAATTCAGGTAAAACTTTTAAAGTTAAGCCCCTTCAATTGAGGGAAAACTGACCCGTAACGAGGAACGAACGGCGAACGACTGATAACCCCTTAATAGAAAATTTAGTAACTTCTTTTTCCTCTTGTTATAATCAATTCTTCTTTATTCTCGCGTAATTTGATGAAGTTGCAATATTCACACCAACCAAGATACTCATCAATGATCGATTCAAATGAACCCAAACTCGATGGGGTTGCGTCGTTGAACTACGGAGTTCCTACCTGTCGTGCATCCATGGTCATCCATATGAGAACATCCATGTACTTCCTTGTTCCTACTTCCATGCACATGGATGTATTACCTATTTTAGTTTTTAGTTTATTGTGTTGGCTACTCATCTCCGTCTGTCGCCCGCCCGATTCTCTCTAGAAAATGTCTTCTATGAATAAAAGTTTTACAGTGAAATGTGCCGACTCTTGTTTCAGTGGATATCACCCTAAATATTACCGATCTGTTTACTAATTATGATAGGTTATGACCCAGTGAGCTTCCTGAAGAAGTGTTGATAAAATTTGTTGCGCGAAATCGCGAGTGAGATTTTTTTTTCGGTAGGGGTTAGGCTGTTAGTGTGTTAGGTGCGGAAAAACGTCAAGCACCATGGCCAACTACTCGAATTTACCCCAACTCACTTCAACAAACTTTACTAACTGGAAATTCCGTGTATACACCTTGCTGGATAAAGAACAGATCGGATATGTAATGGACCAAACGAAAGATAGCCTGACTTTGGCAAAACATGCTCTGGAGGCAGCTACATTCGAAGTGGCTGATGCCAAAGGAAGGGCGTTGGTGGTCCAATGCGTGTCGGATAAGCATCTCGATTTGATAAAAGATTGCAAAACGACAAGAGAGATGATTGAAGCCCTCAAAAACGTATTCGTTCGGTCAAGTACCTTCTCTAAACTTTCACTGTGGAGGAAGTTGTTCAACCTCAAGATTAGCCCACAGGATACCCTCGAAGATTATTTCCTCACTTTTGACACTGTAATTCGTGATTTGGTCGAGATGGGGACAAAAATTGAAGATTCCGACCGTGTCTGCTTGTTACTCCTTGGTCTTTCAGCTGAGTACGACTCAGTCACTACTGCAATAGAAACACAGGCTGCAGTTTCTCTTGATTTCGCCAAGTCACGGCTATTGGATCATGAGATGAAGCTGAGAGGAAAAGTGAGTAACCAAGGGGGGAGAGATGAATCGTCTTTCCAATCCTATACACGAAAGTGTTATGCCTGTGGTAGCACGTCACATTTGAAATTTAATTGCCCAAAGAGGAAGAAGGGTAACTACAGTAACAGTCAGAAGTTTAAGAGAGGGGGTTTTCAAGGAAAAGGCCGATATGAACAGTTTGGAAACAGATCAGATCGTCATGCAAATGAAGCAGAGATCTCTCTGGTTGCTTTGAACTCAGATAATTGTCTAATGAGGGATGACATCCTGATTTTGGACTCTGGGGCTAGTCAACATTTAGTCAAGAGTCAGTTTGAGTCGAAAATGACGTCAGTGGAGGAACTCGGTAATCCAGTGAATATTCGGATCGCAAATGGAGATTGTATGGTGGCAAAGAAGAAGGGTACGTTGAGGATGATGTGTCAGGGTATGAGAGTCAAAATTGAGGCACTCCTGGTACCTGGTTTGAAACATAATTTGCTATCAATTTCGGAACTGACCGCCAGGGGACATAAAGTGGTTGTTGACAAGGAGAAGATGTCAGTCATTGGTCAAAATTTTTCATTGGGCTGTCGTCGTTTGAATGGGCTATATATCCTGGAGGCTTCTGAATTCGGAAGTGCAATGGTGTCCAAGGTTGATGATAACTTGTGGCATCGCAGATTGGGACATATAGGTAACGATGGACTGAAAACGCTCAATCTACCTATAGTGACTGAAAAATGTTCTACGTGCTTGGAAGGAAAAGCGAAAAAGCTACCTTTCAAGAAGCTGGAGAAAAAGTCAACTCAAATCGGCGAACTTATCTGTAGTGACGTGTGCGGACCTTTAAACCCACCAACCATGGACCTTCATCGGTATTTTCAGGTCATAGTGGATGACTTCTCCAATTTCATGGTTGTCAAATTGCTGAAAACTAAAGGGGAGGCGGGTCCGAATTTGATAAACTATGTCAAAGAGCTTGAAACTCAGAAAGAAGTTAGAGTCAAGAAAATAAGAACTGACTGTGGCGGGGAGTTCAAATCTCGCAATCTCGAGGATTTCGCTGAGTCCAAGGGTATTGTGTTGCAATATACAATAAGCCACAACCCCGAGATGAACGGTAAGGCGGAAAGGGCAAACGGTATTTTATTGGATAGGGTTCGAGTAAAATTACTTGAGGGTAAAGTCCCTAAGTACCTATGGGGTGAAGCTGTCATATGCGCTGCCTATGAGATGAACAGATCGCCGAGTAGCTCTCTCAAAGGACCAGTACCTACACCCTCGTATTTTTGGAATGGATCCAATGAGCTCTCAAAATTGAGAATTTTTGGTTCACATGCGTGGAGCCTCAATCAACCCAGGCAAAACAAGTTGGATCCTAGGGCTCAGAGGGGTGTTATGGTTGGGTACTGCGGTGGAGGCTATAAAATTTGGTTGCCTAAACTCGGAAAAGTCATTCGATCTCGTCATGTAGTGTTTGATGAAACCAAGATGGGATGGGAGGATCAACCTGAAAGCATAGAACTTCCGAAATCTATGTGCCACGAAGTTGAGAGGCCCCATGATGACGTCACCGAGAAGAAGGAGCCTGAAGAACGCCAAAATGAGCAGAAGGAAAAATCTAAATCTCAGTCTAAAGAACCTAGAAAGAGAGCTCATCCATCGAGTAACACAGACTCATCTTGCAAGAGGAGAATTGTGGAACAACCTTCAGATCAGGATCTAGAGTCTGAAATGGAGATAGAGGAAAATGAAGTGTTGAACCCGGTTACCAGGACGACCTCGTCAGGAAGAACAGTCAACGCCCCTGTGAGATTTGGCGATTACGAGCTGTACTCAGCATATTGTCTGTTGTCAAGTAGCGACGAGGAGCCGTCAACATATGAGCAGGCTGTCGAATCACCTGAGTGGAGAGAAGCCATCAAAAGCGAACTAGATTCGCATAACAAACTGCAAACATGGTCACCTTGCCCTCTCCCAGAGGATCATATGGCTATAGACACACGTTGGGTTTTCAAGCTGAAGGATGATGGGACTCGAAAAGCGAGATTAGTAGCGAAAGGTTACCAGCTACCCTCAACGGATGAAAATTTTTACTCGCCTGTTTGTAGGATGCAAACAGTACGCACACTCCTGTCCGTCGCTATAACCAACAAGTGGCCCTTGCGTCAGGTGGACGTGCCTGTTGCATTTTTGAACGGAATTTTACCTAATGACGTTTACATAAAGAAACCGAAAGGACTGAGCTGTGACAGCAAGTTTCTAAAACTTAATAGAGCTTTGTATGGTCTCAAAAATGCGCCAAAATGTTGGAATAACCGATTTAATGAAGTCATGACAAAGTTTGGTCTACAGCGATCGAGGTACGACTTTTGTTTTTACCATGGAAATGGAATTTACCTGGTATTATTTGTCGATGACGGTTTAATCACTGGAGATCAAGAAGGCGTCAACCAATTAATCAAGATTTTACACAAGGAGTTCCAGACAAAGGACTTGGGTGAAGCAAAGTGTTTCCTGGGAATGGAATTCGAGAGATCTGGTGACACACTTCACATTTGTCAGCGGAAAATGGTCAACAAAATATTGACTGAATTCAGAATGGAAGGATGCCACGGTGTTTCTACACCAATGGAACCTGGTTTCCAGTTTGGAGATGAGCCAGCTGGAGATGTCCCGTATCGAAGACTCGTATGCTGTCTAATGTATCTTGCTACGACTTCCCGACCAGACCTGTCATTTTGCGCATCGACCTTAAGCAGAGTACTCGACAAACCTACATTGCAGGCTTGGAAAGCAGCGAAAAGAGCTGTTAGGTACCTACGAGCTACTGCTAATTTCTCTCTCGAATTTGTTAAGGGTGGTCGATTGCATGCTTTCAGTGATGCTGATTGGGCTGGCAACCAACAGACGAGAAAATCTGTCAGTGGTTTTGTTGCTCTACATGGAGAGAACCCCATCGCCTGGTTTTCCCGAGGACAACCCTGCGTCGCCTTATCAACAGCAGAAGCGGAGTATGTCGCAGTCGCATCGGCCGCTCAGGAGATCGTCAACATCAAAGGTGTTTTGTGTGAATTCGGCGGGAGTACTAGTGAGTCTGTAATCATATTGGTCGATAATGCAAGTGCGGTGTCAATGGTGAAATCTTTTGAAAATTCGCGTCGTGTCAAACATATTGATATAAAAATACATTTTGTTAAAGATCTTTATGAAAAACGAGTGATTGATGTTGTTCACATTAGTACGGATGAAAACGTAGCCGACGTATTTACTAAACCGTTGAGTCGTGACAAATTTACAAAATTTCGGAAGCTTTTAAAAATTGTTGACAAAAAAAAAAAATTTGTTTAATGGATGATAATGCTCAAATTGATTGATTTGTGATAATCGAAAATTATTGATCTCTTTAACTGTTATAAAAATATGATTAGATTGCGGATACTTCAAGGGCGACAGCGAGGTACGTTGTTTTTCATTTCTTATGCCACTATTTCGTACATGTATTTTGTTGATACCTTTGCATGGCATTCCTCACTCCTATTTTAGCTCCTTTTGCATCACCTTACCTGTTTGTGTTGAGTAAATTCAACCCTCTTGTATTTCATTTTGAAATTATATATATTTTGCGATTTAATATCAATATTGCTATTTGAAATTGTTTAGGTTACTTGCTTGTCAGGTTTTGTCTTCTTATCTTATCATCATGTCATGTGGAAGAGATTAATGATATCAAATCGAGGGGGAGTGTCGTGCATCCATGGTCATCCATATGAGAACATCCATGTACTTCCTTGTTCCTACTTCCATGCACATGGATGTATTACCTATTTTAGTTTTTAGTTTATTGTGTTGGCTACTCATCTCCGTCTGTCGCCCGCCCGATTCTCTCTAGAAAATGTCTTCTATGAATAAAAGTTTTACAGTGAAATGTGCCGACTCTTGTTTCAGTGGATATCACCCTAAATATTACCGATCTGTTTACTAATTATGATATCCAGCTCCTCCTTCATATCAGCTCTATCTCATAATAATATTGCATTGTCATCCGATTTATGCATGCTTGCAAAATTTCAGCTCAATCGGAAACCGTGAAGTGGATCAAATTTAACTTGCAAGATATGATTACATAAATAAAAGCTTGTGACAAAAAAGACCACACCTCCCTCTTGATTTAATCGTTTTTTGCATCGAACAGTTTTTTGAATTTTTCTTGTAACTTTTATGGTCCATTTCTTAGGAGTTTGCGGCTATTTTTATTTTTTAAATCTTCAAGGGCATATGCTATTGGCATTAAAATTTTAAAATCTTAAGCTAGTATTAAACTTTGAAATATTTGAATTTAACCGTCAATAAATAATGCCCTTAGAAAAAGAAAAATAAATAAATAACTGCCGCAAACTGCAATAAAATCTGCCGAATATTGGCAGGGATCAATGCGAAAACTTTGCAAATTATTAAACGTTTCATTATTATTCTGTAAAGATCACCCGTCTGCGAAGAACACGGCGTTTTCATCGAGATCCGAGAGTTATGAGTGCCTTTAATACGAAATTTAATCATCGTTTGAAGGAAGCACAAATGAGAGACATTTTAGAAAAATTTTATTCGAATAAGCGAATAAACCATCGCCTTTGACGTGCTAATATTTGGGTCACTTCCGTGAATGTTCAACAGCACAACTGCGTCCATAAAGTGTGCAAATGTAATGGCTGGCGGGGGGGGGCATATCTTCACTGTAGGCGTTATTTTGTGTCAGCTTTAGCTTGCGAGTATCAGTGTAAGTCTACCATGCTTCCTATTGGCAGGGGCGTTAGTGATTATTCGGTTAACTCTCATCCCAGAAATTTCTATTACGAGAACAGACCGGGCTACTAAGTTTACCTACTTTTTCCCACTGTACTAAATAATTAAGATGTAATTTGAGGGGCAGTTCGAGCTAACATTTCGGTTTTAGGATACTTTTGTGAAAAAAATGCCAGGGTTTAATATCAGTTATTGTGGATTCCTATTTGGAAATAAAATTTCCTATGTGGAAATACAATTTGAAACTTTAAAATGCTCTCCTGTAAAATTCAATTTTTTGTGCATACCTCCCCCCCCCCCTCCGGCATCCGATATGAAAATGACGTAGTAAGCAGTAAGTAAGGTCACGAAGAAGTCATATTTTTCGAATTAACAAAATATCATATTATATTATATTCATTATGAATTATCAACATCGGTACTTATAAGGGTAATTTGAGGATGGTTACTGGTTCACCGGGTTACCCACCTTATCAACACCTTCCCTCGACTCCCACTTTGCTAATTCACTAAAAGCACGTTGCCAACAACATAACCAGCCTAAGTGTAGGCGAGCGTTGCCGGTCACGCCACCTGCGTGTATTCTGTCGATTACAAAATTATCTAGCGCAATTACTCCGAGGGCGACTAGTTAGCTGTACCGAACGCTCATGTTCACATCCTGACTTACAAATTGGTCCTCTTGCACAAATTTAGTATCATCAGTACTGAGAAATTGATAGTGACATTAGGATTCTAACTGTAGGTTCGGTAAATCAACATGCAAGTGGGCAGATTGCTCCCAGAATAAATAAAAGCAAAGTCAAACGTTAATTTGCGAGGTCGTATAAACTGCACGGTTAAGAAATTAGGATTTTGGTTTATTATTTTCAAAAAATTTTTTTAACAACCCCTCAAAATTTGATGGTTTACGTTTCAAGGTACGTAGAATCCAAAAATCGAATAAAAATTTGGCCGTCCGTCCGCCGTACGCCGTACGCGGCACTTTTGCCACTTAGCATTGACCCATTTTGATGAAATTTGGTATGTGGGCTCCTAACTCAAAAAATTTTGATATTGAGGTATTGTTTTTTCTTCAATTTAAGATTCTATAGAATTTTTAGAATTTTTTGAGACCACCTGGAGCTCTGTAGGACAAACCGTTCGCTCACTACGAGAATTTAAAGTTTGGACGTACGATAAATCAGAAACACGAGTGTGAATCGCAAAAGAGGCCTAATCTCCGTTCAAATTAAAGCTGACCGAAATGCGATCGATGTTTTTCTTCACGTTGGATGGTTGGAGGCTTTGTAGACGAATGATCTATATAGAAAAATAAAAAATAATAAACTATTGTGTAATAATTTGCAGCGTTTTTCAACGGGGTCCAAAATACACTACCAGATAATGCCGCCGCTGGGAATGTAATTGGTCTGAGACCTAGACTGATTCTGAATTGTTTGTTGCATGAAAAGTCCCCAGAAGTACACTAAACCAAAATACAAAAACGCTCAAGAGCTTATCCCTCAACGTGGCATCCCTGATTCCTCGCATGAAGTGATAATTAACAATGGGGGGTGCGCCTTGATTTTTTTTAGATTTTTAATCGAAAGTTTACTACATCCTGAGAATTTTGGCACCAACCGCGACCTTCTAGCGTGTGTAGATCTGTTTCTATGATTTTTCAAAGTTTCGACCGTTTATGACGTCACGCGCCCCTCTCGCCTGGGCGGGACCCCCCAGCCCACTGTGACGTCATAAACGGTCGAAACTTTGAAAAATCATAGGAGAAGATTTACTCACGCTAGAAGGTCGCGGTTGGTACCAAAATTCTCATAATGAGGTCTACCTTAGATTAAAAATAACAATAAACAGTTTTTCCTACCCAGGCGCACACCCTATTGCACCCACCCTGGCTGCTGAAGGCCATGCCTGACATGCCAGACCTTGAATGGCTTGATGAAATGTCTTCCTTCGGTTGTTGAACCCGAGTGTATAAAAGAGTCAAATGACGTTGAGCTTGGTGTCGAGTGCCAAATCGGCTTACCAAAGCTGCAACCAAATCTTCGTAAGATGGAGAGTCATCGAGATCTGTTATCACTTCCAAAGTTGGTCCAAACAACGCTGCAGCAAGGGCTGATGCTTTGGAGGACTCATTCCACCTATTATAATTGGCAATCATCTCGAATTGACAATGATAACATTCCCATTCAGAGCTACCCTCTACCTAGCTTTAGTTTGTCCAATTTATTTTCAACACATGAGGTTCCGTTATTTTCCTCCAGGAATTGACTTGAAGGTGTATGATGATTTTTGTCTGGTCCAAGCTCTTAAAACATATCGGCCAGAATAGGACCTCGTTGCTTTTCCATGTCTGCGAATTTCCATGCTTTGTCATAATTGCTGCCCTTTGTTCATCCCAGAACTCTCGCAGCTGGCTTACTCTAGCTGAGGGCTCCACTGAATATCCAGCACCATCATTCGTTTCCCTTCCCCATCTTGAGAATGCACTTCTGGGTTGTGCAAATCATCATCAGAAACCCCTGGTACCCCAAAGTGTTACGGCGGGTAGACCGTGTATTCATGGTTCAAAAACAAGAAAACAGATCAATTAAAAGCCCGATACAATGACAGGGTCGAATAGAATTACCGCTGTCACCATTATTAAGGTTTCCGGCCTAGTTTCTACTCCTAATAAGAAATGAGAACACGTTAAGTTGACTGGAAAACTAGAACTCAACTTTTCTTTATTATAGATTAATAAACTCTTTTCATAATCATGTGACTAAATCAATATTATTGTAACTTTCTAACAATATCGATTAAGATCTACCGCGATTAGGGATTTAAGTCAGTGAGATGTTTGGCGAAGAAGAGGCTATCTGAAGCAATATTCGTATTAGAATTATTTGAAGAAATTGAAATTGACAAGGAAAGATAGAATTGAGTACGAGAAAGGTAGAAAAGTACTTTAAAGCAAAAAAAAAAGCAAACAGGGATTTTCTGTAAAAATCGAATTTATCGGATGAAAAGACAAACTTCAGGGAAGATGTCGTTGAAGTTAGAGAATGGAAAAAGGAAATTGGAAGAGAGGAGATGGAGGTAGAGATAATGTAGAAGAGAAGAAGAGAAAATGCAGTAGGAACAAAAGTAATTGAAGAAGAAGAGATGGTCGAGTAATCATGAACCCAAAAACGTAAGGCTACCAAGTCTTCTTACAGAACCACGGAGTTTTTATTATTTATGTCGTTTTTTCAAGTTCCACATCCTGCGTTCGGAGCCATTTGATCGAAACGTTTTATGATTCTGGCTTTGACCCGTCATTTTTGTAGTTGAGTTAGCTGGAAAAGAAGATAGGCACAAGGAAACCGAAGTTTTTCAAGTTTCTTAAGTGGCAAAACTACGTTGATGACATTTTTGTGATTCGAGTTTGAGCTATCTTTGAGAGTTTATTGTTCATGAAGAGTTAGTTCGAGCATCCTTGCACATCGAGAGTAGATTTTGAATTCTTTTTAAGAGAATTAAACACAAATCAAGTCTATCGGCCATTGTCCCGGGCATAACTAAAAGAAATATTTATTCTGTCTCAATGAAATCTTAGGATTGTAAGCCTTTTTCGATCAAGTCTATATTAGTTTTCGGTTTATTATTTATTTTTCTATAATAAACCTTAGGAATTGAGCAAGGAAAATAATAACTATCTCTTCTAAGAAATGTATGGTTTACGTTTCAAGGTATGTAGAATCAAAAAATCGAATAAAAAGTTCCCGTCCGTTCGCCGTACGCCGTAAACGGCAATTAGTCCAGTTCCCATTGACCTATTTTGATGAAATTGAGTATAATGTACTCAAGTAAAAAACCATAATAGAACCATATAATAGACCCAAATATTATTTGAGGTCTAGTGAGAAAAAGTATTTTCAAAACCCCCAGCTCTAAAGCTTCCAATATAAAAGAAGTTCGTTTTTGTCATCATTGAAATAGTGGCGATTTTTGAGGGTTTATTCGTATTACACACAAGAGCTCTGTATGCCCAACTCTTCTCTTATAAGGAAAACTAATTATCTAAATTATCAACATTTAATGTTGATCAAAATGTGATCGTATTAATGGATCGTATCATTCGTCTTCTTATTCGTCGTATCTTCTTCTCATATAAGGATAATTAATTCTCTAAATTATCAACATTTAATGTTGATCAAAATTTGATCGTATTAATGGATCGTATCATTCGTTCCTAGAAATTTAACAATATTTCAAATTTATCAGAAAACGTCACGGAACATTCATCAATTAGATAATTAATTATCCTTTTTAGAGAAGAGTTGAGCCTACAGAGCTCTTGTGTGTAATTAAACCTTCAAAAATCGCCACCATTTCAATGATGGCAAAAATGAACTTCTTTTATATTGGAAGCTTTAGAGCTGGGGGTTTTAAAAATATCGTTTCTCAATAGACCCCAAATAGAGCCGATATACTTACCTACTCAATTTCATCAAAATAGGTCAACAAATAATAACAAATTTAAAATAACAAATTTTGTTATTTATACCCGTTTAACGGGAAATTTACCTAATCACGTGGGTTCCGGTGAGGTAGCTGATGACCAGGCCCAAAGTATCTTATTAGATACTGATGATTATGATTATATAGATTGATGCAGGAAAAAGTATCTTTATTGTCACAACTTAAGTTCGAGAGTTTCATGTTCTTCCCGTTTCTAAGAGGGTTCAGCTATTGTGCGAGTAGCTGTTCTTGACGTGTGACGTTTACTAACGAATATACCACACCTAATGGGATATTTTAGCTCAAACAATCGAAAAACGTCTTACATCTCAGATAAACAATCCCTAGTCGGAGGTTCTCTTTTATCGCAACATAGTTGTGGATTTTACCGCTGGTAACAAGGCAATATAGAGGTACAAGGTCTGGAGGAAAGTAGTAACAGGTGGGACGGACCTAACAAATTGGTCGAATTTACCGCAACCGACAGGGATGGTAAACAAGGATTTGCTTAGTCATTCGTTCACGTTGGAGCCTCGGTGCAAAATACCCCATCCAGGAAGATAAAAGATACGGCGCTGGCAGGCTAAATAAATTCAGTAGAAGGCTTTAGTGCACCAATTCGCTCAGATTCGTCGTATATTTTGCAGCCGAGCGTTCTAACGTAGCGGAAAAATGTTATTCACTTCTCGGAGGTGAAAGAAGTTTTTCTTCAAAAACTGATTGTTTTGCTTCGGAGTCTACCAAATAAGCGAAACATTTATCACTTTTCAAGGTTAGGAAAAATATGTAATTCAGAATCAACATTTCTAGACTCACAAACTCATAACATGGAAAAAGACGATTACACTGATGGTCAGCCCTCCCCACTAGTGCCGCTGAAGTCGTATATTCCCTACTTCGAACACTCACCTAAACCGAGATAGCGAGGCGAGAGAGCTTTGGGGTGATATTACGACGGTTAAGCCAGATTATGACCCATACAGATTTTTGGAATTTTTGAGTTACATAGGTATTCAAGCGTACCTATTTTGATCCAGCCAGACACGTTCGACGTTTCCACTTCAGGTCGCCAGGAACGCTAATATCGGCAGTTTTATTATCATATCTTATCAAGAACCGTATTTGATTTTATCGTATAAAGCTATTTTCCCACTCTCATGAAAATCTGATGAAACTTTGATAGGTCACGTCAAGGCATAAACTTCAGTTAGTTCATCCGTAAGGGGAGTGGAGTGTCATGAGGTTATTTGTCATCTGTTGGGCGAAACGCCTCGGGTTTGGGTCATGTTTGTTATACAAAAAGTGAACGTTGGTTTTTGTTGTTCAATTATTGTTAGCAACAGTTTCGCTGGTAAAGCTCACCAGTATCCTCAGGCATTCAAATGTATCTTTGGGTATGTCATAATGTATGATCATAGTCATCTCCGTCAGCTTTATTCTCAACTTTCAATGCTTTGTTACGGATATATCGATATCCAAAAAGAAATAAAAACTCAATATCGCTGGCCGAATTCAAGACCGGCTCAAGTGCTAATTCCCAAATTTTTCAGGGCGTGCGGTTGAAAATTCACTAAGAATTCAATGTTGAATATCTTTGGAGCTATTGGAGCTAGCGATTTGAAACTTAGTTCAGCCGAGGTATACCTACTAACCTGCAAATTTCAGATTTTTCTGCCTATTAATAAAAGAGTTAATTAGTAGATGAGACAATGTTGTCCTGAATATTTTTGGCTTTTCCGAAAATTGATATCGTGCAAAAGCGTCTTATGTACAAAATCTGCTACATTTAATTTTTTTGAATTCGGATATGACAGAAATTTCGAGAAAATAACGTTGAATAATTTAATTTGAATATAAATCTTAACAAACATCACAAAAATATTGGTTGAGAGGACAGCATCCCAAACGCAAGTTTGTTCAGTTTGTACAATCTCTGCTAATAATTCATTGTTGTCGTTTGAAAATTTACTTGAATAATGAGTTAAGGAACGAGAAAAAAAAACGCTGCAAAATTTTACACAATGGTGTATTAATTTTTTTGAATAGATCACTCGTCTGCAAAGAACTCGATTTTTCCTAATTTTGAATTTTTGAATTCTACATACCTTGAAACGTAAAACATAAAATTTTGATTTTTCATTAGTATTGAAAATGATAAACTCAAATAGGTACTTTCTGGTAAACATTTCGTACCTACATAATGTCTGGGTTCTGTCACATCTTGTTCATTGATTTCTGCAACCGCCCCTACATATCTTGCATGAAATAATCTACTCGTTGATTCGAATTCTCCAAATTAGACGGACTGAAGTGCAGATAAGACGGTTTTCACTACTATACAATAATACGAAAATAACCTTTCCTTGCCATGGAAGACTGTCGTATTGTGAGTTGTGCCACTATTGCATTGGAGCTTAGGGAAATAGCGTTCAGGGGGAAACGTCGCAAGTGCGCTCTAGTGGGGATCGGGTGAATATAGAAATACGCCACATATACCGTTAAAAAGAGCTCAAAAAACTGTGTAAAATCGACTCAAAAACAGAAAAACGTGAAATTCACACTTAAGCCGGTCTTGAATTCAGCCAGCGATATATTAGAGAGCTCCTAGTAGGTTTGGTTCGGCTTAAATACGGAGTGACGTATCCGGAGATTCTACCGCAACATTACGGCGCCGGGTCGGATACGGCGGGTCCTCATCACGTCACGCCGTATCTTAGCCAAACCAAACCTACTGGGAACTCTCTATTGAACGTGGTAGATACATACAACTCATTCTCTTTGATACGGGCAGAAATATCAAGTTCCACATGCTTTCAATTGTTAGTGGTAGAATCAACAAGACATCTCGTATATGTCGGCTATAATTCGAACAGGACGCAGATCTCTCCCACAGATCCAATCTTTATTATTCATTCTAATACAAAAATGTCAGAAACTTGTCTGATGGTAGAATCGATCTTATAGAATCTAAAATATAGAGAGAAAAATTCAAGCTTCCTTGAACTTGGTGCCTAATTTGGAATAACTTTTGTAGAAAATAAACCCGTGAATGAATTTAGGAAGAAAAAGAACTCAAGTGAATAATGAAAAACACTTTAGACAAACAAAAAATAAACATTAATCGATTATTCAAGAAAAATTAAAAAAAAAATCCTGGGAGTTTTGACCAACAGATGACATAATGTATCTTACGACTCAACAAAGTTCATCAATGAGGTAATATTTAGGTAATATCTAATAATATAAAACGCCAACCGTACGTACGTATGCACGGAGGGGTTGGAGGGGTCGTGGGAGTGGGGAGAGTCGAAGGCTAGAGGGGTTGGGGGCGGGAGGAGTCGGAGGGAGTGGGTGGAGGAGAGAGTCGGAGGAATCGTCTTTGCCTACTTTTAGTAGGCTTTTCAGCTAGTGAGGTAACATTACCTCATCCGCGTTGACTGGGTTAAACTACTGACAATGGGGAATTTGCCTCAATTTTAGATTCTGGAATTTCAAGTCAAATCCTATAATAGGGCCCTAGAATAACGTTTAACACTAGGAATAACCAAGGGGAAAAAATTACTAAAAGGAGAAAATGACTAAACAAGTGAACCTCTGTTACAAAACACCGCGAAAATCGAGGAATATTGTTGACGTCATACGAAAAAAAAACGACGCGAAAACAACTCCGACAACAGACAGAGTTCTAGCACCGCCACACAAAACGATCCAGTGAAATGGCTACTCGAATAGTGTGATTCAAATCTTGAAACTAAATAAGAGAAGATGAAGACTAATAATGCTTGATAAACTAGTAGGTAGAATCGTATTGTAAAAAAGTGAGTAATAAAAATAAATAATAATAATAGTAATAAATTGTGTTTCTTTTGGTCACTTTTGTGTCTGGGTTCTTCCTGCCAGTTCGCGGCGCACTCTTGTGCGCACTACTCGTAAGCTAAAAGTTCGTGTATGTTCCGCTTCTGTGGTAAGCGCCACAGAACCTCCTTTGAAGTCAGATTGGTAGAATATCCATTACGTTTCAAACATGGCTGCCTCTTACTCATTGCCACCACATTTAAAATTTCCATCTTCCTTAAATTCTCTAAATTTTTTGGATGCGTTTTCGAGCAGCTCACTATGGTTTTATTCCATAAAAATAAACCCTCATTCGAAAAAAATTGAGGCAAATTCCCCATTGGTACTTATTGCCATGGTTATATAAAGGTTATTGAATATTGTTGATTCTTTGAAAATTTGTTCACGACTGGCTTTTTGACCCTTCAAATGAACACAGTACCTACTGATTCGGTGTGTCTGGTTTCTTCATATCACGTACGACCAAGCTCAACAAACAGCTCGTTATATCTTGAAAATGAACCCTTCTCCCAGCATCACTCCAGCCTCGAATGTACATCACTTGAATTGTAAACGCCGGTCGCCTTTCCGCCCACTCGGCATAAACCTCGTTCTCTTTCCCCGTGTTGCAGGTGGTGGAGGACGTCGAGTTCGGGGAAATGTTCCTGTACCACAGCTGCATAGAGATGTGGCCGCACCCGACGCTCAAAGTGATGTACACGGTCTGCATACTCATGATCCAGGCGGTCATCCCCTCGACGGTCGTCGTCTGCATACACGCCAGGATCGCGAGGTACCTCCACGCTCACGCCACCGTCCAAAGAGACTCGCGAAGGGCGCAAAGAGAGCTCAGCAGGAACAAACGAACCACCATTCTCCTCTCAGGTAAGAAGAAATAGCTACAAAATTATCGCCATCAGTTATCGACTAATCAAAATTACAAACTATTTCCTGTAGCAAAATAATTATTATGTTGGTGGGTGAATGGAGTTACCACGATGTTGATAAAGACTATAGATAATGTTGGAGACTATTTTTAAACAAATATTATGTTCATAACTTCTGCTTGGTGCCGCCACATACGGTTATTGTAGCTCGTCAATTTGAGGAATAATGCATAGTTACCGGCAAGTTTTAAAATCAGGCATTGTGTACAACGCCTAGGTAATGTATAATATACATTATATTATAATGCCCGAATGGATCAGGCAATGTGTAAAAGAAATCTCATTTTATACTTTACCTCCGCATTGTATAGAATGCCTGATAGTGCACTCGACAAAGTGTGAGTTGAAAGGGTTTGATCAGGATTCAAGGTTGGTTTGTCAACATCTTCTCTTCCCAATGAAATTTTAGACTCCTTTGACTCCGAGGAAGACTTGGAATGCGTAGTAGAAAACATTCCAGATCACTCACATGAAGGTAACTATCAAAAAACCAACGAAACTAGCCCTGTTGATGCGGAAGAATTCGTCATCAGTAAAAGTTTTCTGCGTCTGTGAGAAGGAGAACTCAGCAGAGACATGGTGTTTAGGCCTTAATATAAAGGATTATTCATTAACTCATATTTTTTTGCATTCGATTTATACTTTGCCTAAATCAATGGTAGGAATTATATACACTGCCTAGGCATTGTGTACATTGCCTAGGTATTGTGTCTAAAGAGAGTTAAAGATGAAGAAATTTCATGCATTGCCTAAAGAGTCCAGGCATTGTATACAATGACCAGGCTCCTAGGTATTCTACACATTGCCTGGATTCCACACTTGGCCGGTAACATATGATAAATTTGGAGAATTTAAACTGACCAAATTTGACGTTAATTTAAAAATGGTTTTTGGCAAGGTTTAAGATTTGAGTAAAATGAGGAGTCTGATTGAATGAGTATTAGCTCTAGATCTTTCAACACCAAGTCTGGCTAGGGCCTTGGGGCCAGTGCCCTCATACAGGGATTTTCACGGAAAGGTTACACCCCCTTCATTTCCCCAAAATACAGCGTAAAAAAATGGAATCAACGCTATTCTTCATGATTGTTTGTGATGAATCCAGGGAAAATACTTTCGCGCAAAATACTTGCGCGCAATTGACATTGACTTCATTTTTTCAAATGGACCCCCCCCCCCTTTTTATTACAGATTCGGATTGAACGTCAAATTTCATGAAAAATTCATACCCGAACCAATTTTGTTTATTGCGCGCAACCTGACTTTTGAACGCTCCAAGTTGCGCAACTCCACAATTGCACAAAAAGTAGGTTTGGGAGAACCCTAAGTGTGGCACATCTTTTTTCATCATTTTTTGATGCTGAATCACAGGAGCCATCCGTTTTGAGGAAGACCAAGATTTCAAGAGGAAAAAGGGATATTTCTTTCATAAAATTATCAGTTTTGTGGTCGAAATCATGTTCACGCTGTATTTTGGGGAGATGAAGGGGGTGTAACCTTTCCGTGGGACACACTATCGCAAAAACTGAGTTCAATATAAAAACAGACAGCACGACCATGCTTGAACTAAATAAAATTGCCTGATAACTCATAAAGATTTAAAATGTGTGATTTTCCCCTAAAAACAACCAAATTTTTTCGCCGCCATTTAGAAAAATTTCATTCAAATTTAAAAACGGATGACACCCCGTGATTCAGCGTCAAAAATGATGAAAAAAGGCGTGCCACACTTAGGGTTCTCCAAAACCTAATTTGTGAGCAATTGTGGAGTTGCGCAACTTGGAGCGTTTAAAAAGTCAGGTTGCACGCTATAAAAAAAAATTGGTTAGTGTATGAATTTTTCATGAAATTTGACGTAGAATCCGAATGTGTAATAAAAAATGGGGTTTCATCTGAAAAAATGAAGTTAGTGTCAATTGCGCGCAAGTATTTTGCGCGAAAGTATTTTTCCTGAATTCCTCTCAAAAAATCATGAAGAATAGCGTTGGTCCCAATTTTGGTTTATCATTTCTAGTAATAAGCCTATGTGATCGCATCGCAAAACATTTTTATAACCCCCCCTCGAACTTCACTTCACGTTTCAAGGTGCGTAGAATCCAAATTTGCAATGTCCGTCCGCCGTCCCCCGTCCCCCGTCCGCCGTCCGGGCCATAAAAGGCCTTAGAATCGGTCTAAAAAACCCGTTCTTTTGCACATAGACTCCATTTGGGGTCTAGTTGGTTCTAACGTCGAACTATTCCGATCGCTTAATTCGTATAGAAGTTATGGGCAAATAACCGGCCAAAAAAGAGGTTTTTGCTCAAATATGCGTGGGGTGACATTTTCCAAGTATTTTTCTTCATGTTGGATGGTTGGTGGCTTTATAGACGATTATATAGAAAAATAATAAACCATTAAAATAATAAAATAATAAACCATCAAAATAATAAACGTACGATAAATCAGAAACACGAGTGTGAATCGCAAAAGAGGTCTAATCTCCGTTCAAATTTTATCGGACTCAAATGCGATCGCTGTTCATTTCTTCGATTTGTACACAGTTTTGCCTTCTGCGTAACCAGTAATCAAATTTCCATAATATGGAAATATTCATATTATGAAGCTTTCTATTTTTCGAATCGAATGTGAAGCGTTTAGTTCTTTCTAATAAACTTGATTGTGAAGGTGTGAAGCCAGTATGGTGTGGTAGGTAGTACCTAGCTGGTAGGTAAAAAAAAGTTGGTAAAAAACGCTGCAAATCATTGCTCACTGATCAGCTGATTGAGCTCCGAAGCCATTTTCAATCCTATTGAACGCAGGAAGCTGAAATTTGAGAGGGAGGGTCAAGGGAGAATACAGATGGTGGTAGGTGCTACCAGAGATCTATACAGAAGGGTAATCTATACGGAAAATAATAAACCTTTGAGCAATGATTTGCAGCGTTTTTACACTTTATTTTGGGTAAATGAAGGGGGTGTAACCTTTACGTGAAACACCAAGTATACAATGTCCCCACTTGGGGTCTGAGGAAACCCCAGGGTCTTGGGGAATTCCTAGAGGAATGACCCCTGGTTTGTTGTTGGAGGACCTGAAGACGTTCTTTATTTAGGTAAATTATAACAAGTAAGAAGCGGTAGGTACCCCACACATTGCAAAAGCTTCATTTTCTCTAAAATTCGTACCAGTAGTTATAGGCGTTTGAGGGGAACAGATTGCAATGGTAATTTCTTCACTTTTGCATTATACTTCATAGCGTAGCTGTGGGTAGAAGGTGTTCTAGATATTGTGAGACTTCATAGTACTGCATTGACATCTGATTAGTAATTTGATTCTCAACATGGACATATGGTGCCCCTTAAGTAAATAACGAGTTTAATTTAACAATTTGTTTAATAACCAGTTTATAATAGTGAAAGACCCCTCAGGTAGAAGAGGAACACGCTGAAAAAAAAAAACCTAAAGCCAATTGACTCGTAATGAGAAACCCAAATAGTAGCAAAACTACTCACCTAGCACAAACCAGGTAGAACATTGTAGAACAAACGGGGCTGGATGTCAATGGAGTACTGTAAAGCCTCCCGATATCTAGAACACCTTCTACCCCATAGCTATGCTATGAAGTATAATGCAAAAATGAAGAAATTACCATTGCAATCTGTTCATCGCAAAAGCCTATAACTACTGGTACTCCAACTATATGCCACATAAATAATTTATAATAATTATTATCCTATATTTTCCTGATGATGCCACTGAAGGCGAAAGCTAGCTTGATCTTAGAAAGAATACATGAATCATACCGAGGTCCTCCCCTCACCACATGCTAAACTAGCCTCTTCGAACCGTAAGGTTTTTGCCTCCCTTGCACCGTAGGTTGGACAGACGATGAATCAGAAACACGAGTGTGAATCGCACATGTACGTTCTCTGACTCGTTTGCAGATGGGTGATCTTTACAGTAAAATAATAAACCGTTATGTAATAATTTACAGCATTTTTGGAGTAAAAGGTTCGCTTGGAATTTCCGAAAAACACGTTTTAGAAGTTTCTGATGAAAATTCTTGGAATGCTTGTAGGTAGGTATATTATTTACTCGCGTGGAATTTCTCATATTTACGATCAGCTGTGCGAATAGTTTCTTCTTCTTATAGGTGTAAAATCTTGTTCCCGAGCCACTTTGCGGAGGGATAACTAAGTTCTTAGTTATTGGAGAAGTTGGGCTCCGGTCAGCAGTGGGCAAACAATAGTGTCCCACATCGAGTCTCCTAATTTCCCTCGAGGGGTCCCTTCGGAGCCCGTCAAGTTCGTCTGTAGATCAGTGGAACTACATACTGTGATATTGCTGTGTTATGAGGGTCAAATTAATGCAGAGACCACCTACGCGAGTCCCGGGGTGCATCCACATTTCAGGGGAAAACGGATCCCTTTTGAATATCTGAATATAAGATTAATTTGATAGAACGATAAGGGCGATACTACCTCCCCAATGTAATCGTCAAACTACAATAGCAAGGGTTGAACCCAATTCTCCTTCTTTCTAGTGATCCAACCCTTTCATAGTTATTGTCGATGGTTATCCACAAACCTTAGTAATATTGAGATTCAAACCTTTACTTCAAGAAAGTGGAGTAAACGGTAATTATAAAACTGAAGATTGTCCATATTAGTCCGAAATTATCGTCTCTGAATATTTTTCCTCAAAATGGAAAATCGATCTTGTTGGAATTTTCAGGCAAGATCACTTTGGATGTCGGTGGATTAAATCGAATTGGGAATTTTAACCCAAAACTTTCTTGTTATAAGATAAGTACTAGTGTAAGTACTGTGAAAGTAACTACAATTTACTAATAACGGATAATACAACCCCCAATCATCTTTATCGAATTTTGGTCTTTTTCAATAATACAACTTCGAAGTCGAGCAGAAAATAAACCAAAAACAATAAATTTCCCCTCAATATTTGATATAGTTTCTAGGTTTGTCGAATTCAAAAATCGAGTTTTAATGAAATTTGGTAGGTTTATTGGCTCCATTCGAGGTCTAGTTGTTCCCGAAATTTTCAAAACACCCTAACTCGAAAACTTCCATTATAAAGGTATTGATTTTCCATCATTTGATCATTTGCTTCCATCTGATCAAAGAAAGTTTATTGACTTTATTAATAATTTTAAGACGATTTTCAATTTTCACGATTAACCATTGTTAAATGAGCGTTGATTGTGAAATCAATCAGAATTACACGTGGCATCCTGCGAGGCTCCCCTCTCCCACCACAAGTTCTTTACAGGGTTCTAGTAGACAGTTCTCTCCCTTGAGTGCGGCACCTATAATAGGGCCGTTGAGATGTCATCGTTACTCTTCTGGTTGGACGAATGCGACGAAATCAGGAACATGAATATGAGTACTCACATGAATCTTCACTGGCGGAACTGAGCCGAATTTCAGTTTATCGAATGTGACCTTTTTTGTTCTCTCGAATATAATTTCAAGTCAGTCAGTTGTTCTTCAACAGCCAACAACCAAATTTCGTGATGAACAAACAAAACTTTGGGATAACAATGTTTCACTATTTGTACTTTATGTCCTAATAAGCTTGATGAGTAATTTGGTTTATAGGAGGTACTAATAATGAAAAAGCCTTGTTTTTCGCATTCGAGTGATCTTTACAGACAAATTATCAACCGTAGTGTAATAATTTGCAGCGTTTTATTTCAATGTTTACAAACAAGTTGCTGTTCCATGTTAATGACTTTATACAAATAGTGTAGTGTCAGCTCTATACAAAGGACATAGGGTACCAATCGAGTAACATGTTTGTTTTTATCTGATTTTCCACAAATATAGGAGTTGAGTAGTTTTTGCAGTAACCTCTCGACTTCCCGATTTCTACGTCTTATCTTTCTTCGGGTTCATCTTTCGCTTAATTTAACCCTCTCGTGTCGTTTCGAGTGGAATAAAAAGAACTTAAGTTATCTTGCAGTTCTTTTTCCTCAGACCTATTTAGAAGTTTGAGAGTTCCCGCTATCGGATTGGGGGGGGGGGGGGGGGAACTGAAGTTTTCGTATTCGGATGGGTTTCCGTTCGGCTCGATCGCGGAGGAAAGTCGGTTTTATTGGATCACGCGGAAAATCCGGATAAGATGTGGGAGCCCTCCGCCCCTGTATCATCACCGCCCGTTCACGTATGAATGAGCTCATATCGAGTGCCTTGCGTTCCCATCTCATCTTAATCTTCAATGAATATTTTTGTACCCTTTCGGAGGAGTGAATATACTGTTTCGTCACGCGGAACACGACGTGTCTTTTTTATACTTATCAAATGGAGGTTCTCCTCATGGAATTGTGGTTCGATCATTTTCAGTTGACATAGGCGGTCATATAGGCTGTTGGTTTCGGACAGAGCTGTTAGAATAGGAATCGCAATTACTATTACTTCTCCTATTATGGAAATGGTTTTTTCAATTAATCATTCCAATCCTAAGTAATGGTAATTGGTTTTTGGTTTATCCGTCCGCCGTACGCGGCACTTTCCTCACTTTGCATTGACCGATTTTGATGAAATTTGGTAGGTAGGCTCCATTTGGGGTCTAGTTGTGCCCCGAAGAAGTTAAATTAAATTAAAAAAAAAAAAAATTACAAAATATGAAAGCTAGGTAATAAAAACGCTGCAAATTAGTATTGGCCAAAGGTTTACTTTTTTATTTATAGTTTATTATCATTATTTTATTAGTATTTTCTGTAAAGATCACCCTTCTGTATAGATCACTGGTTTTCCATCAATAGCACCTACCACCATCTGTATTCTCCCTTGACCTTCCCTCTCAAATTTCAGCTTCCTGCGTTCAATAGGATTGAAAATGGCTTCGGAGCTCACTCAGCTGATCAGTGATCTCCCAAGCGTCTTCAGCATACGAGCTCCGAAGCCATTTTCAATCCTATTGAACGCAGGAAGCCGAAATTTGAGAGTGACTATTACGGGTGAATACAGATGGTGGTAGGTGCTATTCATGGAGAACCAGTGATCTATACAGTATGGTGATCTATACAGAAAATAATACACCTTTGGGCAATAATTTGTAGCGTTTTTATTAACTTTTATATTTTGTATTTTTTTAAATTTAATTTAACTTATAAGTTATTTAATTTATTCGTAATCAAAAAAATGTTAGGTTGATGAAGGCGACGATGATTCGCCGAAACATGAACCGACAAATTATAATTATTATTCTCAACCTGGGCGACCCGAGGCAGGATTTCCTGGTACCAATTGCCGCCCTCCTCAATTTACCTCAACCCAAATATTACCAACATTTGAGTTAAAAAGTACAAATATATTACTTCTTAATTTTTAAAATGAACTTTTATGAAACATTTTTTTATTTTTTATTTTTTTAACTGAGATCCGTTATGGAACATTTTATGATATGTGTTCAAATGATGAGTTGAGTAGGTAATTGTTTTGCAAAAATTCTTAAATGTTTATCAAAATGTTCATGATGACAAAATAAAAAGACTTGTTCGTTTGCCTGGAATTTTGAACAACCCTAGGGGGTTCAAATTTTAAAAAAGCTTATGAAACGGGGTTTCCTTGGTTTTTGTGGTTTCTACCTGTACTTTCAACAAATGAAAATCGTCCAAAAATTAAAAACGTATACAAATGTAAAATGGAAACCTGCGTGTATTTTTGTACCTAAAAACGCAACAGCTGTGTATACCACTATACATATATACTTAGCTTAGCAGATTTCTATGAAAATTCGCACATTAACTGCACGAACGGACTTTTTTGTGTTAGTCAATCACTTCACAAATGTAATTTACATTCCGAGTTTTGAACTTCAAAAATGAACTTCGCAAATAATATAAAACAAATTCGAACACTTACCATTGTTCCAAGGGTTTTAGGGCTCCAGCTATTGATATCAATTCAAGTTGGCAACATTGGTTACCGATTTGTATGGTTAGCGATAAAACACTTTTGTATCACGGTATTTCGCGAAAAACAAAGTAGAGCTGAACAGAACATTTTTGGATCATGTAATGAGGCCTACCTCCCCATTTTACTTGTCCATTAAAGTCCAGGAAAATAATTACAGGGCGCTCTCCCTCAAAAACGACACAAATATTTTATGACGAGTTGAGAAATACAATTATAAACCGGAGGAAATAGTTACAAATCGTTACGTAATGCTAGGTATAGGTATTTGTTGTGTCAAGTCTGAAGTAGCCTTTTACCAGCAAAAATCTCGCTTTTAAATCTCCATGCATTATCAGCCTCAATCGAACAACCTCGACCAAATGAACTAATCATTAATTTTTATTGACCCAATCCACCCTTCAAACCGCCCAGTCGTTTGATCTTCCATCTCTATCACGTAATTAATTCAATTCCGAAAAGTTACGCCGCCGAATCATGTGGAGATTCGCTGAAATTAATCATCAAAGGCTTTCGTTAGAAATCGTCAACAAGTGGTCAAGAAATAAATAAATAATACCAGAAATTTCGCGTTTTCGGTTGTAAACCTCTCCAGAGTGTTTGTCCTGGTTTCTATTCTACCTCTTGGTCTGTCTTTATTGATACATAGTAATTTCTGTTGATCATTGTCAGTAGTATAACTAAAATTGGTTTGAAGGATGATCATTTTTTCGTCTGAGGTTACTTTCTCAGAAGTGTAGAAAGAAATTTTCTTCATATCGCAAAACCCCTAGAAAGTGGCCATATTCAAGTACCTTTTTCTCCAAATCTACTGAACATATCGATTGGAACATTTTAGGAGTTGTTATAGGTATTATTATGTAACTTTCAGTCTGAGAAATAGGAGCTTGTCATCTGTTAGGCTCTTGAACGGAAGTCATCACACAGCATTATTTCAAAAATGTTCATACACGGCTTTACCATTGTTACCACCAACCAACATGAAGAAAAACATCGATCGCATTTCGGTCAGTTAAAATTTGAAAGGAGATTAGGCCTCTTTTGCGATTCACGCTCGTGATTCTGATTTATCGTAAGTCCAACCCTTACATTCTCGTAGGGAGCGAAAAGTTTGTCCTACAGGCCTCCGCGTGCTCTCTAAAAATTCTAAAAATTCAAGACTATCTTAAATTGATAAAAAAGAATACCTTTATATCAAAATATTTTGAGTTAGGGCGTTTTCAAAATTCATTTTTGAACCCTTAGAAGTGACCTACATCAACCAAAAGCTTCGGGGCACAACTAGACCCCAAATGGTGCCCACATACCGAATTTCATCAAAATCTGTCAATGCTAATTGAGGAAAGTGCTGCGTACGGCGGACGGAAGGCCAAGTTTTTATTCAATTTTTGGATTCTACGTAGCTTCAAACGTAAACCATCAAATTTTGAGGGGGTTGAAATTTTTTTTCTTGGTGGATTCCAATGGTTCATTATTGAAAATAATTAACCAAAAACCGCTCCAAAATCTTTGTATTAACACCATTTATTCGTATTACGCACGTTTTCTTCACGTCATTGTTTAATGAGGAATTTCACCGATTTCTGTTTGCATTTTTCCTGAATAGTTAATGGTGTGGGATAGATGGAAATCGGGCTGATTTCGGAAAATAAGTCTCCTGTTATTTTTGGGAGACCGTCAAAATTTTTAATTTCAAAACTAACCGGGAAAACAGACGTGCAGTGGGAACGCTCGCTGATTGGGCTGTTCGGATCGCCGTCTCCTCCCAGTGTTGCCCGTTGGGACTACAAAATCGTATTTTCTAAGAGAAAAGTTATCAAACAAAAACAGAGGAAACCTTATTTTCCCCATCTCGATTTTTCTATTTTTTTCTTCAGTTTTTCGATTTCGAATTTTACTGTTTCATGAAATTTTGCATCTGGGGACTATGGATTTCTCGATCTCAGCGCTTCAAGCGGCCATAAATGAACTATTCCAGCATGACGTCATTTTCCCGCTTTTTTTAAACATTCGTATTTTCTACACTGTTTTGTTTATTCGTAAATTAGGAAGTTCGGGCTGAAAGTTTGCCTTAGGGGGTTTTTAGAGGTGCGGAATCCGATTTTGGGGTCAAAAATAGGAAATTCCGACATGGTGAAATTCCTCATTCTCGATTACTAATCTTCTACTGAAATTGTTAATGTTCAACATATTTACCGGTGTTATTTCGTCCATATTATTACTTGCAATAATCTGCATGAATATTGTGTGTTTCTCATGTCGTTTGGCGAATCAGAAACATTTTCACAGAACCTCTGCAGAAACTCTACCTGTCAAGAGTACCGTGGTATGTGAAACATTACTATTCCCAGGGAGATTCAAGAATATAAAATGTATCATCTCGTTGGAAGAACTCAGGTAAAACAGCTACACAAAACTGGTGAATTGAGATGAGGTGCAAAGTTATACAGTCAAGATTCTGGGGAAGATCCTTCTTATTTGGCTTTGGGGGGTTCACCTGCCACCTTCAAGCAGGCACTCATTCAAATGCCCTATACCGATTGAATTCCCAATCAAAATGATTTTATTTTTCAAAATTCATTGTTAATTATAATTCGATTTGATTGGGGATGTTTTGAAAGCTCGTGGTAAGCAATGATGAAGAATCGCGTGCTCACCCTGATTTACCTCATTACAGCGATCAATGAAAATATAGGTCAATTTTATCGAATTTCAATCAACTCTGAGCATATTTGAGTTTTCAGATTGAAACTAAGTTCATTGCATTTTGAAGAAATTCATTAAAATTTATGGCCCACCAAAGCCATCTACTTTTAGATGGTTTTGGCTTTATATCCGTAAGAACCCGTTCAGATTTTAGATATACAGATTCTCAGACATAATTTTTATATATGTATATATGCATAATATGGATAATATGTATAATATACATATTATATTATAATATGTAATAATATATAATATACATATTATATTGTAATATGTAATAATATATAATATACATATTATATTATAATATGTAATATATTATACTCCTGGAGGTCTTCAATGATAGAATTCGTCTACTTTGCATCTATATATTACCTCTAAAATTAGACAAATTTCATGTTTCGGGCTTTCATGACTCGAACTTCTTTACGGTGTCGTGATTGGGTCGGTTACCTCCTTTTTAAACTAGTCACGACATTTCAACCTGTGTAAACAACCGTGGCGAATCAAAAGTTTCATAGTTGATCGTTCCTACTTATTGAATGTCCTCTGTAACTGTAAGTAGATTCCACGACTTCCAGCTAAAAACGAAATTGGTTCTCAAAGTTCACCTTATTGGCTCGCAATAAGTTTTTAAAAAAACTCGAAAGGGGGAGTCGGTCATGAGGGCTGAAAGCTTTACGTTTCTTTCGAATGAATTTTCATTGGATTGGAAACTTCTCGTTTCACTCAATCCTTGAAAAAAAAGGAGTTTCCTAAGGGCGAGGGAATGGATACTCAAAGTTATTAAACTTCAAGATGATCCTCACCGGCAAATCATCTGAATTTCAACCGTTTATTGATTGAACCTTGGAATCTATAAAATTATCTTCCGTCTCTCGTTTAGCATGAAGCGATTGAACTATAAAAAACATACTGCTATTCAATATTTTGATCAAATTTTACCAATTGAGTAAATATTTAGTTGAGCTCTACGAGGGGTGAGACTTTCGATCATCGACAACATCATCCTTCTTCCCACAATAGCGGGACAGCTTTTCGGTTCCCCACATCCCTATCATTCTTTGCTATTTAGGAAATTCCTTGGCTATAAGATGGATTTCGCCACCACCAACTGTAGGGTCCTACACCCAATCACTGTATACACTAATCACTAGAATTGAACTCCTAACAGTTAAAATATGTACTTCAATCAAAATTATAGTACAAAAAAGTCCATTCTTGCAGTATGAGTTAATGAGAGGATTTGAAAAGAAATCTTTGAAGCAATGGTCAAGAAATTTGAAATATCAGATACATAAGGGAGTAGTCGGCATTGTAGGTGTGGCACATATCACGAATCGTTAAAGTTATACAATCAATCCCTTGGTTGAATTTTTTTAAGCCTCAAAAAATACTATTTCTGTTACCCCGAACTCATAGAGTACCCACACGTCTATTGTTGATTTTTTTTATATTTACGTTGTACCATACCAACATGGGCGATCATTACTTGGGCCCCGATCCCTCATTTCTCGAGCAAGGGGGCGTAAAATAGGGGAGCCGTGTTTCCTCTTTTGGGCCCCACCTTACCTTTGTGATAATACTCCGTTGCGCCCACAGCTCAACGTTCTGTCCACCGATTTAAAGAATGAACGCGAGGACCCTACCGAATCCTAAACTGAAAACATCCGTTTAACCTCCTCCGAGCTTGTCCAGGAAATCCCGTTTTCGGTCACTTCCTCCCAAATCCTTTACCTGACTTTCCGCTAGGTAGGCTTGGGTGAGAATTCATAAAGGGAAGGAATACGGGTGGTGATTTATCACTCATACGCCTTCAGGAATTTACAATGGAAGCTGTTAAATATGACTGGAAATCTACTTGGGCCACATCAAGAAGATTGAGGGTGATTATTGATGGATTGTCACGTACGGCAGACGGTGAACGTCAAAATTAATAAAAGTGGTAAGAAGTCTAAGAATTCACCAAAACTCGAAATATTAGTTTGAAGTCCTTAGTATGCCAAACCTACATGTGCACCTAGTACATCACCTGTCTAGTAAGTCTTCTAATCATTTCTGATACTAGTAGCACGCATTGGTTGGAATTTTCCCCTAGACAGATTATTTCAGACTTGGAAATTGAGATTCAAAACGCACGTAAATCTGTTTTTCATCAAGAGTCTGTCGCCTGCAGATTTTGCATGGCTCAATCGTGGTAGAGAGCGGTTGGACTTTCCTCATTACGTGGATCAGAGTACAAAGTTAGTTACTTATTTATTGTGCCATTTTTTTACATTTGTTTATTGCTTATTAAAAAAAAAAAAAGGTAATCCTGTCATGACGTGGCTTGTGTTTTCTCACCCCTTTACTTGGGGGCGCAAAAGAGTTCTTTCAATGACCCACCCTGCTCATTATCTCCACGGTCCACTGATGCTAAGAAGGATTAGGGCGCAAGTGATGATTTCCCACCAACATAGATACTGTATGTACAGGGTATGTTTTGTATGAGTTAACCCATTTATGCCGAGAACTATAAATTTTGAGATATAATATAAATTTACCTCAAATCAATGTCACTGAACCTCAAATAAGCTAGGAAAAATATTATTTTAAATTTTGCACCCATAGGGGGGGCGTAACCCCCCGTGCCAGATCTGGCACAGTCGTCACTCAGAGTAGTTTTTTGAGAAAATTTCAGAAACAAAATTTTTATCAAACAATATTTTGACAAGAATAATGGAGTACTTATAGTACGTCAATGAATTGTGATTGGTTCACATGATATTTGGTGCGATATTTTATGAAACTTGGGACTCAAAGCCCAACATCATATTTATTACAAGTAGACTTTGGGCGAGATGAGCAGGTTTCATAGATTTATGCACACCTTCTTTTGTTCTCGATCGGCGAAAGCAAGTGATCCTAACGGTCGTACCTGATAGTGCTCAAGGCTACATTTCTGGCGTGAGCAGTTGGTCGCTGAGCTTTAGGGGGTACTTTGTAACGAATAAGAAAAGTTTATATAATCAAGTTTAGGCCTTTTACGTTCACCAGATATTAGACGAGCATTGTTGAGACCAACGTCTATGAGCAACGTAAAAGTGGCTACTACCACTTTTCCCCTTTAATACCAATTTTATATCTGTTGATCTCCTGGTCTATGCGTCTATACGATTGTACTGATGGATAAGGTGTGGTTGAGGGACAGAAATTATTTTCTTTTCTGCTTTTGAGAACCTCTTAGCCATACTTTAGGGCTCATGTCCATATTTCGTGGAAGATACAGCCACCACACTATTCATCATCCAACCAGTTGCAAATCACAACCTCAGTATAAAATGTGATCGAATATTTTGTGTCTTGAGCTACGCTTTTATTTTTTCTTCCGAGTCTACCAAGATAGCGGAAGCTTTGCTTTCACTTTTCAGGGTTGAAAAAAGATGTTCTCCAAAATCGAAATTTCCACTCGCGTTTTACGATTCAAACCTTCCTGAGAAATTTTGGTTCCGTGTCTGTCCGTCTGTGTGTCTGTCATGAAATCCTAGCCACAGCCAAAACTTCAACAATTCTCCTCCGATTTCGATGAAATTTTCAGGGATTGTGTGGGTTGGCGAGTAGATGGTCCCCTATAAACATCATTATCCCAGGACTGATAGTAGCCGCCGCTGCGCATGTGCAAACGTGTATGTCCTTGTTACAGATATAAGTTCTACGTTTACATCTCATTTCGATGAAATTTCCAGGAATTATGCGAATTGAGGTAGAGATGGTCCCCTACGAAAGTCATGACCCCCCAATTGAAAGCATTTTGGGGGCATGCGCAAACGTGATATCGTTATAACAGCCATAACTCCCACGTTCTCCAGCTCTCCAGCTCTCAAAAAAAGTTCCGAATTCTTGACACTATGTGACGACTGTGCCAGATCTGGCAAACCTGAGTTTCCAAGGACGCCAAATCAAACCAAAAGAAAATGTCGAAAATGAACTACAAGAACCCATACTTTTTCAAGATGCAAGAACAGTAAAAACTGCGCCAGAATTTCAGCTTTCCAACCGTATAATCAAAACATATTCTACAACCAAATTTAGGGGAGAAATTTGTGTTTGAACGCGGAAAAACGTGCATGTTTTCAACGAAATCAGCGCTCTGGCCTCCTGTTTCCGGAGGTCTCGCGGTCTACTGCGGCGCCCGCCCACCCACTGCTATCGTCCGACCCCTCAGATCGACTAGGCGGAGCGCCGATTTCGTTGAAAAAATGCACGTTTTTCCGCGTTCAAACCCGAATTTCTCCCCTAAATACGGTTGTAGAATATGTTTTGATTATACCATTGGAAAGCTGAGATTCTGGCGCAGTTTTCACTATTCTTGCATCTTGAAAAAGTATGGGTTCTCGTAGTTCAATTTGAGATTGAATGAATGCGAGGTTTCCAAAATTACGTAAAATTCTCTTTTTAGAGGACGTTTTCATGTCTCAAACCTTGACTCAAAAAAAAGTTAAGGCATCTATCCGATAGGAAATTTAATGCTCTTTCCAACGGTATCCTCAAATTGTAATTTACACAGCTAATTAACGGAGTTATGACCAATTTAATGACATAAGGTCAAAATCACGAAAAAAAGTTTAAAGTTAAAATAACTCGAAAACGAAGGGTTTAAAAAAATCGCTAAGGGACATTTTTTGTTGCAAATTAGGTGTAGAATCGACTGGTACCGTATGGCAGACCAGTTAGGCTTACACCCTGTATAGGCTCTATAGTCTTGGTGTTGTCCAAAATTCCTGGCTAACGAACGTTCGTTTGTTATGTGCATTTCGGCAAAAACTTGAAATTTTTGCGGAAGAATATACAAGTTATCGTCCGGAATGATACATACTCGTATTAAAATTATAGAGGTGGTTTGGAATCTTGTCTGCCTTGTTTTGACTTCCAATTGAGGAATCTAGTATGGTGGAAATGTTGAAAATTCCTAACACCTCTTCAGTTTTTCACAGAAATGTATACATATGTTCAATGCGGGGCGTTGCGAAGTTACACAAATCTGGCAATGACGTCGGGAGTTCTCACCTCCCAAGTTCTTACTACGTCGCACAGACTTGTTTCAACTGGTAAGAAGCTGTTCCTCAAATTCTGATCAAATTCCTTTTGGAAGGCAGCTGATGACGTCCGTGACGCCAGGAATGGCAATCGGACGAAACTTCAACCTGGAATGCTTGTTTACTTTACTTTACTTCAACAAAAACAGGAAGGGACCATACTTCAAAATAATTTAATGAGTTTCCAAGTTTTATAACACACGTGCCCAAAGTAGCCGGGGAAATTCTCTTAAAGCGACTCCTATAAAACGCTGGTTTACCTAAATATGTCGCTTAAACGGGAAATTTCAAGTCGTATTTTCTTCCCGGCGGAGTTTCCATAGGGATTGGCCGCGTCCCGCCAGAAGGACGCGTGAATTGCTTCTATCTCTGCAAACCTCGGCGGTCGTAAAAGCTACGAGTGCCGGTTTAAGGTCGGAGATTTGCGGAACCCCCTCTCCAGCATCATAGTCGAAAAACTCTGGAAAATTCTCCTGTCATCCTATAAAGCGACATGAAACGACGTTCAGCTGCCTTAAATTCGAGGTTGCGAACAACTAGGAAAAAACTTGAGAGTCAACGATAAGCTCGAGTTAACAGTTTACGTCCGATATGCAGTTTTAACGAGGCAATAGAAGACCCGAGCTTGTAGATAGAAGAATGGTTCATGAGTTGTCGTTGAACTGTGATAGTTAACTTGTGCGTCCATAAGTTATGTATTTTGACAAGGCTGGCAAGTCTATGGCTGAGAGGGGGGTAATTCATAAGAGATTCTCCAAAAGCGAAATTGTCACAATTTTCCTTGGCAAGTACTTCCTCATGGAAATTTCTGCTGTTTCCATTGTTGTGATTCCATAGTGGGATATTACTGATATGACGTTACAAATGAAATTTTACAGAAAAAGAGAAGAATTGAAGCTAGGGGTGAACCCACGGTCTTGACACCACATAACCCAGGCTAGGAGAAAAAAAAAATAAAGTAAATTTTTAATTTATAATGAATAACCGATTTACTAGATAATTTTCAATTACCTATTCAATTTTAAAATGAAATTATAAAAATTCCTCAGGGTTTGTCACAAGTATAAACAAATTTGTACTATACCAAATTTAGAACTAGGTATTAATTCCAAGTATTTTTGTTTGTTCCTACGGTCGTGGAAGTAAAATGAAATTGTACCTTATGATAGTGTGATTTGAATAATTTTGCTCTATGAGATGGACGAGAAGGAAGGACGAAAAGGGCAGAAGGAGCAGTGATTGAGACGATAGTGCTGAGCTTGAGGCGTTAGCAGCTCTGCATCTAAAACGGTACGAAATCGGTGTGCCGTTTGGAGGCAACGCAGCTGCAGACGAGACGACCACACAGGTAAAACTTGGCAGATTTACCCACAAGACTTGATCAAAAGCGGAGAGCTGTCACTAATTCTTCGATCCAGAAGATCAGTAGAAATTTTCGTGTGAAGTTCTAGAGTCGAAATACGATGATGGGACTTATCCGTGAGAACGAAGATAATAATGAACTTTTGTGAGAAAAATTTCTACGCCAGAAAATTAACGGAATGAAACGGAATTTCGAAGAGCTGAAAATCATTTACGGCGAAACGGCAAGACAAGGGAGTTTTCGATTGCGGACCGGCGGACGGCGATGCTTGTACCGACAACCGCTGGATCACCTGCTGTTCAAGAGTGCAGAGAGGGAGCACCGCGAGAATTCAATCCAAGACAGAAATTCTAGAATTTCTCCACGCTACACTGACCAGGACCTAATCGTAATTCTCTAGCCCTCCGTGAACTACTTCCTACTCTGAATGATTTTATGGGATCCAATTTAGTGGAGAGTGGTCGGTGGACGTCGGCATTCTAAATTTGAGCTTACCAACTAGTTGACGACCGGCGGTTGATAGGAACTGACCCGAAGACGTCGCAGTCAACCTCCGGTAGCCAATTAGGTAGGCCCATCTGTAGCGAGCCTGATTCTTTCGTCGTTGTCGACCTCTGCCTTGAGGAAGTCCATGAGGTTGGTCAGCATCGAGTCCGGTGTCTTCTGAGATCCAATGTCCGCAGCTACTGGTGTGAGCCGGAACCTGCCCCAACCTTCAAGATGTCCACTGGTAGACGGGGCTCCACCAGGGCCGCCACAGATTACTGGAGACAAGTGATGGCCGCGTACTTCTCTTTTGTTACTCCTAGGGACTCCAACGCTCCAAGTTGCGTAGACAATCTGTCGAGAAGATCTAACAACGAAATATCTATTTTGTAAAAAGCTCGTTGAATGACTAATGTTTATAATTCTCGATAGTAGGCTTCTGTGAGAAATTCGTCCTTGGCTCGTTCCTTCAGGTAAGCTAAAGTTTTATGGTAGTTCTCGCCTGATGGCGGAAAACCCTCTACTACCTGTCGGGCCTTAGACCCAACTACTGTCTCCTGAAGCAAATATTGAAACTTGTTATTTCGGGGCTTTCATCGATAACCTTGAACTGTCCCAAGAAACCTGCCAGTGCTTTGACAAGAATGTTATTTATTTCAATAGGAGTTATTGCTATTTGCAGAGATGTTACTGATGCTGAGTGTGGTTGATAAATGCATTGTTGAAGTTAAGATGTTCTTTTGTGATTTTGGTGTAGAACGACACTTTAGCATAATGTCCTATCTTATCACAATTTCTACATTTTTCTGAGACTGCTGGGCTCATAGATCTTGGATGTCTAGGCATGCATAGAAAGTAACATTTTTGATTGGAAATCGAAGCTAATGAATTGGTTCTGATAACTTATAAAATTGGATATACAAGGCGAAATCCAAACAGAATCCACGAGCCACCATTATTATTATTATTATTATTATTATTTTTTTTTTTTTTGATTTCAAGCAGATTTATAACCGTGATAAACTTCATCCAACCCCAGTCCTTTATACTATACGTAAACCAGGAGAACTTTTCGATTGTCTCGAAAAAAAAAACTGCAAATTATTACACAAAGGTTTATTATTTTCCTGTACAGATCACTCTTCTGCAAAGATCTCAACTTTGCCATTGTCACTACCTAACTACCAAATTTGAGATTTTTTTTTCAACCTACCAACTATAGCCAACTTACCTACTTCACATACTGCCTTCACGAATTCACAATCAAGTTGACCATAGAAACTACCTACATACCTACAGCCGCGTGGTCTCTAAAAATTCTAAAAATTCAATAGGTACTATCTTCAAATGATGGAGAAACAATAAGTACCTTTATATCGAAATTTTTTGATCTAGGGCGTTTTCAAAATTTCAACCCTTCTTTTTCACCCCTTAGAAGTGACCGAAAACAACCAAAAGCTTCGAGGCACAACTAGACCTCAAATGGAGCTCATATACCAAATTTCATCAAAATCGGTGGAACTAAGGAAAGTGCTGCGTACTGCGGAGGGACGGAAAAATTTTCATTCGATTTTCGAATTTTACGTACCTTGAAACGTAAACCATCAAATTTTGACGGGGGGGGGGGGGTTAAAAAAATTTTCTTGGTTAATTCTAATGGTACATTATTGAAAATGATAAACCAAAATTGACTCTGCAAGTTTTTTTAACGCAATTTACCTTACCAGGGTTACGTAACGTGGTGAACTTCAACCTAGGGGTTACATTTTTTAGAACCGGCCTTCAATGGAGAAAATACTTAGACATATCCATGATATAATGTTGTTCCTATCAAGGGAGAAATTAGTGTGACAAGAATACTAGGTCTGATCGCTGGGGTCAATCTAGCTTTCTTCAATCATCCAAAACAAAATTCATTGAAATCACGTCTGTTAGGTAGTTGAAAACCGAAACGAAATAAAACTTAGTGTGGTTTGGAAAAACAGTAAAAACGGAGAAAAAATCCTATTTTTAGCTGAAGTTGAATTCGCTTCCAGACTCGACGATAAACTATGGAGGTGACCCATTCACTGGAATACCATCAAAAAGTTTCACAAACTAGAGAAGTACCGGCAGCTTTAGAAAACTCGACGGAAATCGTAATTAGATGCCCTGATGATGATGATAACGGTTTATCTCTCCTACTGATTTCAAACAAGTTTTCTTCGTTAAGATAGGTACCACACTAATAAAACTCGCTAATTGCTTTCCAACGAGTCCCTTCCACGACTTTTTACCCCGTATTTTTTCACCCTAATGGGTCTTATGAAGGATTCATTTGGTAGTCCGAAGGGCGAACAAGAACTGAAGGAGGTTTTGCCGCCGGGATCCTTCTCTCAAAGTTATCATTTCAAGACCCCGAGTCTCAAGTTTGCGGTATCTCGCGTTTCTTCAACCCAGTTTTACTGCCGCAAGGTGAATTATGACATAAGTCCAATTCGGTATAATATTGTTTTATTTAGAAGAGCTACCATGAAGGAATAATAAATTATTATTATTATTATTTAATAATATTGGAGCTTCACACCAAAACAGCACAAGTCCATGTTTTTTCTAAATAGCTTTTTTCGCGTTTTTCGATTCTGTTCGCTAATCTACACCGACTGGCAAGGTTGCTTTGTCCAAAACACGACTCATTCTGATGTTTTTAGGACCTGACATATTGCCGTTTGGACCAAAAGATATTAGGTCCACTCATAGTAAATTTTCTTGTTGTTTTGCACCAAAACTGAACATGTTTTTGTATGTAGGGTGGGTGGAAACTGTTGTTTAAATCGTAAGGTCACATGTCCATTTTTCGAAAAGATGATAGTTTGAATTTTATTTAGTTCTACGAACATGCCACTAGGTCGCAGAGCTATCCAGTAGTCTTGGGACGGTCGTTATCATAGTTCTCAATCATGGGCGTAGGCAGGATTTAGCCAGGGGGGGGCCTACTAGAGCTATTATATAAATATAAAGTATGCGTCTGCATATTATAGCAAACGAAAGGTACAAAGTCTGAATTCCGAGAAATAATTTTCATGACATATCTTTATTTATATATTTTACATTATTTCATTATACAACATAGGCACTACAAAACAGCAATGGACAATTTTTAAGACAGCATCAGTTTTCTGGGGTTGCTGGCAAATTGATCAACAACCTCTTCTACAATGGTTGCCTTCTTTGATTTCACCAAATCTCGGTGGAGGCTGAGCATACACAGACCATTCAGCCTATCCTCCCCCATTGTAGACCGTGTCCATGATTTTACGCGCGAAAGTTCTTTCCACCGAGCAGGTCGTGCACGGTACCGTTACCGCAATCATCAGGGCCTTTTTGATGGAAGGATAGAAGGGGTCCGCTTCCTTGATCAAGTCGATCATTTCCACATTCTGAAGTGTTGACAGTTTTTCAGTCTCATTCCAGCCTTCGTTCGTTTTTGTCCATTTTTTCCGCCCACTTATTGTGCCATAATTGGAATTCTGCATACAGCAGATCCTCATCAAAATCATAAAACTTGGCAATTTTTTCGGCTTGAAATTTCAAATGGTCTAATTTTGAAGCCAACATGAAGTGGGGGTGAAGAGAAAGAAGGGAAAACGCCGGTTCATTATTATGAGAAAATCTGTCAGTCAGCTCTGAAGAAAACGAGTCTAGGTAAGGAATCAAGACTGATCGTTTCCAATATTCCTCAGGAGAGTCACTTGGGATATTCGAATGATGGTGCTGACGTCCAACCACTCTTGGCGTCAAAAACTCTACTCCCCCCCCACCCCAATTCGTCTGACATTTTTTTTGGCCGATGCGTAAATATCTCCCATCACAGAATCAGCAGACTCACGGTGATTCCCCACAGTCGACAACACAGCTTCAATATGATTTTTGCATTGAAGCAAAAATGTTGTTTTCCCTGCAAAATATTTACCACAGGTTGCAACGGAGCCGAGTATTTGGATATAATGAAGGCACAAATGATGAAAATTGGTCGTGTACGGCACTGAAAAGCAGAAACGCATTGTTTCTTGTATTACTATTTCCCTCTGTAGTGAGCTTTTCCAATGCGATTGGTCGTGTCTCGTGTCCGTGGGGATGTCGATATTAAACTGGTGATCTTGTGTACCCACCAAGTTCTTTTTATACTGGGCGAATGAGGTTCTAGAACTTTCCAGTACGACCTCCGAACGATTCCTGGAAGAATTGTTTCTACCAGGAACTAGGCTGTATGAGAAGCTTCTAGAATTTAAGCTTCTCGGAATTATTTCGCCTTTCGCGCTCTTCGCTGTCCTATGTTCAATCCCAAAAGTGTTTTTAATATCTACCTAGAACTTTCTCTTACTATGAAGGTACTCTTGCTCACAAAAGACATGTTTCCAAATTCCAATAATACCTTCCTATGCCCCTAACTACGCATTCAATATTCAAGTGTTTCTATTAAATAAGTTCAGCACAATTTATTTTTGTGTTCCCGAAAGTCTTGGGGAGGGGGGGGGGGCACGGCCCCTTCCTGCCCCACCCTGTCTACGCCCTTGTTCTCAATAGATGACGCCCTCCGCAAGAACGGCCACGCTCTGACTAAAGGAGGCACGTTTCGTTGCCATGTTTTCGATTTGAATTTGGGTTAGTCACGGCTAACATGCAGCCACAGCACCAAAAACGTCCGTTGCAACATGATAACGTGGAAAGATATTTTGAAAAATAGGATTTAATTTCATAATACAGGTCCAACATGTTCAATAAAAATGTCCTTTATTTACTAAAAGTATTTCACAAGTTTCTTAAATAAAATTGTACCTAGGTAGATAATTTATTCGATTAAAATCTTTATTTCTCTAATTTTATCGCCTTTTTGTACACCTACAATAAGTGTATTATTTACCTACTTATTGTACTCTTACTAGGGATAGGTATCGACCAACGAATAATCGATTAATGGAATGAACGATTATTTCATATGGATTAATCGAGCCTTTAAACATAAATTAATCAAATAATGATCGAGTATATCAAAATAATTGAAATAAAATTGGTAGGTAAATTCAACGTAAAAATTATTTAAATTTAAAATTACATCCGAAGTAAGAGTGAAAAAGAGAAAAGATTGAAAAACGAACAGAAGTAATACGAGTACAATGAATTACTTACTCGCTCCAAAATTGTTCATCAACGTCCTTCAGGAAAAAGAGTTTGTTGACCAAGTCGGTGGTCAGCCAATTCCTCTGTTTCCTTGAAATTTGGCTAGCTTCAGAAAAAACCGTTCTGAAAGAACTGAGGAAGCCACTGCAGGCACGTATTTCAAGGCAATTTTAGAAACCTCAGGTCTCCGCCATCTGTTACCAATATGATACCCGTTTTTTTTTTTTTTTTGGATTTTTACAAAGTTATTACAACATGCATTTTACAATAAAGTTAGTGAAGAAAAAATAGGCATGATGATAGGTAAAATAGGTAATTATTGGTAAAAAATAACGTAAAAAGGTATAGTTGATTAATCGTTACAAATTAATCGATTATACTCTATGAACTTTGATTAAAATTATTGCCCAAAGGTTTGTTTTTGACATTTTATGTCTTTACTATGGCACATAAATGAAAAATCGTCACGCGGGGATCGTCACGCGGGGAGCGTTACGAGGGGAGCGTTACGCGGAAATTTCTGATGATTTTCACGTACAACCAATCGTTCCTAGGGAAAACTAACTTCCTCATTTTCCACCCCACAAAAATCGTTCACCACTCATTGGAAAGCTCTCAATTTATTAATCATAAGACATAAAATGTCTCTCGTGGTTGCGTACTTGTACAAAAGCTGTATCCACCGTTTGTGTTTTTTTTTTTTTTTTTTTTTTTACGTACTTACCTACTTCACAATTTTTTACAGTGAAAACGACACGAGTCAGAAACCCTAGTTGGTAGAATAAGAGTTGTCGTCTAAGGACCGTTCTAATTTTTATTCGATTTTCGGATTCTACGTACCTTGATACGTAAACTAACAAATTTTGAGAGGGGTTAAAAATTTTTTTCTTGGTCGATTCCAAAGGTTCATTATTGAAAATAATAAACCAGAAACGTCGATTATTGGACCAATTAAACGCTTACTTTTATTAATCGATACCCATCCATACTCTACACCCGTACTATAATATATACTATACCCGTACTTTAATATAGTATAATATAGTACATCATATTAATATGATCATAATTATGATGTTTTTTCCTAGTTTTATGAAAACCTAGTGGTTGCAGATAAATGAGACGGTTGGTATTTCACGAATTTTCTTAAGGTACTGTCGATCAATTTAGTTGAGTTGGTAAGTGGTATAATATTTCCACCCCTCATATTAGTTTGGCGTACTCATGAGGTCAAGCCTAGATATTTGCGGTCGTCTGTCTGAGTTTTCCCGCACTTCTCTCCCACCCCCATTATGTAATATTCTCAGCTATTTGCTGCGAAACTTTTTCATTGTAGAATTTTCCAGAAGTTATTATCCCCAGAGCTCCAGCCTCAGCGGTCCTCGACTCGAGTTTCTTCAACCCACTTTGAGGGGGTTGCGGCGGGAAGGGTATTTTTCGTTATTTACCCTCTCAAAAGGAGTGGGAATTCGCTAAGAGGCTTCTGGCAGTCGTTTCCCTTTTTAGTGCGCGTTGAGGCGACAGAAGCTGATAATGTCAGCGGAAGAGTTTCATCAAGACCGTTATTTCCCCCTCTTATTTCATATACAAATCACCCGAAAAATATCCCCTGGAGAGGTTCTATTAGCCTAGTATATTAAAATCTGTCTCGAGTGTGAATGCTGCTGTTCAATTTTGGTTTGTGGCAAACGGGGGTCGTGAATTTGAGCCGAATTGAAGTGCAAGGTCAGTATACTGACGAGTATCTCACGGGCCTATCACGATATATAGGCCTCGTGAGATTGAACAAGTTTACAAAGGTTTCGGACGAGTTTCCGTTGTTTGAGGCTTTGGTAAATTTGGTGAACCCGCTGAACTATTTTAATCCAGCCACTTGACCGCTCTTCAGGAATGGGGTATATCGGTGGGTCGGAAATTCAGGTTTTTGACCTCAAATTTGGAAAACCTATATACTCCAACTTTAGGCCCAATGATACTATAACATGTGGTAGAAAAATTAATTAAAGAGATCACATGTTTGAAACATATTGTTTAGTAATGCATGCATTCCAGGGGACGTCCCATTGGATAAGTATTAGATCAGTTTAACCAGTTGGTAAGCGATAAAACTGTTTCACTCGATGTAATATATTTATTACTTTAGACAAGAAATACTGACCCCCCCCCACCTCACCCTTATCCACCATAACATTTCTAGCGGCGTGGGAGCCTCGAATCTGAAGAGCATTTTAAAATCCATGATCTACGATACCCAACATGCGAATTCGAGTTCACCCCCCCCCCACCAACCAACCACCAATGGTGCCAGTCTGGAAAGCGGAAATACGTCTTAACATTGAAGTTTCATCTATTAGTTTTAATAGGCAGTCCGTCGAGGTTAACGTCCGTATTCAAGGTGAACCACAAAAAAAAACCCACGAAATATGCGGTTTATGGCATCATGGCACCATGTCCTGGCACCATGGTGGCACCACTATTAGTTCCATGGTGGCACAGAGAATGATTCATGAAAATCCGGAGGTATAATGAGAATTTTTCCTCAATTTCAAAGCTTGGGTACAATTAGTAAGCAGTAAAGGAACCGAAATATTGAAAAATCGGATATTTTGTGAATATTATCCCCCCACTTGTCCCCTCCCCTTGCAAATTTTGGTACTCTGGTAAAATCATGTACTACTCGAAAGTTATTTGAGTAAAAAAAAGAAACACGCAAATCGGTTGGAAATTGAGGCCTGGGCAGATTTTACAAGATTACCCCCGCAAACGCACGTTTTTTAACCATTAACCCCCCTTTCCCCCCCCTTAAAAATCAAAATTCAAAATTTCGACGCCGTAGTGCACAACTAGATAGTTTTCCGCGTCGAACAAAAAAAGAACCAGGAAAATCGGTTGAGAACTAAGGCCTGGGCAGATGACACAAGATTATGCCCAAAAACGCACGTTTTTCGAGCATTAACCCCCCTTTCCTCCCCTTAAAAGGCAAAATTCGAAATTCCGGCGACGTAGTGCACAACTAGATAGTTTTCCGCGTCGAACAAAAAAAGAACCAGGAAAATCGATTGAGAACCAAGGGCTGTGCAGACGACACAAGATTTTGTCACACACACACACACATACACACATACACACACACACACACACACACAGACATACACCTATGGTTTTTTTCGCGGATTTGGATTCAGAATGGTCTAAAACGGATTACTGTGTGGTTATTTTTTTTTTCTGTTGAGTGTTGTCCAACTTTACCCCAGATCGATCGCATAAGGACGCCCAAGTCTTACTGTGGGACGTCCTAAAAAAATGCGGGCCTCCCTTAACGCACACTGTGTGCGGCACACATACTTATGCCGCGCGCGTGTGAGTAGTTGGAGAGTAGACAGTTGGCTAGCTACGTCACACCATTCAAATCTTCAACTTTCCTTAGCTTCTCTGATTTTGGTTTATTATTTTCAATAATGAACCTTTGGAATCGACCAAGAAAAATATTTTTAACACCCCCTCAAATTTTGATGGTTTACGTTTCAAGTTACGTAGAATCCAAAAATCGAATAAAAATTTGGCCGTCCGTCCGCCGTCCGCCGTACGCCGTACGAGGCACTTTTGCCACTTAGCATTGACCGATTTGGATGAAATTTGAAAAATGTAGGCTCCATTTGGGGTCTAGTTGTGCCCCGAAGATTTTGGTTGATGTAGGTCACTTCTAAGGGTTCCAAAATCAATTTTGAAATTTTGAAAACGCCCTAACTCAAAAAATTTTGATATGAAGGTATATTGTCTTTCCTTCAATTTAAGATTCTATAGAATTTTTAGAATTTTTTTAGACCACCCGGAGCTCTGTAGGACAAACCGTTCGCTCACTACGAGAATCTAAAGTTTGGACGTGCGATAAATCAGAAACACGATTGTGAATCGCAGAAGAGGCCTAATCTCCGGTCAAATCAAAGCTGACCGAAATGCGATCGATGTTTCTCTTCATGTTGGATGGTTGGTGGCTTTGCAGACGAGTGATCTATACATATACTATAGAAAAATAAAAAATAATAAACCATTGTGTAATAATTCGCAGCGTTTTTTAAAAACATTTTCTCGACGAACAGACCAGATTACCCTTATTTCTCAGCCATACTCTTTTGAAAAAAAAAATTAAAAAAAAATTGACTGAAATACCCCATTAGTCCAATAGTTGCCAAAATAGTGTATTAGCGATAGGCAACTATTCTCGGTAAAGTAAAATCTTGAAAAAACAAATGGTTTTTACATATATGAGCATGCTCAATGGATGTTATTAATTGGACTGCAATAAAACTGATAGTGGATCAACTAAGGCCTCACAAAAAACTAGATCGGAAAAGTTGTAGTTGGAAGGGTCTCAACGCCCTAATAAAACAGCACTCAGATCTGTTGGAGGGATCACTAAAATGGGAGGGAAAACTATACCATGAAAATTATTCTAAAGCAGAGATACAAGTTTGGTGCGATGAAGGCACCTCTAAAGGCCAGAATTTTCAGATTACTTGTGTCATAGCTAAGGCAGCTGAGTTAGCTCTAGCAACTAGCCTTCCAGTAGTCGCGCGCACCTCACAGGTGCATGATTTTGCTTCTGAGTCCACCAAGGTAGTGGAAGCTTTGTTTTCACTTTTCGAAGTTGGAAAAAGCGGAGTAAAATTAAAACAAATTATACCATTGAAAAGCTGAGCTCTTTGCGCAGTTTTTGATGTAGACGTACGTGAAAAATCATGTGGAAGTAAAATCTTAACAATCAAAAGAAAAACGCTGCAAATCATTGCTCAAAGGTTTAAAATTTTCTGTATAGATCACCCTTCTGAGTAGATCACTGGTTCTCCATCAATAGCACCTACCACCATCTGTATTCTCCCTTGACCTTCCCTCTCAAATTTCAGCTTCCTGCGTTCAATAGGATTGAAAATGGCTTCGGAGCTCACTCAGCTGATCAGTGATCTGAAGAGTGAAGAAGATCTCCTCGAATGCTGAACACGCCTGGAAGAGCACTTCCAGTCAATAGGATTTAAAATGGCTTCGGAGCTCACTCAGCTGATCAGTGATCTGAGGAGTGAAGAAGATTTCCTCGAATGCCGGAGACGCCTGGAAGAGCACTTCCATTCAATAGGATTGAAAATGGCTTCGGAGCTCACTCAGCTGATCAGTGATCTGAGGAGTGAAGAAGATCTCCTCGAATGCTGGAGACGCCTGGAAGAGCACTTCCATTCAATAGGATTGAAAATGGCTCTGGAGCTCACTCAGCTGATCAGTGATCTGAGGAGTGAAGAAGATTTCCTCGAATGCCGGAGACGCCTGGAAGAGCACTTCCATTCAATAGGATTGAAAATGGCTTCGGAGCTCACTCAGCTGATCAGTGATCTGAAGAGTGAAGAAGCCTTTGAGCAATGATTTGCAGCGTTTTTTACCCACCAACATTTTTTTTACCCACCAACTTTTTTTTACCTACCAGCTAGGTACTACCTACCACACCATACTGGCTTCACACCCTCACAATCAAGTTTATTAGAAAGAACTAAACGCTTCACACTCGATTGGAAAAATAGAAAGCTTCGTATGGAAATTTGATTACTGGTTACGCAGAAGGCAAAACTGTATACAAATCGAAGAAATGAACAGCGATCGCATTTTAGTCCGATAAAATTTGAATGGAGATTAGACCTCTTTTGCGATTCACACTCATGATTCTGTTTTATCGAAGGAAAACCTTCAAGTACTCGTAGGGACCGTACGGTTTGTCCTACAGAGCTCCGGGTGGTCTCAAAAATTTTTAAAAATTCAATACTATTTAAAATTGGTGTAAAAACGATACCTTTATTTCGAGAGTTTTCGAGCTAGGGCACTCTTGAAAATTTCAACCCTTAATTTTCACCCCTTAGAAGTGACCTACATCAACCAAAAGCTTCGCGGCACAACTAGACCCCAAATGGAGCCCATATACCAAATTTGAACCAAATCGGTCCAGTGTTGCTAAGAAAAGTGCCGCGTACGGCGTACGGCGTACCGCGTACGGCGGACGGACGGAAATTTTTTTATTCGATTTTCGTATTCTACGTACCTTGAAACGTAAAACATCAAATTTTGAGGGGGGGTTAAAAATTTTTTTTTCTTGCTCGATTCCAAAGGCTTATTATTGAAAATAATAAACCAAAAAGTAGGAAATTTTGAAAATTTAACAAAAATGACTTTACGAATTGATTTTTCACCCATCACGACCTTACGAAATTTTTTGTACAACCACTAGAAAGATGGTAAATTTAACGCCCTATCCAACGATATAATTAGATTTTGAATTGCTCGTATATTAGGCGAGTTATGGTCAATTTTAAGGCTTAAGGTCGAAAACACGAAAAAAATCTTAAATCAAAATAACTCGGAAATTAAGCGTCTAACGAAAAATCGCTATGAGACACTTTCTTACTAAAATTAGTAACTAACTAGTAAAATCGACTCCACCCTTCGGGATACCCTGTATAGATCACTCGTCTTCAAAGCCACCAACCATCCAACATGAAAAAAAAAAACATCGATCGAATTTCGGTCAGCTGAAATTTGAACGGAGATTAGGCCTCTTTTGCAATTCACACCCGTGTTTCTGATTTATCGTACGTCGAACCCTTAAATTGTCGTAGGGAACGAACGGCTTGTCCTACAGGGCTCCGCGTGGTCTCAAAAAAATCTAAAAATTCTGTACTATATCTAAATATCGATATCTAAATATATTCATACCAAAATTTGTTGAGTTAGGGCGTTTTCAAAATTTCATACCATATTTTTCAACCCTTAGAAGTGACCTATATTAACCAAAATCTTTGGGGTACAACTAGACTCCAAATGGAGCCCACATACCAAATTTCATCAAAGTTGCTCAATGCTAAGTGAAGAAAATGCCGCGTACGGCGGACGTACGGAAAATGTTTTATTCGATTTTCGGATTATACGTACCTTGAAACGTAGACCAAAAAATGTTGAGGGTGATTTAAAAAAAAAAAATTCTTGGTCGATTCCAAAGGTTCATTATTGAAAATAATTAACAAAAATTGACTCTTCATTCAACTTTGAAAAATATTTAAGGCAATAAGTACATTGCCTCAAATCGAATCAATCAAATTTCGATTGAAAATTTGATGGATTGATCTTTCTCGCCAACATTGTAGCAGTGTGGTTATCAATTACTCCACCAAACAAATAGATCATCATAGAACAAATTATCTTGCGTAAGAGGATTTTCATGGTAAAGGCGGGAACTTGAAACCAAAAACCACGGCTTGTTGCAAAATAATAAATTCACATTTAAAATTTGAATAATGAAGTGGATAAGCGAGTTACCCCAAACTTCTCTTCTTACTCAAAACTAGAAAAGTGGATTTAATAGCGCCATCACTAAAATATGAACGTTTCATTAATGAGAAATACTCCAACTTTTGAAACTTTTTTTCTTTTTTTTTTAATTCTCGCCAAATTCCTAGGAGTGGAACGGTGAATAATTCATGGTCTGGTAACCAAGCAAATTGCTATGCATGGGATAGACGTTGAACAAACTCCGTCCTGCAAAATTGAAAAGTTAGTTGGGGGAAGTTGAGGAACCGAGTTTCCGATACTCTGGCGAGAGTCGAGCCATGGGATGGAGGTCGTGATCTGTAGGCTGTCGGATTGAGATGTAGAATCTGAGAAGGTTTCCGTTTGGTTTCCCCTACAATGACCGTACAGGCAACATTCAATAGTATTGGTTCATCGTTATGATAAATCCATTGCAAACTAGTGGGTCCTGAGAGGTCTCATTGCTAAATACAATTATTACATTTTTGGTTGAATCTTGAAAGGTTTATTGTTTTTGAGTCTTCCAAACGGGATGAAAAAAGGCCTTCAAAATAAAGACCTTTCTGAACAAATTTGGTTAGGTGTGTGCCTGCGTCGACCTATCCTTGTAACCGCCAAAAGTATACTAACTTGAAATCTGGTTCAAACGAATTTTTCCAGATAGTGAGGTTTTACCCGTAAAAATGGTCCCATATGATGCCCATCGCCTTAAGATCTATTAACTACAAACATACGTTTCACTCATAAAATATTAATTTTCATTCCAATATGATTGGAACATCGACACTCACTGCGCATGCGCAAACCTGAACTCCTTGAAATACGCCTCTCTAAATTTCCCAACCGACTCCAATGAAATTTCTAGGCAGTATTTTTTGTGTTCCTCTGCTACACACGTCGTTTATAACGACAAACCCGCTCGCTTATGGAAAAATCCGTTAATACACACATGTTTTTCCCATTAATTGTAGCTAAATTTTAAATTCTCAACTATTTTAGAAATTCATTAGTACATGGGTCTTGGGAATTTAAAAACTATTGCCGCTGGAATCATCAACATCGAACAATAATTGCCCAGAAAAATGGGAAAACCCGTTTATTCAGTTTGGTTTTTCCCATATTCCTCTGCTAATTATTGTTCAATATTGATGATTCCAGCGGCAATATTTCAGTTTTTCAGTTCCGTAGGGCCGTGCACTAATGAATTTCTAATATCCTTTGAAATTTCAAATTTAGGTACAACTTTTGCTTCCGAATCTACCAAGGTAGCGGAAGCTTTGTTTTCACTTTTCAAGGATGAAAAAAAAGTTCTCCAAAATCGAAATTTCCACTCGCGTTTTACGTTTCAGACCTTCCTGAACAATTTTGGTTCTGTGTCTGTCTGTCTGTGTGTCTGTCATGAATTCCTTGTAACGCGCATAACTATACGAAGTTATTGTCCCCTATGAAAATTATCACCTCCGGACTGATAGTAGCCACTGCGCATGCGCAAACTCGAATTGCCTTGTAACGGCCATAACATCTACATTTTCCATCCGATTTCAATGAAATGTTCAGGGATTTACAGATTAACTACTATGCATCGGATCATCTACAATCGGGTTAAGGATACGAGGAAGCTATGTGCCACACCCACTTGGAAGTTTTTGCGCCTTCTATTTTGTGAAATACTAACCCGGAACGAAGAACAAACGGCGACCGACTGAGGCCCCGTTAGTGCCGTGCTGCTATTTTTGACCGAGAGAGGACTCAAATCGGGTTGTCGTGGGACGACGATTTTTTTTTTTTTTTTTTTGCAATACAATTAATTGCTGGGCGTAAGAAAGTTTTATACGTTTGAAAAAAATAGGGTATACATTAACAAATAATGTATAGTAACAAGAAAATCTAGTTGTTTAAAATCTCACGACTAATTTGCTCACAAAAAAGTGTTATTTTTGGCTTTTTGGCATTCAGATTTTTATTACTTTGGTAGGTACTCACAATCTCTTAATTCCTTTTTTGTTCACAGTGAGAATAATTGACATGACTTTTTCCTAAATAAAATAGGTAATATACCAATAACTAAGAATTATCACAAACAAAGTTTGAAAGTAGGTATCTCGCTTTTTTTTTTTTTTTGATAACTTTGACGAGATTTTTTTTTCTTTCAACGAAACGGAGGAACCAAGATATTGCTTCTATCACGAAAAGATTATCATTAAGTCACCATATGTTTCATTCATAAGTACACATAAAAACTGAAAACATATCGAGTAAACTTGGGCAACAAGGGAATATGCAACTGAAAAACGCGAATTGACGAATAAAATGAACAATCAATCCTGACTGCAACTGGTGCGTGTCACAACATTATTTGTGGAAGGTCGCTCGGAGACGAAACTGTGTCAGCCATTGCAGGAAACTGTTATTCTCATATTTTTGCTTTACCTCATTCGTGGCACACACCTGACCTCGCTCCTGCTCTTCCACCTTCGGCCGATGATGAGGGATCTTTTGACGGTTCCTTGTATCTTGAGAGGAATATTTTTGTTTCCAATGCGAATTGTCGCCCTCTGCTTTAAACGATCATCCAAGAGACTGAACGCCAGCCTTTCCAGAAAATGGTCGACTCAGATGTAACAAATCCACATGGGAATGCCGAAAGTAGGAAAACCGCACTTTGAAAACCCTTCTAGACCTGTAGTTCGGTTTATCAAAAAAGAATACAGGTGGAGGTGCGTCAAAAAACCTTGTAGTATTCGAGTGATTTCAAACTACAACATTTTTAGGCACTCAGTGCCGAATCCCGAGCAACAGTAGGACGAAGATCGAATAAATTGCAGTCAAATATATTGGGGTCGGATCTTACTACCATTATGGATATGAGAAAGCTTTGAGACATGCCCTACTCGGCAAACTTTTGCGGTCATAACTTCAACTATGAATCACACGTCAACATTTCTCTTTAGAGATCAAACAGTTCTTACTTATTGATACTTCACATCTATAGTTTCACTTCGTTTGTTTGCAGCTTCCACGAGTAAAACCTGATTTTATCTCTCTTCTTGAATAGTTCAAGCCACGATATTCTACCTCCACCTTTATTTTTATGATGACCTTAAATTTTCCCCAGAGTGCTTTGTGAGCAGAGTTTGGGCCGCTCGCACCGTTCGAATTTATTAAACCAGAAGAAATTGACTTGGTCTTCTGCCAGCACCAGGAGAACCCTTTTTCTGGCACTTCAGTAATTTAGAATTTTCCAAGAGCCGTCATCGCTGCTGTAAAATTAGTTATCCTCATTAATGCATTTCTAGTAACCACCGAAAGTAAATTAATGTACCTTTCTTCAAAGAAATTAATAGATAGGTAAGATCAAAGTCATATTATTAAAATGCATCGCATTGCTTATCAACACCTCTGATAGTAATAATCACTATTACAACTTGAAAAAAATTCACATTTTGGTTTTGTGAGCTGCCGCTCAGCAGCTCACTGTTCCCCCTGACAGGCCACAGAGGCCAGTAAGCCCTGATCCCCCTTGAGAGCAAACCCCCAGGCCACAGAGGCCTGTAAGCCCTGAAAACCCTTGGACAGGAACCCAGGCCGCAGAGGCCAGTAAGCCCTGAAGGAAAAGAGAGAAGACCCCAAAGGCCACACATCAAATGGGGCGTGGCCCCTTCAAAGTGCCCTCCCACCACCTTGGGCACAACCAACAATCACACAAATAGTCAAGCCATTGGATGAAGACATGCAATTCTACCAACCAACATTTGGTGAAGTTAAGTTGGAAAACCTGGAGGGGAGGAGAAGGAAAGGCCATTGTCATACTGGAAGAGCTTCATTCCCTGATGCGCCGCCTAGCCAGCAAGTCTCGAAGTGTACTCCCCAGTCTTTGAAGCTCTCTCCCCTGTACCGTAACGCCTTAACGTCACCGTACCGTATCGCCCTCCTGCCTCCCCAGTCAAGTTCAGAGATAGGTTTTGCCAAGTGAGTGGTGCTATTCTGATACTGTGATTGCTCGTCCTGACCCCCCTGGAACCGTGTCGTCGTGGTGTATCGCGCGCGTAATTCCAGTCCTGTCCCGGCTACCCCCCTTGAACTCTCTCTCGCCTCTCATCGTGACCAGGACTCGCCTCGGTAACCCTGCAGCACGTGAGTGTAACTATAAATCTATCTCAAATTGGCCAATTTAGGTAGAAGGTGGAACAAAGTGAAACTCAGTTTAGTCACTATTGTATATCTAGTTAAGAGGATATCGAACTGGAACATTAAGCGTAACCATAAGAAACTTCCTAGTCAGCTTGTACAACGTACCGTAACTCTAGTAAACTTAGTCAAAAGACCACATTTTGTTCTTAACAGTAAGCCCCTCAGGCAGTGTCGGGTCGTTGGCCCTGTTACGTATCTCGAGTCAATCTTATTAAAATTACGTTTTCTAATTCAATCTTTTCTTTCAACTCACCCTGGTTCTGGTTCTGACTTGTAACGGGTATCGGTGATAGGTAGTTAAACTCATTGCAAAACACAGTAACGTCAGTAAAATCATTTTTATTCAACAACCGATACACCTTAAATGGTATAAAATACAGGTAAAACAAAGGTATCTTAACAGTAACCAACAGTATCGTCAAGGTGTGTCGCAGAGCCTCATCTCCCAAGCCGCCTCGGACGGAGCTACCACGACCCACCAAAGTTAAGTATAACAACAATTCTTAGCCTAAGTGTGTCGCTCTTCTACCTTTCAGTGACCCGTTACACCCCCAATTTAAATAGGAACATTTTAACTTCTCCCCTCCCGATCGACTGGTACTCTAACCCCCCAGGCTTACAAATTGGTGGCAGCGGTACGGATTCCTGCAAGCGTGAACCCGGAACTATATCGGACTCGTAACTTTCACTCCTCGGGTCCGGTGTATTGACGGATCGCGCGTGGTGGCGCCCTGCACGAACCCACAAAACAAATATTTGTGCCTGGAGTATCGGCCGATCCACTTTCAAATAGTTCAAAACAAGTCAGAACCCAGGGTAGTAGGTAGGTAGGACGCCTCGTAACGGTAATTCCGAAAGTAGGTCGCACCTCACCACTATACCTGCATTCCAACGAACTGTGTCGTCACACAGGGACACAATACAAAACCGTATCGTCATACGGGAACACACAACAACTAATACCGAACCACTAGACAGTAACTGTGACAGAGAACCGAACCGTATCGACTGTGCTGTGTTTACCCATTTTTCCGCGTCCTTACAAGTGAAACATGGTGCTCTCGGACGTCGAGGATGAGGAGGAACAGCAACCCTTCAACAATAAGGAAGCGGTCGATACACTGACCGAGACTATGAAGCAAATGAACGTATTGCTCAAGAGGTATCACGAGACAACCCAAGATGGTGACAAGGACGGTATTCCACGTTCACTACTGTTAGAACTGGAACCGTGGGACCCAGATACACCGGGGTCGCTGAGTGTCGGGTCGTTTTTCGCAAATTTCGACACCGTAACCAGTGGGTTGTCTCAAAAGCAGAAAATGAGACTCTTGAGAACCAAGACAAGAGGTACTGCGAAGCAGTTTTTGATCGATAGAGACGATACCCTCGACTATGACAATGCCTACGAAGTGATACGGGACGAGATGACGAACTGGTTCATGCGCGAGAACCCTCAACATGCGGCAGCCCTACTCTGGACCATCAAGAGGAACAACCCAGAAACACTTCGGCAGTTCGCCGATCGGATCAGGGGACTGGCTCGATGCGCCGTATTGGAGGAAGGAACGCACCTCGACCGTCATGAAAAACGAGAGTGGGTCGAGCGGAAGACTTTGAGCGCCTTCGTGAGGGGTGTCGGAAAGAAGATGAGCGCATTCCTCGTAACCAACCGTCCCACATCACTCCGCATCGCCCTGGAACGGGCGGAAGAACTCGAAAATACCTTGACAGAGACGGAAGAAACGGAGGAACGATGGGATCTCGCGGCTGTATCGGGAGAATTGAGGTGCTATAACTGTGGTGGAACCAACCACTTCGCCGCTCGATGCCCCCGAAAGGACCAACCGGTACCCCGACGGGAACAGCGTGTTGGTGATGACCGCCGGAACAGGTGGAACAGTGACGAACAGCGACCAAGAACTGATGAACGACCCGCGCCTCGATACCCCTGTATCTTCTGCGCCGCGATGGAACATTTCCCCGTGGATTGCCCGAAGAGTCCGCAACGAACCATATTTTGCAATTTTTGCGGGTGTCGGGAACATCTAGAAGAGAACTGCCCCGAAAAACGGAAACTACTGCCCGTGTCGCAACCAATCGCCGACCCGAAACACGTAAACGAGGTCAACCGTTACAAACAGGAACCGGCTGGACTCCATGTAACGGCCGTTGAACGACCAATGATACGAACCCTAAAAGTGGAAGTGGGCCTCGGAAACGAGACCCGTAACATGCTAATAGATACCGGAGCCGCCTTATCGGTACTGGCGAGACCTGTATCGGGAATTCCGATGGTACCGACCAAGGTCATGGCATGGGGAGCGGATGGGGCCCTATTACCTTTCGCTGGGGAACAGTGTATCGACACCCGTATCGGCAAATACCAATTTAAACATAATTTCCTCGTGTTTGCCCGGAAGGGCGCGACCCTTGATTTACTGGGTCTTGATGTCTTGAGACGGGTACCAATGACGTTCACAACTGGACCGACGATGGGAATGAGAACGGAAAATGAAGCGGAATGGAGGAACATGGACCCTCTTTATTGCGAGTTGGGAAATATCGGGATGGTGTCGCAGCTCGGGAGGAGGGAGGAAACTGGGTCACCGCGTCTGAGCCTTCGTGAAAGCGCCGACACAGTCCTCCCCAGCACCTTTCGAGTTGTGATGACCCCCCCCTCACCCCCGCATCACGGAGGTTCGCAGGAGAGCCCCATCGTGACCTTCGAGGAACGCTTCACAATGGAACCCGCCCTTGAAACTCCGGACAACGAGACCTTGACCCAACAAGAGGAGTGGAACCGAGGTGGAACGTCGAAAGTGACCGCCGCGCTGTGTGCGAGCCATGACGTCGACCCTGTATCGCCCGCGAAGACAAAGTGTGAATTGATAACTGTGTCGCCGGGTGGATCGCCGGGTGTGTCGCCGGGTGTATCGCCCCAAATACACCAAGAGGAGGTGACCGGAACACCGGGAGTGTCGCCGGATGGATCGCCGGGTGTGTCGCCGGGTGTGACGGCAGGTGTAACACCCTCCATATTTCAAGAGGAACTGACAGGAACACCGGGTGTGTCGCCGGGTGTATCGCCGGGTGTATCGGCAGGTGTATCGCCCCCAATAATTCAAGGGGAACTGACAAGGACACCGGGTGTGTCGCCGGGTGTATCGCCGGGTGTATCGGCAGGTGTATCGCCCCCAATAATTCAAGGGGAACTGACAAGGGCACCGGGTGTGTCGCCGGGTGTATCGCCGGGTGTATCGGCAGGTGTATCGCCCCCAATAATTCAAGGGAAACTGACAGGGACACCGGGTGTATCGCCGGGTGTATCGCCGGGTGTATCGGCAGGTGTATCGCCCCCAATAATTCAAGGGGAACTGACAAGGACACCGGGTGTGTCGCTGGGTGTATCGCCGGGTGTATCGGCAGGTGTATCGCCCCCAATAATTCAAGGAAATCTGACAGGAACACAGGGTGTGTCGCCGGGTGTATCGCCGGGTGTATCGACGGGTGGAACGACACAAGAATCCCAAACCAAAACACAGAATTGGAACTACAACTTGAATAGCTACAGTTACCAATTTGGTGACAGTAACGTATTGGAAGCGGAACCCATACCCGAATGTGAATCGGACGAGGAAGAAGACTTCCCGGAAGAACAAATGACAGTGGCTACCCTGCAAGCTGGACGACCGTCACTAACGTCAGACCAGAGCGCCCCCGAGGTGTCGGGAGGAAGACAACAAAGGGCTCTAGAGGCCTCGACGAGTAACGATAATATCGTTCAAGATTCGGCCACACCAAACGACATAGAAACCGAGATGGAGGACTGGGAGATGATACCGACGGATCAGTGGGACGAACCCCAACCGGAGTTGGAAATAACCCTCGAAACCAAGCTAGCTCATTTATCGGGCACAGATCGCGAAGCAGCAAAAGGGACCCTCTTGAACTTTCGTGACCTATTTCAGCCGCCAACCAGTGAAGGATGCAGTCTCGAGGTCTATCACGAAATCACGACTACGCAACCCGAAGTGACCGCTCAGAAACCCTACCCCATACCGCACGCGCTCCGAGACGTGGTAGAAAAACAATTGAAAGACATGCTGGAAGCTGGAGTCATCAGTGCCTCAACCAGCCCATGGTGCGCTCCAGTTCTCCTTGTCAAGAAGAAGACACCACCGGGCGAGGAACAAAAGTGGAGGTTTTGTACGGATTTTAGGCAATTGAACAAGATCACTAAGGGGGACGCGTATCCAATACCTCGCCTGCAGGAGACTCTCGCGCTGCTGGGTGGTTGTCAGTGGTTCACGACAATTGATCTCCTATCCGGATACCATCAGATACCCGTGCACCCCGATGCGAAGGAAAAAAACAGCGTTCTCAGTCCTGGGGAGACACTTTGAGTATGACAAAATGCCCTTCGGGCTGAAAAATGCTCCCGCGACCTTTCAAAGGGTCATGAACAACGTTTTGGATGGAAGTATTGGGAAGAAACTGTTTGGTATACCTGGATGACGTGATCATTTTCTCCGCGACGCTGGAAGAACACCTTGAGCGACTTCAGGAGGTCTTCGAACGTTTGCAGGATGCCCGGTTGCAAGTGAACTTGGCAAAGTGCGAATTCCTGAAGACGGAGGTACGCTTCCTGGGTCATCGCGTCACTACGGGAGGGATCCACACCGAACCTGAGAAAACCCAAGCTGTCCGTGAATTCCCGGTACCGACGTCCTCCATCAAGCTTCAGTCCTTCTTAGGACTAGCCGGATTCTATCGACGATTTATACCGAATTTCGCAGAAATCACTACACCGCTAACTGATCTCTTGAAAAAAACGAATCCATTCGAGTGGAACCAGGTGCACCAGACCGCCTTTGACGAGCTCAAGAAGCGCCTTACCGAAGAACCTGTATTGGCATATCCGGACCTCACCAAACCGTTCGTTTTAGCCACAGACGCGTCAGGAACAGCCCTCGGAGCGGTTCTGTCTCAAGAACACGACGGAGAAGAAAAACCCGTAGCGTACGCAAGCCGCAAGCTCAACCCCGCCGAGACCCGCTATTCCGTGACAGAGCGGGAATTACTCGCAGTCGTATGGGCCGTAAGGCATTTTCAAGAGTACCTACTGGGACAACCCTTCGAATTGCAAACGGATCACATGGCTCTCACAGCTGCGATGAGATTGAGGGACCCCACCTCCCGTATCGGTCGCTGGGTTTTGCGCTTGGCGGAGTACAATTTTATACCAAGATACCGCCCAGGAACCGCCATGAAGCACGCGGATGGTTTAAGTAGGATGGACGTAGCCGCGCTGACACTAGAATTCCCGAAAGTTTGATGATTGCGGCGCAGAATATTGATTCGTGGGTCCAAGCTACTGCGATCCTTGAAAAGGGAGGAAAGACGCGGCGGAACGACGGAGTGCTCGAGACACAAGTTCGACTGGAAGGAAGGGACGAGTGGGGTACCGCTCATGCCCGTGTCCTTGAGGGAATGGCTCCTTGACAGGTGTCACCGGAACGAGTGGTCGGGGCACCCGGGAGCGGAAACGACAGAAAGCTAGTTCGAAAGATTGGGATTTTGGCCACACTTGTCAAGGGATGTGAGGGAATACGTGAAAAGATGCGGGACATGTCAACGACGTAACACGCCGACTGGTCTTCGACACCCGATCCAGAAACCCCTCTTGCCCGATAGGCCAGGACGATTGTAGGATAGATTTCGTAGGACCAGTCACGTCCGGAACTACCCAAAAATACATTCTAACAGCCATCGATCATTTTACGAAGTACGCCGAAGCCTACCCCGTACCGGATTGTACCGCCGGCACCGTAGCACGCGTTCTGGCAACCCGCTATATCCCCGTTCATGGTGTACCCGAACGACTGATCTCAGATAGAGGAACCGCTTTCACGGCGAAGTCAACGAAAGAATTGTGTAATAAATGGGGGATACGGCAAGTTTTTACAACAGCGTACCACCCCGAAGGTAAATGGCGTTTGTTGAACGCTTCCACAAGACTCTGCCAACATCCTTTCCAAGATCATCGGACGAACCACCGCATGGGAATCAGCGTTGCCCATCGCTCTCCGCCGCCTATAGATCCCTACCGCACCAAAAGTACAGGTTTCTCTCCGAACTTCCTAACTTTTGGAAGGGGAATGAGATTACCCAATGAGACCTTCCAAAGTATCAAAGGTCCACAAGAAGAGACTACTAGACTCAAACATTTACAGATAGCCAGAAACGCAGCAGTCCAATGTCTTCACAACGCATGGAAACGAAGGAGTAACATCATCAACGCACGCTTGGCAGCCAGATCGTTTCAACCTGGAGACCAGAGTATACTTGAAGGAAATGCAGCCACCATCTGGAGCAGCCCGTAAACTATGGAGCCCATGGTCAGGACCTTGGGTCGTCACCCTGAAACATTCTGAAGTCACATATGACATCCGAGACATCGCAGACATATAAACGTCAGACGGTGCATATCAACAGACTGAAGCCTGCTTTCGCAGCTGGAATCCCTGACGACGCGTTATGGAACACCTGACCGAACTGGAACGGGAACAACCCATAGTTCCACTGCCCCAAATCAACGACCCAAGAAAGGAGACAACTGAAGACCCCAATTGGATGGAGTGGGTCCAGAGGAACCCCTAACCAAAGCACCCAGACTATAGACTCACCTGATACCACAGCAATCATCACGGAAACGGAGCAGAGCCCCGCTGGACCCTCAGGTTCCACGACCAGAGAAACGCCAGGAAGCTCCGCCACCCCCCCGCCAACAGTAACAACCCCACATCAGCAAGAGATCTGGGACCAAACCACCGAGTCCCCTGACACACCACCGAGCGAAAGGAACGGACGACCCGTAGCCTCACCGTCACAGCAGCTAGCCACAACCAGCCGCCAGACCAATGAAGACACGGTGAACCGTCCCGAGCCGAGGGTACTCACTGCGACCCCGAGTACCGGTGAATTACAGCCAGATCAATACGGGGAAGTGATGACTTACTGACTAACTATGACTACGACTATGACTAACACTTACCCGACATGGAACAAACACGACACATACACATAAACATCTGAAACATAAAACACACACATGCATTAATAAGATTGAACTCGAAAAGGACCCCTCAGGTCAACAAGTTAAACAGGACCCTTCAGGTCAAACCATTTAACTAGGACCCTTCAGGTCACCTTCCCAAGCCCATAGACCGGAAAACCCGTTTGTAGACCCTTCAGGTCTAATCATGCGTAACGAAACGAAATGTAAACTGAGACTCACCGTGCTTTCAAGCCTGGATTGAGCCAAAACTGCGCTGGTTCGCACTGAAGTAAATGCCGTACAATTCAAGGGGCAAAATACTATTAGGGGCAACTTGTGGTTTCTAGGATGACGTCTCAACACCTAAGGGATCCCCGAGTTCAGAAGGGACCACCAACCGCCGGATGAAGATATCGCCCTTCTCCACCGTTACCTCGATAAAGAAGAAGCGCGTCTCGCCGCCCTACCGCGTACCGTTCTTAACACCACAGAGCCCCCATATAATCCCCGTTTTGTTATGCCCACTTTGGCCACTCTCATAAAATTCATGCTAAGGACTGAAGAGCAAAAGGGCGAAAACCATTCTCGCTGAAGCCGCCCTAGTCTCCGTCACCGAGATAACGGAACTTCTCCCAACATACCACCGCATCGCCCAGGAGAGGGACA
>CM019178.2:39267170-39347160 GCA_009739505.2 Apolygus lucorum
ATATTATTACTTTAGACAAGAAATACTGACCCCCCCCCACCTCACCCTTATCCACCATAACATTTCTAGCGGCGTGGGAGCCTCGAATCTGAAGAGCATTTTAAAATCCATGATCTACGATACCCAACATGCGAATTCGAGTTCACCCCCCCCCACCAACCAACCACCAATGGTGCCAGTCTGGAAAGCGGAATAAGTCTTAACTTGAAGTTTCATCTATTAGTTTAATAGGCCAGTCCGTCGAGGGGTTAACGTCCGTATTCAAGGTGAACCACAAAAAAAAAACCCACGAAATATGCGGTTTATGGCATCATGGCACCATGTCTGGCACCATGGTGGCACCACTATTAGTTCCATGGTGGCACAGAGAATGATTCATGAAAATCCGGAGGTATAATGAGAATTTTTCCTCAATTTCAAAGCTTGGTACAATTAGTAAGCAGTAAAGGAACCGAATATTGAAAAAATCGGATATTTTGTGAATATTATCCCCCACTGTCCCCTCCCCTTGCAAATTTTGGTACTCTGGTAAAATCATGTACTACTCGAAAGTTATTTGAGTAAAAAAAAGAAACACGCAAATCGGTTGGAAATTGAGGCCTGGGCAGATTTTACAAGATTACCCCCGCAAACGCACGTTTTTTAACCATTAACCCCCCTTTCCCCCCCTAAAAATCAAAATTCAAAATTTCGACGTTAGTGCCACAACTAGATAGTTTTCCGCGTCGAACAAAAAAAGAACCAGGAAAATCGGTTGAGAACTAAGGCCTGGGCAGATGACACAAGATTATGCCCAAAAACGCACGTTTTTCGAGCATTAACCCCCCTTTCCTCCCTTAAAAGGCAAAATTCGAAATTCCGGCGACGTAGTGCACAACTAGATAGTTTTCGCGTCGAACAAAAAAAAGAACCAGGAAAATCGATTGAGAACAAGGGCTGTGCAGACGACACAAGATTTTGTCACACACACACACACATACACACATACACACACACACACACACACACAGACATACACCTATGGTTTTTTTCGCGGATTTGGATTCAGAATGGTCTAAAACGGATTACTGTGTGGTTATTTTTTTTTTCTGTTGAGTGTTGTCCAACTTTACCCCAGATCGATCGCATAAGGACGCCCAAGTCTTACTGTGGGACGTCCTAAAAAAATGCGGGCCTCCCTTAACGCACACTGTGTGCGGCACACATACTTATGCCGCGCGCGTGTGAGTAGTTGGAGAGTAGACAGTTGGCTAGCTACGTCACACCATTCAAATCTTCAACTTTCCTTAGCTTCTCTGATTTTGGTTATTATTTTCAATAATGAACCTTGGAATCGACCAGAAAAATATTTTTAACACCCCCTCAAATTTTGATGGTTTACGTTTCAAGTTACGTAGAATCCAAAATCGAATAAAAATTTGGCCGTCCGTCCGCCGTCCGCCGTACGCCGTACGAGGCACTTTTGCCACTTAGCATTGACCGATTTGGATGAAATTTGAAAAATGTAGGCTCCATTTGGGGTCTAGTTGTGCCCCGAAGATTTTGGTTGATGTAGGTCACTTCTAAGGGTTCCAAAATCAATTTTGAAATTTTGAAAACGCCCTAACTCAAAAAATTTTGATATGAAGGTATATTGTCTTTCCTTCAATTTAAGATTCTATAGAATTTTTAGAATTTTTTTAGACCACCCGGAGCTCTGTAGGACAAACCGTTCGCTCACTACGGAATCTAAAGTTTGGACGTGCGATAAATCAGAAACACGATTGTGAATCGCAGAAGAGGCCTAATCTCCGGTCAATCAAATCAAAGTGACCGAAATGCGATCGATGTTTCTCTTCATGTTGGATGGTTGGTGCTTTGCAGACGAGTGATCTATACATATACTATAGAAAAATAAAAATAATAAACCATTGTGTAATAATTCGCAGCGTTTTTTAAAAACATTTTCTCGACGAACAGACCCGATTACCCTTATTCCTGAGCCATGCTCTTATGAAAAAAAAAAAAAATTAAAAAAATTGACTGAAATACCCCATTGGTCCAATAGTTGCCAAAATAGTATATTGGCGTTAGGCAACCATTCTCGGGAAAGTAAAATCTTGAAAAAACAAATGGTTGGAGGTATTTTTACATATATGAGCATGCTCAATGGATGTTATTAATTGGACTGCAATAAAACTGATAGTGGATCAACTAAGGCCTCACAAAAAACTAGATCGAAAAAGTTGTAGTTGAAAGGGTCTCAACGCCCTAATAAAACAGCTCTCAGATCTGTTGGAGAGCCAAAGAAAACTATACCATGAAAATTAATCTAAAGCAGAGATACAAGTTTGGTGCGATGAAGGCACCTCTAAAGGCCAGCAACTTCAGATTACTTGTGTCATAGCTAAGGCAGCTGAGTTAGCTCTAGCATACTAGCCTTCCAGTAGTCGCGCGCACCTCACAGGTGCATGATTTTGCTTCCGAGTCTACCAAGGTAGTGGAAGCTTTGTTTTCACTTTTCAAGGTTGAAAAAAGCGGAGTAAAATTAAAATAAATATACCATTAGAAAGCTGAGATCTTTACGCAGTTTTTGATGTAGACGTACGTGAAAAATCATGTGGAAGTAAAATCTTAACAATCAAAAGAAAAACGCTGCAAATCATTGCTCAAAGGTTTAAAATTTTCTGTATAGATCACCCTTCTGAGTAGATCACTGGTTCTCCATCAATAGCACCTACCACCATCTGTATTCTCCCTTGACCTTCCCTCTCAAATTTCAGCTTCCTGCGTTCAATAGGATGAAAATGGCTTCGGAGCTCACTCAGCTGATCAGTGATCTGAAGAGTGAAGAAGATCTCCTCGAATGCTGAACACGCCTGGAAGAGCACTTCCAGTCAATAGGATTTAAAATGGCTTCGGAGCTCACTCAGCTGATCAGTGATCTGAGGAGTGAAGAAGATTTCCTCGAATGCCGGAGACGCCTGGAAGAGCACTTCCATTCAATAGGATTGAAATGGCTTCGGAGCTCACTCAGCTGATCAGTGATCTGAGGAGTGAAGAAGATCTCCTCGAATGCTGGAGACGCCTGGAAGAGCACTTCCATTCAATAGGATTGAAAATGCTCTGGAGCTCACTCAGCTGATCAGTGATCTGAGGAGTGAAGAAGATTTCCTCGAATGCCGGAGACGCCTGGAAGAGCACTTCCATTCAATAGGATTGAAAATGGCTTCGGAGCTCACTCAGCTGATCAGTGATCTGAAGAGTGAAGAAGCCTTTGAGCAATGATTTGCAGCGTTTTTTACCCACCAACATTTTTTTTACCCACCAACTTTTTTTTACCTACCAGCTAGGTACTACCTACCACACCATACTGGCTTCACACCCTCACAATCAAGTTTATTAGAAAGAACTAAACGCTTCACACTCGATTGGAAAAATAGAAAGCTTCGTATGGAAATTTGATTACTGGTTTACGCAGAAGGCAAAACTGTATACAAATCGAAGAAATGAACAGCGATCGCATTTAGTCCGATAAAATTTGAATGGAGATTAGACCTCTTTTGCGATTTCACACTCATGATTCTGTTTTAATCGAAGGAAAACCTTCAAGTATCGTAGGGACCGTACGGTTGTCCTACAGAGCTCCGGTGGGTCTCAAAAATTTTTAAAAATTCAATACTATTTAAAATTGGTGTAAAAACGATACCTTTATTTCGAGAGTTTTCGAGCTAGGGCACTCTTGAAAATTTCAACCCTTAATTTTCACCCCTTAGAAGTGACCTACATCAACCAAAAGCTTCGCGGCACAACTAGACCCCAAATGGAGCCCATATACCAAATTTGAACCCAAATCGGTCCCAGTGTTGCTAAGAAAATGCCGCGTACGGCGTACGGCGTACCGCGTACGGGCGGACGGACGGAAATTTTTTATTCGATTTTCGTATTCTACGTACCTTGAAACGTAAACACATCAAATTTTGAGGGGGGGTTAAAAAATTTTTTTTTCTTGCTCGATTCCAAAGGCTTATTATTGAAAATAATAAACCAAAAAGTAGGAAATTTTGAAAATTTAACAAAAATGACTTTACGAATTGATTTTTCACCCATCACGAACCTTACGAATTTTTTGTACAACCACTAGAAAGATGGTAAATTTAACGCCCTATCCAACGATATAATAGATTTTGAATTGCTCGTATATTAGGCGAGTTATGGTCAATTTTAAGGCTTAAGGGTCGAAAACACGAAAAAAATCTTAAATCAAAATAACTCGGAAATTAAGCGTCTAACGAAAAATCGCTATGAGACACTTTTCTTACTAAAATTAGTAACTAACTAGTAAAATCGACTCCACCCTTCGGGATACCCTGTATAGATCACTCGTCTTCAAAGCCACCAACCATCCACATGAAAAAAAAAAACATCGATCGAATTCGGTCAGCTGAAATTTGAACGGAGATTAGGCCTCTTTTGCAATTCCACACCCGTGTTTCTGATTTATCGTACGTCGAACCCTTAATTGTCGTAGGGAACGAACGGCTTGTCCTACAGGGCTCCGCGTGGTCTCAAAAAAATCTAAAAATTCTGTACTATATCTAAATATCGATATCTAAATATATTCATACCAAAATTTGTTGAGTTAGGGGCGTTTTCAAAATTTCATACCATATTTTTCAACCCTTAGAAGTGACCTATATTAACCAAAATCTTTGGGGTACAACTAGACTCCAAATGGAGCCCACATACCAAATTTCATCAAAGTTGCTCAAGTGCTAAGTGAAGAAAATGCCGCGTACGGCGGACGTACGGAAAATGTTTTATTCGATTTTCGGGATTATACGTACCTTGAAACGTAGACCAAAAAATGTTGAGGGGTGATTTAAAAAAAAAAAATTCTTGGTCGATTCCAAAGGTTCATTATTGAAAATAATTAACAAAAATTGACTCTTCATTCAACTTTGAAAAATATTAAGGCAATAAGTAACATTGACCTCAAATCGAATCAATCAAATTTCGATTGAAAATTTGATGGATTGATCTTTCTCGCCAACATTGGTAGCAGTGTGGTTATCAATTACTCCACCAAACAAATAGATCATCATAGAACAAATTATCTTGCGTAAGAGGATTTTCATGGTAAAGGCGGGAACTTGAAACCAAAAACACGGCTTGTTGCAAATAATAAATTCACATTTAAAATTTGAATAATGAAGTGGATAAGCGAGTTACCCCAACTTCTCTTCTTACTCAAACTAGAAAAGTGGATTTAATAGCGCCATCACTAAAATATGAACGTTTCATTAATGAGAAATACTCCAACTTTTGAAACTTTTTTTCTTTTTTTTTTAATTCTCGCCAAATTCCTAGGAGTGGAACGGTGAATAATTCATGGTCTGGTAACCAAGCAAATTGCTATGCATGGGATAGACGTTGAACAAACTCCGTCCTGCAAATTGAAAAGTTAGTTGGGGGAAGTTGAGGAACCGAGTTTCCGATACTCTGGCGAGAGTCGAGCCATGGGATGGAGGTCGTGATCTGTAGGCTGTCGGATTGAGATGTAGAATCTGAGAAGGTTTCCGTTTGGTTTCCCCTACAATGACCGTACAGGCAACATTCAATAGTATTGGTTCATCGTTATGATAAATCCATTGCAAACTAGTGGGTCCTGAGAGGTCTCATTGCTAAATACAATTATTACATTTTTGGGTTGAATCTTGAAAGGTTTATTGTTTTTGAGTCTTCCAAACGGGATGAAAAAAGGCCTTCAAAATAAAGACCTTTCTGAACAAATTTGGTTAGGTGTGTGCCTGCGTCGACCTATCCTTGTAACCGCCAAAAGTATACTAACTTGAAATCTGGTTTCAAACGAATTTTTCCAGATAGTGAGGTTTTACCCGTAAAAATGGTCCCATATGATGCCCATCGCCTTAAGATCTATTAACTACAAACATACGTTTCACTCATAAAATATTAATTTTCATTCCAATATGATTGGAACATCGACACTCACTGCGCATGCGCAAACCTGAACTCCTTGAAATACGCCTCTCTAAATTTCCCAACCGACTCCAATGAAATTTCTAGGCAGTATTTTTTGTGTTCCTCTGCTACACACGTCGTTTATAACGACAAACCCGCTCGCTTATGGAAAAATCCGTTAATACACACATGTTTTTCCCATTAATTGTAGCTAAATTTTAAATTCTCAACTATTTTAGAAATTCATTAGTACATGGGTCTTGGGAATTTAAAAACTATTGCCGCTGGAATCATCAACATCGAACAATAATTGCCCAGAAAAATGGGAAAACCCGTTTATTCAGTTTGGTTTTTCCCATATTCCTCTGCTAATTATTGTTCATATTGATGATTCCAGCGGCAATATTTCAGTTTTTCAGTTCCGTAGGGCCGTGCACTAATGAATTTCTAATATCCTTTGAAATTTCAAATTTAGGTACAACTTTTGCTTCCGAATCTACCAAGGTAGCGGAAGCTTTGTTTTCACTTTTCAAGGATGAAAAAAAAAGTTCTCCAAAATCGAAATTTCCACTCGCGTTTTACGTTTCAGACCTTCCCTGAACAATTTTGGTTCTGTGTCTGTCTGTCTGTGTGTCTGTCATGAATTCCTTGTAACGCGCATAACTATACGAAGTTATTGTCCCCTATGAAAATTATCACCTCCGGACTGATAGTAGCCACTGCGCATGCGCAAACTCGAATTGCCTTGTAACGGCCATAACATCTACATTTTCCATCCGATTCAATGAAATGTTCAGGGATTTACAGATTAACTACTATGCATCGGATCATCTACAATCGGGTTAAGGATACGAGGAAGCTATGTGCCACACCCACTTGGAAGTTTTTGCGCCTTCTATTTTGTGAAATACTAACCCGGAACGAAGAACAAACGGCGACCGACTGAGGCCCCGTTAGTGCCGTGCTGCTATTTTTGACCGAGAGAGGACTCAAATCGGGTTGTCGTGGGACGACGATTTTTTTTTTTTTTTTTTGCAATACAATTAATTGCTGGGCGTAAGAAAGTTTTATACGTTTGAAAAAAATAGGGTATACATTAACAAATAATGTATAGTAACAAGAAAATCTAGTTGTTAAAATCTCACGACTAATTTGCTCACAAAAAAGTGTTATTTTTGGCTTTTTGGCATTCAGATTTTTATTACTTTGGTAGGTACTCACAATCTCTTAATTCCTTTTTTGTTCACAGTGAGAATAATTGACATGACTTTTTCCTAAATAAAATAGGTATATACCAATAACTAAGAATTATCACAAACAAAGTTTGAAAGTAGGTATCTCGCTTTTTTTTTTTTTTGATAACTTTGACGAGATTTTTTTTTCTTTCAACGAAACGGAGGAACCAAGATATTGCTTCTATCACGAAAAGATTATCATTAAGTCACCATATGTTTCATTCATAAGTACACATAAAACTGAAAACATATCGAGTAAACTTGGGCAACAAGGGAATATGCAACTGAAAAACGCGAATTGACGAATAAAATGAACAATCAATCCTGACTGCAACTGGTGCGTGTCACAACATTATTTGTGGAAGGTCGCTCGGAGACGAAACTGTGTCAGCCATTGCAGGAAACTGTTATTCTCATATTTTTGCTTTACCTCATTCGTGGCACACACCTGACCTCGCTCCTGCTCTTCCACCTTCGGCCGATGATGAGGGATCTTTTGACGGTTCCTTGTATCTTGAGAGGAATATTTTTGTTTCCAATGCGAATTGTCGCCCTCTGCTTTAAACGATCATCCAAGAGACTGAACGCCAGCCTTTCAGAAAATGGTCGACTCAGATGTAACAAATCCACATGGGAATGCCGAAAGTAGGAAAACCGCACTTTGAAAACCCTTCTAGACCTGTAGTTCGGTTTATCAAAAAAGAATACAGGTGGAGGTGCGTCAAAAAACCTTGTAGTATTCGAGTGATTTCAAACTACAACATTTTTAGGCACTCAGTGCCGAATCCCGAGCAACAGTAGGACGAAGATCGAATAAATTGCAGTCAAATATATTGGGGTCGGATCTTACTACCATTATGGATATGAGAAAGCTTTGAGACATGCCCTACTCGGCAAACTTTTGCGGTCATAACTTCAACTATGAATCACACGTCAACATTTCTCTTTAGAGATCAAACAGTTCTTACTTATTGATACTTCACATCTATAGTTTCACTTCGTTTGTTTGCAGCTTCCACGAGTAAAACCTGATTTTATCTCTCTTCTTGAATAGTTCAAGCCACGATATTCTACCTCCACCTTTATTTTTATGATGACCTTAAATTTTCCCCAGAGTGCTTTGTGAGCAGAGTTTGGGCCGCTCGCACCGTTCGAATTTATTAAACCAGAAGAAATTGACTTGGTCTTCTGCCAGCACCAGGAGAACCCTTTTTCTGGCACTTCAGTAATTTAGAATTTTCCAAGAGCCGTCATCGCTGCTGTAAAATTAGTTATCCTCATTAATGCATTTCTAGTAACCACCGAAAGTAAATTAATGTACCTTTCTTCAAAGAAATTAATAGATAGGTAAGATCAAAGTCATATTATTAAAATGCATCGCATTGCTTATCAACACCTCTGATAGTAATAATCACTATTACAACTTGAAAAAAATTCACATTTTGGTTTGTGAGCTGCCGCTCAGCAGCTCACTGTTCCCCCTGACAGGCCACAGAGGCCAGTAAGCCCTGATCCCCCTTGAGAGCAAACCCCCAGGCCACAGAGGCCTGTAAGCCCTGAAAACCCTTGGACAGGAACCCAGGCCGCAGAGGCCAGTAAGCCCTGAAGGAAAAGAGAGAAGACCCCAAAGGCCACACATCAAATGGGGCGTGGCCCCTTCAAAGTGCCCTCCCACCACCTTGGGCACAACCAACAATCACACAAATAGTCAAGCCACTGGATGAAGACATGCAATTCTACCAACCAACATTTGGTGAAGTTAAGTTGGAAAACCTGGAGGGGAGGAGAAGGAAAGGCCATTGTCATACTGGAAGAGCTTCATTCCCTGATGCGCCGCCTAGCCAGCAAGTCTCGAAGTGTACTCCCCAGTCTTTGAAGCTCTCTCCCCCTGTACCGTAACGCCTTAACGTCACCGTACCGTATCGCCCTCCTGCCTCCCCAGTCAAGTTCAGAGATAGGTTTTGCCAAGTGAGTGGTGCTATTCTGATACTGTGATTGCTCGTCCTGACCCCCCTGGAACCGTGTCGTCGTGGTGTATCGCGCGCGTAACTTCCAGTCCTGTCCCGGCTACCCCCCTTGAACTCTCTCTCGCCTCTCATCGTGACCAGGACTCGCCTCGGTAACCCTGCAGCACGTGAGTGTAACTATAAATCTATCTCAAATTGGCCAATTTAGGTAGAAGGTGGAACAAAGTGAAACTCAGTTTAGTCACTATTGTATATCTAGTTAAGAGGATATCGAACTGGAACATTAAGCGTAACCATAAGAAACTTCCTAGTCAGCTTGTACAACGTACCGTAACTCTAGTAAACTTAGTCAAAAGACCACATTTTGTTCTTAACAGTAAGCCCCTCAGGCAGTGTCGGGTCGTTGGCCCCTGTTACGTATCTCGAGTCAATCTTATTAAAATTACGTTTTCTAATTCAATCTTTTCTTTCAACTCACCCTGGTTCTGGTTCTGACTTGTAACGGGTATCGGTGATAGGTAGTTAAACTCATTGCAAAACACAGTAACGTCAGTAAAATCATTTTTATTCAACAACCGATACACCTTAAATGGTATAAAATACAGGTAAAACAAAGGTATCTTAACAGTAACCAACAGTATCGTCAAGGTGTGTCGCAGAGCCTCATCTCCCAAGCCGCCTCGGACGGAGCTACCACGACCCACCAAAGTTAAGTATAACAACAATTCTTAGCCTAAGTGTGTCGCTCTTCTACCTTTCAGTGACCCGTTACACCCCCAATTTAAATAGGAACATTTTAACTTCTCCCCTCCCGATCGACTGGTACTCTAACCCCCCAGGCTTACAAATTGGTGGCAGCGGTACGGATTCCTGCAAGCGTGAACCCGGAACTATATCGGACTCGTAACTTTCACTCCTCGGGTCCGGTGTATTGACGGATCGCGCGTGGTGGCGCCCTGCACGAACCCACAAAACAAATATTTGTGCCTGGAGTATCGGCCGATCCACTTTCAAATAGTTCAAAACAAGTCAGAACCCAGGGTAGTAGGTAGGTAGGACGCCTCGTAACGGTAATTCCGAAAGTAGGTCGCACCTCACCACTATACCTGCATTCCAACGAACTGTGTCGTCACACAGGGACACAATACAAAACCGTATCGTCATACGGGAACACACAACAACTAATACCGAACCACTAGACAGTAACTGTGACAGAGAACCGAACCGTATCGACTGTGCTGTGTTTACCCATTTTTCCGCGTCCTTACAAGTGAAACATGGTGCTCTCGGACGTCGAGGATGAGGAGGAACAGCAACCCTTCAACAATAAGGAAGCGGTCGATACACTGACCGAGACTATGAAGCAAATGAACGTATTGCTCAAGAGGTATCACGAGACAACCCAAGATGGTGACAAGGACGGTATTCCACGTTCACTACTGTTAGAACTGGAACCGTGGGACCCAGATACACCGGGGTCGCTGAGTGTCGGGTCGTTTTTCGCAAATTTCGACACCGTAACCAGTGGGTTGTCTCAAAAGCAGAAAATGAGACTCTTGAGAACCAAGACAAGAGGTACTGCGAAGCAGTTTTTGATCGATAGAGACGATACCCTCGACTATGACAATGCCTACGAAGTGATACGGGACGAGATGACGAACTGGTTCATGCGCGAGAACCCTCAACATGCGGCAGCCCTACTCTGGACCATCAAGAGGAACAACCCAGAAACACTTCGGCAGTTCGCCGATCGGATCAGGGGACTGGCTCGATGCGCCGTATTGGAGGAAGGAACGCACCTCGACCGTCATGAAAAACGAGAGTGGGTCGAGCGGAAGACTTTGAGCGCCTTCGTGAGGGGTGTCGGAAAGAAGATGAGCGCATTCCTCGTAACCAACCGTCCCACATCACTCCGCATCGCCCTGGAACGGGCGGAAGAACTCGAAAATACCTTGACAGAGACGGAAGAAACGGAGGAACGATGGGATCTCGCGGCTGTATCGGGAGAATTGAGGTGCTATAACTGTGGTGGAACCAACCACTTCGCCGCTCGATGCCCCCGAAAGGACCAACCGGTACCCCGACGGGAACAGCGTGTTGGTGATGACCGCCGGAACAGGTGGAACAGTGACGAACAGCGACCAAGAACTGATGAACGACCCGCGCCTCGATACCCCTGTATCTTCTGCGCCGCGATGGAACATTTCCCCGTGGATTGCCCGAAGAGTCCGCAACGAACCATATTTTGCAATTTTTGCGGGTGTCGGGAACATCTAGAAGAGAACTGCCCCGAAAAACGGAAACTACTGCCCGTGTCGCAACCAATCGCCGACCCGAAACACGTAAACGAGGTCAACCGTTACAAACAGGAACCGGCTGGACTCCATGTAACGGCCGTTGAACGACCAATGATACGAACCCTAAAAGTGGAAGTGGGCCTCGGAAACGAGACCCGTAACATGCTAATAGATACCGGAGCCGCCTTATCGGTACTGGCGAGACCTGTATCGGGAATTCCGATGGTACCGACCAAGGTCATGGCATGGGGAGCGGATGGGGCCCTATTACCTTTCGCTGGGGAACAGTGTATCGACACCCGTATCGGCAAATACCAATTTAAACATAATTTCCTCGTGTTTGCCCGGAAGGGCGCGACCCTTGATTTACTGGGTCTTGATGTCTTGAGACGGGTACCAATGACGTTCACAACTGGACCGACGATGGGAATGAGAACGGAAAATGAAGCGGAATGGAGGAACATGGACCCTCTTTATTGCGAGTTGGGAAATATCGGGATGGTGTCGCAGCTCGGGAGGAGGGAGGAAACTGGGTCACCGCGTCTGAGCCTTCGTGAAAGCGCCGACACAGTCCTCCCCAGCACCTTTCGAGTTGTGATGACCCCCCCCTCACCCCCGCATCACGGAGGTTCGCAGGAGAGCCCCATCGTGACCTTCGAGGAACGCTTCACAATGGAACCCGCCCTTGAAACTCCGGACAACGAGACCTTGACCCAACAAGAGGAGTGGAACCGAGGTGGAACGTCGAAAGTGACCGCCGCGCTGTGTGCGAGCCATGACGTCGACCCTGTATCGCCCGCGAAGACAAAGTGTGAATTGATAACTGTGTCGCCGGGTGGATCGCCGGGTGTGTCGCCGGGTGTATCGCCCCAAATACACCAAGAGGAGGTGACCGGAACACCGGGAGTGTCGCCGGATGGATCGCCGGGTGTGTCGCCGGGTGTGACGGCAGGTGTAACACCCTCCATATTTCAAGAGGAACTGACAGGAACACCGGGTGTGTCGCCGGGTGTATCGCCGGGTGTATCGGCAGGTGTATCGCCCCCAATAATTCAAGGGGAACTGACAAGGACACCGGGTGTGTCGCCGGGTGTATCGCCGGGTGTATCGGCAGGTGTATCGCCCCCAATAATTCAAGGGGAACTGACAAGGGCACCGGGTGTGTCGCCGGGTGTATCGCCGGGTGTATCGGCAGGTGTATCGCCCCCAATAATTCAAGGGAAACTGACAGGGACACCGGGTGTATCGCCGGGTGTATCGCCGGGTGTATCGGCAGGTGTATCGCCCCCAATAATTCAAGGGGAACTGACAAGGACACCGGGTGTGTCGCTGGGTGTATCGCCGGGTGTATCGGCAGGTGTATCGCCCCCAATAATTCAAGGAAATCTGACAGGAACACAGGGTGTGTCGCCGGGTGTATCGCCGGGTGTATCGACGGGTGGAACGACACAAGAATCCCAAACCAAAACACAGAATTGGAACTACAACTTGAATAGCTACAGTTACCAATTTGGTGACAGTAACGTATTGGAAGCGGAACCCATACCCGAATGTGAATCGGACGAGGAAGAAGACTTCCCGGAAGAACAAATGACAGTGGCTACCCTGCAAGCTGGACGACCGTCACTAACGTCAGACCAGAGCGCCCCCGAGGTGTCGGGAGGAAGACAACAAAGGGCTCTAGAGGCCTCGACGAGTAACGATAATATCGTTCAAGATTCGGCCACACCAAACGACATAGAAACCGAGATGGAGGACTGGGAGATGATACCGACGGATCAGTGGGACGAACCCCAACCGGAGTTGGAAATAACCCTCGAAACCAAGCTAGCTCATTTATCGGGCACAGATCGCGAAGCAGCAAAAGGGACCCTCTTGAACTTTCGTGACCTATTTCAGCCGCCAACCAGTGAAGGATGCAGTCTCGAGGTCTATCACGAAATCACGACTACGCAACCCGAAGTGACCGCTCAGAAACCCTACCCCATACCGCACGCGCTCCGAGACGTGGTAGAAAAACAATTGAAAGACATGCTGGAAGCTGGAGTCATCAGTGCCTCAACCAGCCCATGGTGCGCTCCAGTTCTCCTTGTCAAGAAGAAGACACCACCGGGCGAGGAACAAAAGTGGAGGTTTTGTACGGATTTTAGGCAATTGAACAAGATCACTAAGGGGGACGCGTATCCAATACCTCGCCTGCAGGAGACTCTCGCGCTGCTGGGTGGTTGTCAGTGGTTCACGACAATTGATCTCCTATCCGGATACCATCAGATACCCGTGCACCCCGATGCGAAGGAAAAAACAGCGTTCTCAGTCCTGGGGAGACACTTTGAGTATGACAAAATGCCCTTCGGGCTGAAAAATGCTCCCGCGACCTTTCAAAGGGTCATGAACAACGTTTTGGATGGAGTATTGGGAAGAAACTGTTTGGTATACCTGGATGACGTGATCATTTTCTCCGCGACGCTGGAAGAACACCTTGAGCGACTTCAGGAGGTCTTCGAACGTTTGCAGGATGCCCGGTTGCAAGTGAACTTGGCAAAGTGCGAATTCCTGAAGACGGAGGTACGCTTCCTGGGTCATCGCGTCACTACGGGAGGGATCCACACCGAACCTGAGAAAACCCAAGCTGTCCGTGAATTCCCGGTACCGACGTCCTCCATCAAGCTTCAGTCCTTCTTAGGACTAGCCGGATTCTATCGACGATTTATACCGAATTTCGCAGAAATCACTACACCGCTAACTGATCTCTTGAAAAAAACGAATCCATTCGAGTGGAACCAGGTGCACCAGACCGCCTTTGACGAGCTCAAGAAGCGCCTTACCGAAGAACCTGTATTGGCATATCCGGACCTCACCAAACCGTTCGTTTTAGCCACAGACGCGTCAGGAACAGCCCTCGGAGCGGTTCTGTCTCAAGAACACGACGGAGAAGAAAAACCCGTAGCGTACGCAAGCCGCAAGCTCAACCCCGCCGAGACCCGCTATTCCGTGACAGAGCGGGAATTACTCGCAGTCGTATGGGCCGTAAGGCATTTTCAAGAGTACCTACTGGGACAACCCTTCGAATTGCAAACGGATCACATGGCTCTCACAGCTGCGATGAGATTGAGGGACCCCACCTCCCGTATCGGTCGCTGGGTTTTGCGCTTGGCGGAGTACAATTTTATACCAAGATACCGCCCAGGAACCGCCATGAAGCACGCGGATGGTTTAAGTAGGATGGACGTAGCCGCGCTGACACTAGAATTCCCGAAAAGTTTGATGATTGCGGCGCAGAATATTGATTCGTGGGTCCAAGCTACTGCGATCCTTGAAAAGGGAGGAAAGACGCGGCGGAACGACGGAGTGCTCGAGACACAAGTTCGACTGGAAGGAAGGGACGAGTGGGTACCGCTCATGCCCGTGTCCTTGAGGGAATGGCTCCTTGACAGGTGTCACCGGAACGAGTGGTCGGGGCACCCGGGAGCGGAAACGACAGAAAAGCTAGTTCGAAGATTGGGATTTTGGCCACACTTGTCAAGGGATGTGAGGGAATACGTGAAAAGATGCGGGACATGTCAACGACGTAACACGCCGACTGGTCTTCGACACCCGATCCAGAAACCCCTCTTGCCCGATAGGCCAGGACAGATTGTAGGGATAGATTTCGTAGGACCAGTCACGTCCGGAACTACCCAAAAATACATTCTAACAGCCATCGATCATTTTACGAAGTACGCCGAAGCCTACCCCGTACCGGATTGTACCGCCGGCACCGTAGCACGCGTTCTGGCAACCCGCTATATCCCCGTTCATGGTGTACCCGAACGACTGATCTCAGATAGAGGAACCGCTTTCACGGCGAAGTCAACGAAAGAATTGTGTAATAAATGGGGGATACGGCAAGTTTTTACAACAGCGTACCACCCCGAAGGTAATGGCGTTTGTGAACGCTTCCACAAGACTCTCGCCAACATCCTTTCCAAGATCATCGGACGAACCACCGCATGGGAATCAGCGTTGCCCATCGCTCTCGCCGCCTATAGATCCCTACCGCACAAAAGTACAGGTTTCTCTCCGAACTTCCTAACTTTTGGAAGGGGAATGAGATTACCCAATGAGACCTTCCAAAGTATCAAAGGTCCACAAGAAGAGACTACTAGACTCAAACATTTACAGATAGCCAGAAACGCAGCAGTCCAATGTCTTCACAACGCATGGAAACGAAGGAGTAACATCATCAACGCACGCTTGGCAGCCAGATCGTTTCAACCTGGAGACAGAGTATACTTGAAGGAAATGCAGCCACCATCTGGAGCAGCCCGTAAACTATGGAGCCCATGGTCAGGACCTTGGGTCGTCACCCTGAAACATTCTGAAGTCACATATGACATCCGAGACATCGCAGACATAAAACGTCAGACGGTGCATATCAACAGACTGAAGCCTGCTTTCGCAGCTGGAATCCCTGACGACGCGTTTATGGAACACCTGACCGAACTGGAACGGGAACAACCCATAGTTCCACTGCCCCAAATCAACGACCCAAGAAAGGAGACAACTGAAGACCCCAATTTGATGGAGTGGGTCACAGAGGAACCCTCTAACCAAAGCACCCAGACTATAGACTCACCTGATACCACAGCAATCATCACGGAAACGGAGCAGAGCCCCGCTGGACCCTCAGGTTCCACGACCAGAGAAACGCCAGGAAGCTCCGCCACCCCCCCGCCAACAGTAACAACCCCACATCAGCAAGAGATCTGGGACCAAACCACCGAGTCCCCTGACACACCACCGAGCGAAAGGAACGGACGACCCGTAGCCTCACCGTCACAGCAGCTAGCCACAACCAGCCGCCAGACCAATGAAGACACGGTGAACCGTCCCGAGCCGAGGTACTCACTGCGACCCCGAGTACCGGTGAATTACAGCCAGATCAATACGGGGAAGTGATGACTTACTGACTAACTATGACTACGACTATGACTAACACTTACCCGACATGGAACAAACACGAACACATACACATAAACATCTGAAACATAAACACACACATGCATTAATAAGATTGAACTCGAAAAGGACCCCTCAGGTCAACAAGTTAAACAGGACCCTTCAGGTCAAACCATTTAACTAGGACCCTTCAGGTCACCTTCCCAAGCCCATAGACCCGGAAAACCCGTTTGTAGACCCTTCAGGTCTAATCATGCGTAACGAAACGAAATGTAAACTGAGACTCACCGTGCTTTCAAGCCTGGATTGAGCCAAAACTGCGCTGGTTCGCACTGAAGTAAATGCCGTACAATTTCAAGGGGCAAAATACTATTAGGGGCAACTTGTGGTTTCTAGGATGACGTCTCAACACCTAAGGGATCCCCGAGTTCAGAAGGGACCACCACCGCCGGATGAAGATATCGCCCTTCTCCACCGTTACCTCGATAAAGAAGAAGCGCGTCTCGCCGCCCTACCGCGTACCGTTCTTAACACCACAGAGCCCCCATATAATCCCCGTTTTGTTATGCCCACTTTGGCCACTCTCATAAAATTCATGCTAAGGACTGAAGAGCAAAGGGCGAAAACCATTCTCGCTGAAGCCGCCCTAGTCTCCGTCACCGAGATAACGGAACTTCTCCCAACATACCACCGCATCGCCCAGGAGAGGGACATCCTGCTCGAAAAACAAGATGAGTGGTTGGAGGAGAAACGTCTCCTCCTGCAGGCACTGGTAGAGCACGAACAGCCCGACACCGTGCCGGTACAGGCAACTGCGGAGCCACCCGCGGCGAGAACCGAGTTGACTGAGACCCAACCAGCAGAGGAACAGGAAACTCCCACCATCCTGCCCGCTTCAACCAAGGAGGCCACATCCACCACCACGACAACCACTCCTAAAAAGAAGAAAGAACAGGCACCAAAGAAGAAGAGCAAAACCACTTCATCGTCCTCCTCCTCTTCTTCGTCGTCCTCCTCCGACTCTTCCTCGTCGGATTCGTCCTCCGACTCGAGCACCAGCCAAGCCGAAAATCGGAAGCAGAAGAAAACGGGACGGAAATTGAACAACATACCATCTGTTGTACCCCAACCATCCACGGCCCCAGCAACCGAGCCACCACCTATGGAACCAGAAGAGATCACGGTATCCGTCACCCCGCCCTCACCTGTGACCCACCTCGAGGAATCCCTGTATGAAGAGGCACCCGAGACACCGTCCGAGATCCATGGACAGGAATTCGTCACATGGATGTCAACGCCGCAGCGGACTCCACGAATTCACCTCAAGCGATGCGAGACCCCCAGAACCGTCTCACCCTTGGTCCTCCGACTGAAGAGGTCGTCGGCCCCAAAAGGACCAAGGACATGTCCCGTTTGCACGCGCCCATGTCAGCAAATTCTCAAATTTCGCTGCATGGCCTGCAAAACGTTCTGGCAGAGGCTGAAGAAGTCCAACGACGCCCAGAGGGAGCTGCCAACCTGCCCGGACGACCACAAGGAAAAGCGGCAACCTTCAACCTGCCCTGGATGTAGACGTTACAAATATGAGGCGGGGCTGCGACGAGCCTACCCCTCGCTGCCCCTGCCCATACCCAGCGTCATCGAGGACGACGCTGGCTCCCGGAGCGGTGGGGGATGTGAGCTGCCGCTCAGCAGCTCACTGTTCCCCCTGACAGGCCACAGAGGCCAGTAAGCCCTGATCCCCCTTGAGAGCAAACCCCCAGGCCACAGAGGCCTGTAAGCCCTGAAAACCCTTGGACAGGAACCCAGGCCGCAGAGGCCAGTAAGCCCTGAAGGAAAAGAGAGAAGACCCCAAAGGCCACACATCAAATGGGGCGTGGCCCCTTCAAAGTGCCCTCCCACCACCTTGGGCACAACCAACAATCACACAAATAGTCAAGCCATTGGATGAAGACATGCAATTCTACCAACCAACATTTGGTGAAGTTAAGTTGGAAAACCTGGAGGGGAGGAGAAGGAAAGGCCATTGTCATACTGGAAGAGCTTCATTCCCTGATGCGCCGCCTAGCCAGCAAGTCTCGAAGTGTACTCCCCAGTCTTTGAAGCTCTCTCCCCTGTACCGTAACGCCTTAACGTCACCGTACCGTATCGCCCTCCTGCCTCCCCAGTCAAGTTCAGAGATAGGTTTTGCCAAGTGAGTGGTGCTATTCTGATACTGTGATTGCTCGTCCTGACCCCCCTGGAACCGTGTCGTCGTGGTGTATCGCGCGCGTAATTCCAGTCCTGTCCCGGCTACCCCCCTTGAACTCTCTCTCGCCTCTCATCGTGACCAGGACTCGCCTCGGTAACCCTGCAGCACGTGAGTGTAACTATAAATCTATCTCAAATTGGCCAATTTAGGTAGAAGGTGGAACAAAGTGAAACTCAGTTTAGTCACTATTGTATATCTAGTTAAGAGGATATCGAACTGGAACATTAAGCGTAACCATAAGAAACTTCCTAGTCAGCTTGTACAACGTACCGTAACTCTAGTAAACTTAGTCAAAAGACCACATTTTGTTCTTAACAGTAAGCCCCTCAGGCAGTGTCGGGTCGTTGGCCCTGTTACGTATCTCGAGTCAATCTTATTAAAATTACGTTTTCTAATTCAATCTTTTCTTTCAACTCACCCTGGTTCTGGTTCTGACTTGTAACGGGTATCGGTGATAGGTAGTTAAACTCATTGCAAAACACAGTAACGTCAGTAAAATCATTTTTATTCAACAACCGATACACCTTAAATGGTATAAAATACAGGTAAAACAAAGGTATCTTAACAGTAACCAACAGTATCGTCAAGGTGTGTCGCAGAGCCTCATCTCCCAAGCCGCCTCGGACGGAGCTACCACGACCCACCAAAGTTAAGTATAACAACAATTCTTAGCCTAAGTGTGTCGCTCTTCTACCTTTCAGTGACCCGTTACACCCCCAATTTAAATAGGAACATTTTAACTTCTCCCCTCCCGATCGACTGGTACTCTAACCCCCCAGGCTTACAGTTTATTGTTTTCAATAATAAGCCTTTGGAATCGAGCAAGAAAAAAAAATTTTCAACCCCCCCCCCTCAAAATTTGATGTTTTACGTTTCAAGGTACGTAGAATACGAAAATCGAATAAAATTTACGCGGCACTTTTCTTAGCAACACTGGACCGATTTGGTTCAAATTTGGTATATGGGCTCCATTTGGGGTCTTGTTGTGCCGCGAAGCTTTTGGTTGATGTAGGTCACTTCTAAGGGGTGAAAATTAAGGGTTGAAATTTTCAAGAGTGCCCTAGCTCGAAAACTCTCGAAATAAAGGTATCGTTTTTTCACCAATTTTAAATAGTATTGAATTCTTAAAAAATTTTGAGACCACCCGGAGCTCTGTAGGACAAACCGTTCAGTCCCTACGAATACTTGAAGGTTTTCCTTCGATAAAACAGAATCATGAGTGTGAATCGCAAAAGAGGTCTAATCGCCGTTCAAATTTTATCTGACTAAAATGATCGCTGTTCATTTCTTCGATTTGTTTACAGTTTTGCCTTCTGCATAACCAGTAATCAAATTTCCATATGAAGCTTTCAATTTTTGAATCGAGTGTGAAGCGTTTAGTTCTTTCTAATAAACTTGATTGTGAAGGTATGAAGCAGTATGGTGTGGTAGGTAGTACCTACCAATAGTTGGTAGGTAAAAAACGCTGCAAATCATTGCTCAAAGGTTTATTATTTTCTGTATAGATCACCCTTCTGTATAGATCACTGGTTCTCCATCAATAGCAGTTACCACCATCTGTATTCTCCCTTGACCTTCCCTCTCAAATTTCAGCTTCCTGCGTTCAATAGGATTCAAAATGGCTTCGGAGCTCACTCAGCTGATCAGTGATCTGAAGAGTGAAGAAGATCTCCTCGAATGCTGGAGACGCCTGGAAGAGCACTTCCATTCAATAGGAGTAAAAATGGCGTCTCCAGCATTCGAGAAGATCTTCTTCACTCTTCAGATCACTGATCAGCTGAGTGAGCTCCGAAGCCATTTTTAATCCTATTGAATGGAAGTGCTCTTCCAGGCGTCTCCAGCATTCGAGGAGATCTTCTTCACTCTTCAGATCACAGATCAGCTGAGTGATCTCCGATGCCATTTTCGCAGGAAGCTGAAATTTGAGAGGGAAGGTCAAGGGAGAATACAGATGGTGGTAGGTGCTATTGATGGAGAACCAGTGATCTATACAGAAGGGTGATCTATACAGATAATAGTAAACCTTTGAGCAATGATCTGCAGCGTTAGATACAAAACAGGTTCGGAGATGTTTGGTTGTTTGGTGAGATACCAGTAGTCCTGAAGAGTAATGATTTATGTCCGAGGTTCGCTAGAATGTTGTATGGTTGCCGGCTTCCAAACGCGAGGAGAAACCCAAACCACCCAAAATTTTGGAATTTTAACACTTTGGCCAGGACGTATGCCTTTTAGGACTGTTTGGTTCACATTTCTATCATCTCTCCTCCTTGGGCATTGGCAGGTGGCTGTCTAGTGTGGAAGGGAACCATCGGAGATCGACGTTCTCCCTCCATTCCGCGTTAACTTTCATTTTACCAAAACATACCATTCCTTTTTAGCTTACATCCCGCAGTGTGTATATGAATATTCTGTTTTTTCGGCATTTGTCCTTCTAAGTGTAGTACGAAATGTATGATTTTTAGTCATTTATCCCTTTCAGGGGCGGTTCAATGCTGAAAAGGCATATGTCCCTTCAATGGCGAGCACATCTTCCATGCCTAAAAAGCACATCCCTTCAAGTGAAATTATTCTATTAGCGAATTTTCGAAGAAAATTTTCAATATTTTCAATATCATCCTTGTATAATAAGTCATTATCTGAACTAGAGAATCATTTAGCATGGCTCTGCAAGGTATTTTGGTGACGTTTTTGGTATGGGTTCCTCATTTTGAATTCACATGCTTGAAAGGCATATATCCCTCTAACAGTACGTAGCAAAATCACGAGAGGAATGCCTAAAAGGCAGATGTTCCGTACAATGTAGGTTTAGTAAATGCCTTACAGGCACGTATCCCTCCGAACCGTAATTTAATTCATGTCCCGGCCGAAGTGTTAATCATACAAACCTGCAATGCACCTTATCACCAGGTTTGTATGATTAAAATTCCAAAATTTTGGGTCCATTGCAGTAGCTTCATTTTTCTCTTCATCTTTCTCTTCTTTTCATTTTTCCTTTACAGACCAAATGTTAGCGGAAAACATTGTTATTAACATAATATTGTAGATAACAAAAATGTTGGAAACAAAAAGTGATGATCTGGAAAATTAGTTACCAACATTGTTGGCAACAATGTCGTCAACTTTTTTGTTGCCAAACATTCATCCATCTGCTTTTTTGGGTCTAGTTTTCTAACAATGTTATCCACAATGTTGTTAACATTCAAAGTAATAACATTTTCTTCTCCACCTCCACCCAAGTACGATTTACGGCAATCCCAAGCACTTTCCAAGCATCACACTTTTTCTGTTTGTCTTTGTACTGAGGCATCTGCACGTCCCATAAGCATCTCTGCTTTCTATATTCCTCAATCAACCTTACTACTTCGTCCTTTTCCCAATTCATTATTCCCACTTCACTACTTCCTTTGTCACTACTGCACATAATTAATCGAAGAAACCAAAATGTCCTCCACAGTTCGTCGTCAGTGCAACAGTGTGATTCACAGTCTACCCTTCTCCCACCAATTCAAAGGCTCAAAATCCTGTGAAACACAGAAATCCCGGTTTGTTATCGCTCATGGCTCGATAACAAAACTCAGTGTTGACAACAGTGTTACTAACAATGTTGACGGAAAAAATAACTTTGTTACCCAAAATGTTGCCAACAATGTTTTTGGTAACATTTCGAAGGAGGAATTTTTGTCAGCATTTTTCGTGCGCCGTAACAATGTTATTAACAATTCCACTCGCCCGATGTCGATAACATTGTCGTCAACAGTGTTGCCTCCGGTCTGAAAGAAATCTTACTGAAAAATGTTAATAACAATGTTTTCAACAATGTTATCGTCCGGTCTGTAGGCACCGCTAAAACTGTTGGTGACAGTGAAATCCGCAGGTATACTGTCGAAATCACAACGACCCATGTGCGGATAGCCTCGAGTTATATCGAAAGGAATCCTATCCGCCTGTCCCGCTGTCGTTTCCTTCTTCTGTCGAGTCGTCGTCGACCCCTGCTCGGAGGTTCTAAGGGTTTGGTCGACCTGTTCTACCTGAATGAGTAGCTGTCGTTGCTGAGTGATCAGCTGTCGCTGAAAGATGGCTTCGAAAGTAGGTACTGATGTGATGTCCCGACCACTGGGTTGCGGGAGTTGGATATTGTCGGAAGAGGTGTAATTGAAACTCAGCTCAGCATCCATTCAGTTAGAATACGTAAAGATATAAAGGTATTGATTATACTAAGGGTATTTTTCTTAATAAGAAGGACCTCTTAGTTGAAGGTATCAGATCCAGATGACAATGAGATAATGATAACAGTAAGTTGACAATAATACGGTATGGAAAAGCTGATCGTCTCGGAGAATTTGTAGCTACCTTCGTACTTATCGTTGCTATGTACACCATGTACCTCACCAGGCGCATCACCGCTCTTTTGAGTCAATAGAAGGAGAGATACAACTCAGTTATCCAAGGATGAACTAATCATCCACTTAAAACATATCGAAACGCTTTTAATCTTCCCTACCCAATGTTGAGCTCGAGTGCGTATTTCACTTAACCCTCAAGGTTACCGTAATTTCCCGGTTACCGCAAAGCACTAAGCTAGCAGAGAGTCCCCTGTCAACCGAGCAGCGATAGGCCCTCGGTTAACCAACGATCTATTACTCCACTTTAACTGGAACAGGCCGACATCAATATTCGGTCAGAGCTGCTTTGCTGGGCGTGCTCACTGCTCACTCAACCCGACAACTCCAGAGAAGTTGAGATGGCTTCGATGTACGCGGTCTGCATGTAGACCCCTATAAGCAAGTATACAAAAATCTACTTACCAGTTCAATTCAATTCAATTCATAAGTTTATTCACTTAAATAATCATATGATGGTGTACATAGCACAAAATAGAATTGTCGGAATAAATATTGCCCGTCTGAAGGCTGAAAGCCCGAGGCGACGGGTCAAGATCAGCTACTCACGACACCATAAATTCAAGATAAAACTTTAAGAAAAAAAAAATGGAAACTACAATGCAAAAATAAAAAAATCGCAAATCAAAATTAAGAAAACAAACTAACAAATCTTGAATGAAAAAGATAAACGAGAGAACACTAGCAAACATAAATACTTTTCATAGTCAAGTTAGATTAGTTAGTTGAATCGATCATTGAGGATATCGTTGGAAAGAGCGATAAATCTCCAAGCTACGTAATGCAAGACCAATAGCTTTCACAAATAAAGCCGTTAAAAAAAAACCAAAGAGCAAACTTTGAAAACTTTTCTAAATTTTACTTTATTTAATCGAAGTTTTTTCTTCGAATTCTTGCAAATTTCGTTAACAATTGTAAACTTTGCTTTTCGACTTTTTTAAATGTTTCATTTCTAAAAGAATCATTGGTTTTGCTCTAGAGAGCTTGGAATGTAACGCCCTTTCCAACGATATTTTCAAATTTGAATTTCCTTGGTGGATAACTTGAGTTACACTTGATGAAACATGATCGAAAACACGGAAAAAGTCTGCCAAGTGGGTGTGGCACATAGCTTCCTCGTATCCATGACCCGATTGTATAGATGATCCGATGCATAGTAGTTAATCTCGAAAAACAATCTCTAAGTACCTTCCACTACCCTCTTAGGGGACCATCTACACCCCAATCCGCATGATCTCTGAATGTTGTTGGAAAATGTAGAAATTATGGGTAACTATGGGTGAGGATTTCACATTTGCACATGCGCAGTAGCTACTATCAGTCCGGGGTTGATGATTTTCATAGGGGACCATCTCCACCTCAACTCGCATAATTTCCGCAAATTTCATCGGAATCAGATGGGAAATGTAGAAGTTATAGCTGTAAAAAGGAAATGAACGTTTGTGCATGCGCAGCAACTGCTATCAGTCCGGGAATGATGATTTTCATAGGGGACAATATTCACGCCAACCCGCATAATCCCTGAAATTGTCATTGAAATCGGCTGAGAATTGTAGAAGTTATGGCTGTGGCAAGGATTTCATGACAGACACACAGACAGACAGACTGGCAGACAGACAGACACGGAACCAAAATTGTTCAGGGAGGTCTGAAACCTAAAACGCGAGTGGAAATTTTGATCTTGGAGATACTTTTTTTTTCAACCTTGAAAAGTGAAAACAAAGCCTGCGCTGCCTTCGTAGACTCGGAAGCAAAATCTTAAAGTTTAAAAATATAACTTGGAAAAAGGTACGAAGTCAAAATTTTTTCTACCGCATAAACTGTGAAAAAACATTTTAGGTTTTGGAACATCGAATTTTCTTGGAGTTGGTGACCATCGCTTCTCCACCAGTCGATATTCATATCAATTTCTCTCTTTCGTGATTGCTGGAAACTATGCTACCTCTAAAATGCTTTGCGACAGTGATAACTATGGCGCGTAGATTGTGGACAGTTTGATGGATGCTATGTAACATCAGGTGTCTGCTCCAGGTTTCTAACTTGCTGAACCAAAGCCCCAACTTACTTCTTCTTCTCACATCGTCTTGCGCAAATAAGAGGTTTCCGTGTTCCGAGGGCCGGGGAAAATGGGAGCTCGTGTTCGTCCGCCAAAGTTTGGAGGAAAGGTGAGAAGTTACAAACAACGGCAGCGCTGTTAGAATCATTCATGAGAGCCGAGAAAACCCCTTCAAGGAAAGTGCGATAATTACGAAAAAATAGGTATAATTTCGATTGGAAGTTTCTGCTGCGTGTTTCAGACTACTCGTTTCGTGGGTAAAAGGTGAAACAGAATAGCAATCGGTCCTCTCTGAAATTTGAACAGAACAACTATAAATAATATACGATCCCCTTTAATAATGACTGGATACGAAGTAGGAGGAGAAGTCACAGGTTTACAGCTTTTATCCCATTATTCTCATAAAACATATAATAATATTGAAATACATTAAGAATGAAGGAGATGTTTGAGAGTGGGGTAAGTAAGCGAATTGAACGTGGCCATAGAATACCTAGGTATCATAGCTAATTTCGACCAATCAGTTTTTTGTAATAATACGAGGGTGGTTCAAATGTAAACAGGCCTTCAGTTACTACAATTTTATTTTACATAGAAACCAAAAAAAAAAAAAAACCTCTGGGATCATTCTTGCTTATAGTACCCTAGCTTGGTAATACACTTTCCCCAACGATTCGTAAGTTTTTATTTCCTTTTTCGAAGAATGATTTTGGACACTTGCGCATGAACTTCTGAACAAATTCTTGAATTGCTTCTTTGATGTCCGAGTTCACATTTCTCAAACACTTCTTGCCCTTTTTTAAGTTAAAGGAGATTTTTTTTGAAACGCATAGAGACTTGGGTGCACTGCTACACACACGAGTATATGGATTGGATAATACCCAATATGGATTGGAGGAAGAAGGGGAGGCTGAGCCATCAAAGGCCAAAACTCGCTTGTCTGCTGGAAAAGTGATGACGCCTTTTTTTGTCTCAGAAGAGATCTTGTTGATAGATTTTCTCCATGACCGTCGAACGACACTCACCGCTTGTATTCGTGAATATCCACGGAAAGGAAATATGGTTGCCGTATGCTTACTTACCTGGTTACATCTACACTGACAAGATTTGGAATAAATCAATAAATATACGATTCATTTTATTTCCATATCACCAACTTTCATTTCAATATGGAAAAAACTGTCATTCAAGCAATGACAAAATATGTTTGATAACATTTGGCTTTAAGCAAAAGCTGATTACTGTTGTTCATTCACTGGGTTAATCACAATAAGGCATGGAGGAAAACAGATGACTGGCGAGGCGTAAACGCGGTATGTACCCTAGCGCGGATGGACCTCTCGAGAGACATGATAGTGATGGAACTAATGTAGAACTGCAAAACTAGAAGTGAAGCCTCCGGCTCCACCCTCCTCCGTTTATATGTACTTCAAGTCCTATTTCTAAAAATACCTCAGGGCCAAATCCACCACCGCCTTTCAGCCCGGTCGAGATTCATTTCATAGAATGGTATCTTGAGAAAGAGAGGGAGTATCTATTATTGGTATGCACTGACTCCAGGCAGTGTCACAATGGTTGAATTTTGGCTCCTGAACTTGCTACCCTTTTATGGCAGTCTATGAAATAGTGATCAACGAATCACCGTTAATCATAGAACTGAAAAGTCAATGGTTTTATGGCATGTAGATAGAACAGACTGAAAACCAAGAATTCACCTTTCCTCCCGCTTAGTTGACGGTAATTAGAACTATTTAAGTAATTAGAAGGATTTCTATCCATAGAGTAAACAAAACGGGATGCCATTTGAGAACCGTCGATAGTAGTGGAACTAGAAACCCCTTTCCAGTACCTATTAAATTTTCTTCTCCTCCAGTATAATTTCTGGAATCCAAGTTATCTTTCTTGAATTCTATTTCCTTGTTAGGTCTCTTGAATTCTAGTTTAGGGTTTCTCTTCAGATTCTTCAGTTAATAGAGCACATTGACCATAAAATCTATTTACGGCTGTCTTTAGCTTTTTTGGACGTTTAATTTCACAAGAATAAACAGTTTATGTCAAAGTGGTAGCCACTGCGCATGTGAATTCCTTGTAACAGCCATCATTTCCACATTTCCATCCGAGTTGACTGGTCCCTATATGAGCGTACCTAGTGCAAGGTACTTAGGACTTATGTTTTGAGATTAACTACGATTAATCATCGATCATTTATCCAATCGGGGTTTTTCAAGGTTGACAGAAAATTCAACAAAATCAAAATTGTCTACTCGCGTTCTATGTTTTAGGGTTTCCTGAACAATTTTGGCTCCGTGTCTGTCTGACTGTGTGTCAGTGCGTGTGAGTCTGCTTAGTACCACTGCAGCCGTCTTGACATATCGCTCAACAATGCGCAAAAGTGCGATCAGAGATGTTCTGCTCTTGCATGAGACTGCACTCACACTGCCGCCTTAACCACCCAAAAATTGGCTGAATTTCCCTGGACCGCCTAGAACATCCTCCTTACATCCCAGATTACCAATGCGATTACCACATGTTTGGGCCCTTCAAAGAAGCACTTGGTGGAGAGCTTTTCAAAAAAAGGAATTAAAAAACTTACAATTCGTTGGGGAAAGAGTATTACCAAGCCAGGGGACTATAAGCAAGAGTGATCCTGAAGGTTTTGTTGGTTTCCATGTAAAATAAAATTGTAGTAACTAAGGGCCAGTTTATATTAATATAATGTTTATATTTATATTAATATATAATTACGAAGTAAAAATGTTACATAGTACTTCTAGGCTATCTGGTTGGTAATAAGCTGACGTCACCCCAAAATCTTCAAATATTTTTCCTGTCCTCAATGTAATCTTTCTCTTCCCTCACAAAAGACAACTCTATGAAACCTTCCCTGAGCCTCTGCACCGTCGTCTGAGACCATCTCCTTACCTGCTACTCCTTCCTTCCTACCTTCCTACTTTTTCATTTTGATTACAATGTTGTAGAACACCTGATAAGTGCCACTATTAACTCCTTATTAACATCGGTGGATCCCATCAATAACCCTTCATTTACCATAATTAACCACCGATAAATCACTAATAACTCTTTCAACACCGCCAAAAACTCTGTATGAACAATCAATAGCACTGTATGGACCACAAAAAGGTTTCTTATATGGACCATAACTAACCCTTTACATTAAACTAAAACCATAGATGTATACTATTAGTAATTAGGGAGTAATTACTCTCTTTTCCATAACTTTCGTTAGGGATACTAAATATCTCAAACGAGAGTATACATTTTATACATCATTAAGATATTTATTATTGATATCTTAAAATCTCTCGTCTAATATATAATATATAGTAGTCATCAAGTCCTTGACAACGTCCATTCTTCGCTTAAAAATCCCATTGCACTAATTCCTCTTCGCACTCTTCTTTTCTTCTCTTCAAGCTGCGACTCTTCATTAATTTCACAAGCGTAAGCTGAAATAATAACCCACAGCAGCCAAGAAAAACGGTCCGAATCTACTGTCGTAAAAGCACAAGGAAGAAAAATAAATAAGACTTAATGGACATGTTTTTCCACAGATTTTTTTCTTCCCTCCGGAAGCTATTCGTATACAAAAGGCTTCTGGGCCCAAAACAACTCAACTTTCCTACTTATTTTCAACAATGCTTCTTCTTTATTCGAGTTGAGAAGCGAATTGAACTCAATAATAGTCGTGGTAATCTCCTAGGGATCGATTCAGAATAATTCAAATCGAAATCAGAAAGACGCCAAACTCGAAAAATGGGAAGGGCACTGTTATACAAAGAAAAGCGTGGAAAAACAGGATTTTATAGAATCAAGATTATATTCACCCATTTAATATAAACTGCTGATACTTCTAACCTTATGACTATCATGTTGCCTGTTTTATGAATGTTAACAAATATCAACATGATCCAGGAGTAGTTCCGATTACGTTATTATTTTCCTTTTCAAAAGTACAGTGGGGATTCTATTGATGGGATCGTGATAAATTAGATAAATTAGATACACAAGCAATCATCTTGGAGAATTATTCGAATCGCAGCAGAATTGCCCAGAGAAAGCGTGGTGGCCCATAACCAAGAGGGCCCTGGGTCGGAACCACTCTCTGCTACTATGAAATGGAATTGGAAGTACTCTGGTGAAATAACCAACTCGTATTTCTGAAAAAAAGTAACTCATTGATGAAAGATACTTGATTCAGAACAGCCGAATGGGGATGTCATTCATTATTTGAATGAGAAAATTATTTGATTAAATTTTGGTAATACTAACTCCGTATTCAAGACCACCTAAAAAAACAATTTGGAGTTTTATAAATATATTTATTCATGAGCTTGATTGTATAATTTCAACGATTCGTGCGACGTACCACACCCCTAGGCTGACTAGTCTGTCAAATAGTTAATAGGTACTTCGATTTTCCTAACGATAGCTTTGAAGATTTCATAGAAAATTCGCTCATTTACTCATGCTGCATGAATGGACTTTTAGCATGGAACATGCTCTAGCCATCGCCTAACTGGGCAAAAACGTGAAGAAACCGTAGAACAAAAGTAGTAGTAGATTTTGTAATGATTTTCACTTACAACCGACCAGTTTCTTAGGAAAATCATTCATCCTACGAAAATCGTTCGCCACTCGTTGAAAAGCACTCAATTTATCCATAAATTATATAATGGCAAAACAGCTGTAAATATGGACGAAGCTAAGATATTCCTCAGATTTTTACCAAAACCTAATCAAGGATCAAAGGATCTTGTAACCTAGGCTTTTAGTAGCGATGTGTTCTTCGACGATTAAGATGTTTTCGATTTCTTAATAATAACAATACCTTCGGGACATAAGGAGGTGAATGAAATGACGAGCAATTTGTGTTAAGTTGGCTAGTTACAGAAGGGGGCTTTAGATGCGAAAGAATATTAAACAGCATATATGTATAGGAGACTAATTAAATTAAGAGATTATTAAATATAGAGATTATTAAATATAGAGATTATTAAATATAGAGATTATTAAAGTAATTTAGTATATGTTAGAGTGTTGGGAATGAAATGGACTGTATTAATGGTAGCTGATTTTTAACTACCGTTTTAGTTTAACTGCTACTTCGATACCATCTAACTTCAAGCAGTAAATGATAGGTACGAGGCCACCCGGCTTCACAAATCTTTGTAAGAGAGATATGAGAAGTTTGGGAAGTAACTGACGCCTGAGCACCTGAAAATGATACAGAAAAACAGGCTAAAGGATCCAAAATTCTGGGGAAACTAGGAAAAGGAATGGTAAAAATGGACTGACCTCGTGACGTCGACGTCGAATTTTACCTGGGGCCCCAGATGTTGAAATCCTCGCTGTAGCAGTGTTTTCCAGGGTGAGTTGCGCGGAAAACTGTCGCGGAAATTCCGGGAAACTCCGACCGGGACTGATTGAATTTGGAAATACTGAAAATCGGGTTTTTTATAAGGTACGAGTCACGCATGTGGTGGTGAAGCCGTAGAGCGCCGAACGAGAGTGTTCTTGAACATGGCGGGGAGGTAGCAAATCTAAGGGAGGGAGAGAGGAGAAGGTAGACCCCCTTTTCACCTGTCTATCAGTCATCAAAGCGTCTAGGTAGGTACTAGTATTCCTAATTTGCCCCGAACATAGAGATTATCAAAATGCGTCCTTTTTTCTGTCCAATCATGTATTGTTTAGTGATTTACTTAATACTGTAATGTATAATAGATATCAATTTATTTACCGATATGGAGCAATTTTGTTAAGATCCTACCCTACAACACGGGTCAAGCCTAACGTCGGGTAGGAAATCTGAGCAAATCGCATCCCTTCCTGCATTTATGTTATTGTAAAAGTGTACAAAATTGCGCCAAATAAACATATATCTATCTCTATCTGATTTGAAAAGCAGGCCAATAAAGAGCTAAATTGAAACAACAGACAACAAATTCCTAGGAAACAGCAAACAAACAAAACACGGCTAAAACCTATTCCATGTTTTTTGAATTTTAGCCGAAGGCTCTAAGCAGAAACCATCCGGGGGCCCAGGGGGCTGCCCGTCCGTCATGAAGGCCTGTCCCTTCTTCCACAGGGGGAAGGTAGCATTGGCACCCCAGCGTCGTTCGCAGAGCGATTCCTCAGAACTGCTACAAGTTCAACTTCTCTTCATCTGACCAGAATTCGAATAAAAGTTCTTTAGAAATGAGAAAACAAAGGAGAATCAAGTTTGCTCTAGACAAGGCCGACAAACGAAAAAACGCACCTCCAAATTTGTTCAGTAATCTTTACAACGGGAAAAATTATATTGAAAATTCGGATTTTGGATCGCTGGGTTAACAGTCCTCTTCAACGTGAATATTTATTTATAAATTAATATATTTCATTGTTTTCAGTGGATATCAAACAACGTCCGAATACACGCTGAAGTTGTGTTTCTACCTTATGTTTACTGCAGGTACATTATCCGCTTTGTTCTTCATTGTCTGTTCGGGATTCAGCATATTTTACCGCCTTTTGAATACGATTCAGACGAATAAAACGAAGAGTTCCATTGTTCAACGACTATTCAGCCTTACAAAAGATCAGATCTCCTTTCTCTCTCAAAGCTTAAGTGCCTCCATCTTGCATCTAGAACTAGCTTTTTCACTCCAATGTTTGCAATTTTCTAACTGAGGCTTTTCTACATGTTTTTCAAAATTCAACTGCGGAAAGATATACGATTAGTTCATATTCATGATTCTGTAGAAATTGAAGCACAAATGACTACATGTTTTTAAAACTTTTTATTTATTTTTAAACATTTATTTAAATATTGTTTAAATATCGAAGATTTCATAATATTCTCACCTATTTTTGATCGAATCAACGATGTAATCTAGAATTGACATGGCTTTCAAGTTACCTATCCCCTGAGATAGTTGAATAATAAAGAACTGAAAAAGAATGACCGTGGTAGAGAAAGAAAAATTGCGTGTGAAAACTGCCAATGCTCTCAAATTAATGATATCCTTATACACGATATAATAGCCTGATTTCACTCGGCGGTTGTTTTCTCGAAACTTCCCTTCAGATTTGGTCTGTTTCACTTCTTATGCGCTTCTGTTTCCACAGTCAAAACTTCTAAACTATTTGATAACTACTTCCATAAGGTCAACGATAACATTTTCACCATCATAATAGTGCTGCTTGTGAATAGCATTGTGACAAGCCAAAAATCTGCAATTTCGGGAAAACGAGTTTCAAGTTTTACATATTTCACATAGTTCGCCAAATCGTGATTTTTTGTATTATTTACTCTTTGTTTTTGTGTGAAGTGATACATAAGGAGTTCAGCTATTTTCTCAAATAACCATGAGTCAGTAGGACAAAATATGATGAAGTTTTACCTCAAATTTTGAAAAAGGAGGAGAAATTAAAAAATTTAATTAGGGTTTAAAAACAATTGTATGAAATAGTTGTCTCACTCGAGAGATAAGACAACTTCAAGGGCTTGTTTTCACCATCAATAGACTGAAAAACTCGAGAAAGAAGATCGAAATCATCGAAATTAGTTAGTTCATTCGAGAGACAAGACAATTTCAAAGAGTGGTTTTCACCATCAAGAGACAGTTGGTTGGTCATGTCTCTCGAGTGAACCAACTATTTTCAATGATTTCGACCCCTTTTGACATGGATATGTCTTAGTTCTGGGGGTCATTTCAAATTTTCGACACACAAAACAATGCAAGAAAATAAACCGAAATTGGAGCTCCTAAAACGAAAATGGAGCTCCTGGTAGGGATGGCATATCGAATGAAATATACCGATATACTTATCGAATGATATATCTTAAATAAAATATCGATACCTTCGATATATCGTAGAAAATGTATCGATATTTCGATATATCGGAAGATTTACTTGGAAAAAAAAACGCTTGAAGTCTGCAACACATTGAAACATTTTCATGCTGATCTGGGAGCTCGATTTTCGACTCAGCTGATCTGGGAGCTCGATTTTCGACTCAGCTGATCTGGGAGCTCGATTTTCGACTCAGCTGATCTGGGAGCTCGATTTTCGACTCAGCTGATCTGGGAGCTTGATTTTCGACTCAGCTGATCTGGGAGCTCGATTTTCGACTCAGCTGATCTGGGAGCTCGATTTTCGACTCAGCTGATCTGGGAGCTCAATTTTCGACTCAGCTGATCTGGGAGCTCGATTTTCGACTCAGCTGATCTGGGAGCTCAATTTTCGACTCAGCTGATCTGGTAATATCAAACTGTAAAGTACCTACCTACCTAACAACTTCACTTCTGATGGTCATAATCATCATTGTGGCGACTTGGGACAAATTTCGTTGCAACAAATTTCGTCGCATCAAATTTCGTGACGATTTTTTTTTATGTGCCATATGAAAGACATGAAAATGTCAAAAAACTGAGGAGAGTATTGTGACAACTCTGAGGAGAGTAGTCCGACAATTCAAATTTTATGAAATCCAGGAGACTTCAACTAGAGGAGTAGCATTACAACTCAAAAATGGCACAGTACTCACGTGTCACGTGTCCGACTTCTCGCCTGCAATTGGCTCGAAGGGGTTATCACACTGCTATCCTAGTGTGACATCCCCACTCCGACACAGGTAGAAGTGTAACTACCGCTCCCAAGCGATAAGGATTGACACTGGGCTTGTAACAATACTATTTTCTTGCAGAGCTCAACGAGATCTATCTGTATGTAAGTTTACCTCAAAACTCAATATTTTGGACTTGTTACACTGCTATTCTCAAGGGGCGAATAACTAAGGTATCGAGGAGAGTGAGCTCCATTCGCTCCGCAGAACAGACAAGGAGATAAAAAAGACCAAGGAGATAAAAAAGGACAATCCACTTCCTCGGAACTAAGAATGACTGCTCTTGAGACTTTAAATGAATCCCTGGCCCCCTGTGGCTGAGTACATACAGGCGGATCAGCTAAGGGTGCACCCAGAATGCTGGGGCACTGTCTTCCAAATAAGAGCGCCAGTTGGAGTCATTGCCTCAAATTTTGATGGTGAGGTCAAAGCTATTCAGCTGTCACTGGAAGAGTGCATGAAGCTTAACAGGCCTCCCAATATTGTTATAATGGTTGACTCACAGGCAGTGATTACTGCAGTAGCGGGTATTTGCCAGGCAGGCGAATCTGATGCTGTTCAGCAATGCAGAGTACCTATTAGCCGATACTTGGCTGAATAAAGGCATCCGGCTTGAATTCCTGTGAGTTCCCTCACACTCTGTACTACATGGGAACACTGATGACCAAGACAATAATACATCTTACCCGTTATGCAGCGAGACGAGAGGTTCAACGACAGTTATTGCTGATACAGTTGCCTTGAGACTCAAAGAGACTGAACCGGGAAAGAAATGACCCCTGATGAGCAAACCAGGGAGAATCCAGTCAGATCTTCCTTGCAGGGTTGGAGTCGCTTGCTTCCGCACCCTCACAGGTCACAAATTCCTTCAAAAGCATCTCCTGAAGCATCTCTAGTGGAGGAGTCTCCAATATGTGAGCTCGATGAGGCAGAAGAAATGGTTGGGGCCCAAATAACTACTATTTGGTTGTAAGGAGAGCCGATCCAAACAGGATTTTGCAACCCCCTCCATCTGCAAGCAGATAGATGAAACCCAGAAAACCCCTAGCAGGGTGATCGAGGGAGTGGAAGGAACTCAACACCCAGGAGCCCCAGGGGAGCTAGTCATAGCTACCAGCTCCTCTAGTTACCTGTTTGTATTAACACCACAGGTTAGGCCGAACCTCCTAGCTAAGGTTCTTCCAACTAGACAGGTTGGTACCCGAGTTCATAACAGAACTCACATGCCGAGAGACATCTTCAGGGGACTAGCCCTTGAGGATACCATCTCTCCCCTTGTAGCCTTCTTGGTACAAGCCCATGAAGTAGGGTTTGCTCAACCACGACCACCACGAATCCGACATCAACTGAGGGGCAGGCAGGTGATGCTTTGACCGAAGTCGGTGCATCGGTAACCTAGGGCTCCCCTCGCCCATGGTACTGGTAATTTAGATGAGCAAGAAGCCTCTTACGGCATTACTGCTATCCCCAGAAGCCCGACCAGGTACCAGGCCCGGAAGCAGAGAATTTGTACCTGCTCCCTAACCGCTCTACTCCTGTCAGAGGCGTGTGCCAGAGTGGAGTGCCAGAGTGCCAAGTGGTTGGGGACCACTTGGAGCGCAGCTAGGATCTTCAAGATGTTAGAACATCCATTGTTAATTAATGTAGTTATCACCGCACCGCAAATTTACATTGGGCTGAAATTTATGTTGGAAAGCTGGAATTGTCACATCGAGTTGGCGTAATTTAAAAAAAAGTATCGAGTGGGCTGGGCTGCAGTGAATTGCTAGCCTGTTTGAGTTAGAAAGAATATAAGAAATGGGAACCCCTGATGAGCAAACCTGGGAGAATCTCGTCAGATATTCCTTGCAGGGTTGGATTCGCCTGATTCCGCACCCTCACAGGTCACGAATTCCTTCAAAAGCATCTCCTAAAGCATCTCTAGTGGAGGAGTCTCCAATATGTGAGCTCTACGAGGCAGGATAAATGGATGGACACCACTTGGAGCGTAGCTGGGGTCTTCAAGATGTTAGAACATCCATTGTTGATTAATGTAGTTATCACCGCACTGCAAATTTATATTGGGCTGAAATTTATGTTGAATGGCTGAAATTTTCACATCGACAGGGAGTAATTTTCAAAGAAGTATCGAGTGGGAAGGGCTGCAGTGAATTGCTAGCCTGTTTGAGTTGTGTCTGTTTTCTCTCAAAATGGAAGCTCTCCTCAAGAAAACTGCCTTTGGTAAGACGCAGTTCGCCGATTGCTTGGGACTCCTCATGCCTCATTTTGATTTTTTTTTAAATTTGTAAGTCATTTTTTTGTGACTAGAATTTTTAATAAATTTCAAATATCGATAATTGCTTCAATTTCAAATATTGACAATTGCTTGGCACTCCACATGCCTCATTTTGAAATTTGTGGTGAATTGCTAGCCTGTTTGAGTTTTCTCTGTTTTCTCTCAACATGGAAGCTCTCCACAAAAAAACTGCCTTTGGAAAATCGCATTTCGATGATGCGGGGTGTGCGCATGGGTCGGAATAACTGTTTATTGTCATTTTTAATCTAAACTAGACCTCATTCTGAGAATTTTGACACCAACCGCGACCTTCTAGCGTGAGAAGACCTTTTTCTGACTTTTCGAATGTTTCAAATGTTTCTCAGGCGGGAGGGGCGCGTGACGTCACAAACATTCGAAACATTGACAAATCATAGAAAAAGATCCACAAAATCAGGCCACCCCCCCCCCCCCATTGCTTGGCAATTTACAATTTATTGTTTTTTTTTAATTTGTAAGTCATTTTTCTTGCGACTCAATTATTAATTATTGATTAATTTCAAATATTGAGCAGTTCACTCTCTACATGTATGTATTGTACCTTGCACATGTAAACTTGTTATATTTGCTACCAGCAAAACCATCTGATTTTGTGGAAGACGATTCTCATATTAAAACGGATATCCACATCGAATCTGAGGGGTTCGAGAGTTTATCTTATTGCGGCATTTCAATTTTGTGGCGTTACATTATTTACGAATATAAAAATAATTCAGGAAACTGCGATAAAAGCTTGAACTACCACAAAAAGGGTGATCGTATCCTTCGGCTGTTTTATTCTTTCTCAATGGCTAAACCGTATAAATATTATAGCCTGACCTAATTCGCTGGTTGGAACGAAAACACGGCAGTTACGGGAGAGTGACTTAACAGTCCACTAAAAACTACCCTAATTTCCGGAGCGTGTCTCAACCTGAAAACACGTCAATTTTCCAGCAAGGGGAAATAGAAATTTTAACATCGAGAAGGTGTAATTTTTCAGTGAGCGTGACAATCGTAACTGTAATCATTTTGACATTTAATGGAGCGAAACAAGGAAAAAGTGATCCAATCTCGATATTTCGTTCAGATTCGATCTAGAACGAAATAATGGAGGAAAATTCGTAATGGAATTTTCTGAACGTACACTGGCACAGCTGAAACAAACGAAGATTATTTATCTTGCAGATTATTTTGGAGAGTAACGCATGTTTGCTGGAAATGGAGTCGTACGTACAATCGGATGGAAAATTGGTCTATAATCCCGGAGTTTGACGGGAGAATCCTCTTGTTTGACATGTCTGCGCTGATATTTAATTACCAGATGACAAAATAAAGGTGGACTAGGGTAGGGAAGCTTCGTAACATCTGTACTAAAGATCGAAAGCGCTACAAATTATTACACAAACGTTTATTATTTTTCTTTATAGATCCTCATCTGCAAAGAACTCAGCTTTGTCATCGCCACTACCTACCGCCCATATGTACTATCTACTTATTTCACAATCAAATTTATTCGGAAGAAATAGACACTTCACTCTCAAGTCAAAAAGAGATAGATTTCTGGGTACCTTCATTAGAAAATTTCAATTACTGGTTGCTAAGGAAGCAAAACTGAGGACATCTTAAATTAGCTAGCGGCAATCTCATTTTAGGGGTGTGTCGGTCCAGGTATTTCCCTGGAACGGTTCCAACGGTTACAGTGACAAAGATGTAACCGTTCCAAATTACCGGTACAGTTCCATTACCGGTACAAGCGATCAAATCCCAATCACACGGCATGGATGAAGCAGACAGTCAAATCCCTATCGTCCTTCTTCCATGCTTATGATCTCAACTTGCAATACAATAGCATCATTTTCCTTGACAATTCGCTAAAAGGAAGGAATTTGAACAAGTGTTCAATTCAATTCAAAGTTTTATTTTGCTTATCCAAAAATTGGCAATACAAATGTCAATACAATTACAAAATTCAATTAGGGTAGCGCCGATCACAAGTGGGTGAATGGGAGCGCTGGAAAGAGCCCCCCCCCCCCCCCCCACCCGCCGGCCGACGCCACCCGACCGGCCCCAGGCCCCACCCACCATGACGGCTCCCCGCATAAGACACTCACGAGGGAAACAGCTGCCACGCAAGTACCAGCCGCCCCCAACGCAGGACATCCCCACGGATCCCATTCCCAACAGGGAAAAGAGAACAATGGAGCCGCCCCCAGGACCGATAGGGCGACACCGACCACCAGGAGAGGAAAACCCACCCATACACTCATTCATTCAATAAATACATTCACACCACTAATAATTAATTCTTGAATATAACAACAACAAAAAAAACACGAAGACAAAAAATATCACAGATCAGGCACTACCAGGCACTAGACAATTAAAGTCAACTAAATCTAAATATACCCTATTATTATCCATTCAATTCTTTTGAGTCGTCAATATACACATTAAAAACGCTGCAAATCATTGCTCAAAGGTTTATTATTTTCTGTATAGATCTCTGGTTCTCCATTAATGACACCTACCACCATCTGTTTTCTCCCTTGACCTTCCCTCTCAAATTTCAGCTTCCTGCGTTCAATAGGATTGAAAATGGCTACGGAGCTCACTCAGCTGATCAGTGATCTGAGGAGTGAAGAAGATCTCCTCGAATGCTGGAGACGCCTGGAAGAGCACTTCCATTCAATAGGATTGAAAATGGCTTCGGAGCTCACTCAGCTGATCAGTGATCTGAGGAGTGAAGAAGATCTCCTCGAATGCTGGAGACGCCTGGAAGAGCACTTCCATTCAATAGGATTGAAAATGGCTTCGGAGCTCACTCAGCTGATCAGTGATCTGAGGAGTGAAGAAGATCTCCTCGAATGCTGAAGACGCCTGGAAGAGCACTTCCATTCAATAGGATTGAAAATGGCTTCGGAGCTCAATCAGCTGATCAGTGATCTGAGGAGTGAAGAAGATCTCCTCGAATTCTGGAGACGCCTGGAAGAGCACTTCCATTCAATAGGATTAAAAATTGCTTCGGAGGTCACTCAGCTGATCAGTGATCTGAAGAGTGAAGAAGCCTTTGAGCAATGATTTGCAGCGTTTTTTACCCACCAACATTTTTTTTTACCTACCATCTTTTTTTTACCTACCAGCTAGGTACTACCTACCACACCATACTGGCTTCACACCTTCACAATCAAGTTTATTAGAAAGAAATAAACGCTTCACACTCGATTGGAAAAATAGAAAGCTTCGTAGGGAAATTTGATTACTGGTTACGCAGAAGGCAAAACTGTATACAAATCGAAGAAATGAACAGCGATCGCATTTTAGTCCGATAAAATTTGAATGGAGATTAGACCTCTTTTGCGATTCACACTCATGATTCTGTTTTATCGAAGGAAAACCTTCAAGTACTCGTAGGGACCGAACGGTTTGTCCTACAGAGCTCCGGGTGGTCTCAAAAATTTTTTAAAATTCAATACTATTTAAAATTGGTGAAAAAACGATACCTTTATTTCGAGAGTTTTCGAGCTAGGGCACTCTTGAAAATTTCAACCCTTAATTTTCACCTCTTAGAAGTGACCTACATCAACCAAAAGCTTCGCGGCACAACTAGACCCCAAATGGAGCCTACATACCAAATTTGAGCCAAATCGGTCCAGTGTTGCTAAGAAAAGTGCCGCGTACGGCGTACGGCGGACGGACGGAAATTTTTTTATTCGATTTTCGTATTCTACGTACCTTGAAACGTAAAACATCAAATTTTGAGGGGGGGTTAAAATTTTTTTTTTCTTGCTCGATTCCAAAGGCTTATTATTGAAAATAATAAACCAAAAAGTTAAACAGACCATTGAATATTAAAAAAATCACTAACTGAATACAGTTCAGCCTGTAAAAGTTTCATTTTCAGTTTCCGTGTAAATGGTTTCTCCGAGAGGTTGCGGATATCGGTGGGTAAAGCGTTAAATAATCTTGAACCGATCTGGTAGGGATCACATCGCTGGACCACGCTGAGGCGGGTAAACGGGATAACAATATCTTTGCCAGTTCTTGTGGGATACCGATGTGAGCTTGACACCGTCTTGAGGTGAGGCAGATTTGACTTGGTAATAGTCAAAACCGCTAGGACATAAGCACTTGGTAGAGTGAGCACATTTAGTCGAACGAACGACCCTCTGCAGCTAACACCCCATCGGAGGCCAGCGAGGATGCGAATGACACGCTTCTGTAGTTTGAAAACATCCACTGAATGACAAGAATTCCCCCACAATGCCAAACAATAGGACATTCTGCTCGCAAAACAGGCGTGATAAATTGAGAGAAAAACATCCCTCGACACAACTGCTGACAATCTGCGAATCATGAAGGTACATGAAGTAAGCTTGGCAGTAAGTGCCTCAATATGTGGTAACCAAGACATTCTGTTATCCAACTGTAGTCCAAGAAAGTTCGCTGATTGTTCCTGACGACCATTTAAGGCAAAGTTTAGTATCTGCGATTTTTCCTTGTTCAGCAAAAGAGAATTCGCAGAGCACCATCTTTCAATCAAGATGTCATAATTATTCAAATTAATCTGTGGATCACCAGACCCAGACCCAACTGCCAAATTCGTTATATCGTCGGCAAATAAGAATACGCTTCCTTCCTTTTCAAATTGATATGCCAAATCATTAATAAAGATCAGAAAGCAGCAAGGACCAAGGACACTACCCTATTTGACTCCACATGGGATATCAACCGCCACGGACTGAACTCCATTATGGTAAACAACCTGCCTCCAGCCACCGAGAAAGCCCTTGAAGAATGAGAGAGTCGACGGTGAGAATCCATAATATTCAAATTTCTTCAGTAGTAGGTTATGCTGAACTAGATCAAAAGCCTTGGAGAGATCATGTAGATGTAAAGAGGCATGTTTCTTATCATCCAATGCATGTAAAACGTGACCTACCAGGGATAACGCTGCCGATGAGGTATTCTTTCCTTTGCGGAATCCAAATTGTTGAGAGTGGTAGAGGTTATTGCCCTCAAGGTGAGAAATTAATCTTCCGAGCACCAATCGCTCTAGAATTTTCACCAAAATTGGAAGCTTAGAAACAGGGCGGAAGTCATCATAATTCTTCGAGTTTCCTTTCTTGGGGATTTGAGTTATCACAGACATCTTCAGACATTCGGGAAATCCACCTCTCTCGAAACAAAGATTTATGATAAATGTTAAAGGTTCAATGATGCTAGGCGCCACGGCCTAAACAATGACAGAGTTTATACCCATAAAATCAGCTGCATGACTATTTTTCAAACTCATGATGGTTGCATAAACCTCTTCAACAGTGACATGATTTAGTACAAATTCATTCGGTGAACTCGGAGCTTTGTGAAGAAACTCGAGGAAATCCGATGAGACTCAGGCTAATTTCTGCTGCTCAAACACCCGGGCGAAAGAGTCACTGAACCCATTGCAGTTCAGATTTGTGCCTAGTTTTTGGTTCCGACCTTTCATGTTAAGCTCCTCATGAACTACTTGCCAGCAGGTTTTTTGCTTATTAGGAGCGCTCTTTATCCTGCCATCATATGCATCACGCTTGAACTGATTCAGAGCTCGCCTATACTTATTACGACTATTACGAGCCAAAATCCCGAAATCATGACTATTTGAACGACGAAATAAATCCTTAAAACAATAGTACTCCTCACGAAGATCAACGAGTTCTTGTGTAAACTTGTACTTTTGCTTCCCACGTAGACCACAGAACCTGCGACTTGACCAAGGGCATGAGGCATCGAGCACCGAACCCAATATCCGCAAAAACTCCAAGGTAGAACCCTCCACAAAATTTTCCTCATAGACTCCAAACCAGGAAATTGAGGACAAAGAGCTACTTAGATGTAAGATATTGTCTGGCCTCACGAGCCGAAAGCGAGAAATTATTGGATCGGTGGATGGAATCTTCTCAAAATTTGAGACTATTTAATAGTCCGAGTTCAACACCACGATGGTCACTAAACTTAGCCTCACTGATAACTGCTTTATACCATTGCGAACCATAATTCGTAATGAATATATCCAGACAAGATGGTTCACCTAGCTGACCACCACTAGGGTATCGAGTGATCTCGCGAAGGGTAACATGAAGACCGTATCCTTCAAGAAGGTTGACGAATGAGTTTCGATTTCGGATGTGCAGAGGGTTTGAGCAAGCATGATCTAAATGGACATTGAAGTCACCCATGAGAATAATCATTCGATTTGGTTTACAAATAGTAAACAGGAGACCGTCCAGCTGCTTCATAAAAAATTCAAAATTATTCTGATACGGAGGTCTATAGACACAACAAATAGTAAGGTTAATAGACCTCATATGGATTGCAGAAATCTCGCAAATCCACTCAACTGATAAACTCTCAGTGTTAATCTCATCAGCATCAATCCCCTGCCGAACCAAGAGAGCCGATCCTCCTCCCCCTCCGGATTTTCGTGAAAATGAAGAGGCCACATAAAAACCAGAAGGCGAATAAAACGAAACTTCGTCCAATTTACACCAATGTTCTGTAACACCAATCATCATGATGTCCATTCGACTCTGCAGAAAAAAATCAATCCCATTCAACTTGGAACGCAGTCCCTGGATATTCACCAAAAGGAGAGAAGACGCTACATTCCCCGCCACAGGGTCGGCAAGTCTGGTCTGATGTCAAATCTCTGGCTGTGAACTACCCTGCTGAGACGTCAAAGAAATTACAGGTGGAGTGTAACTATAACTCTGGATCACCGACATGATTCTTCCACAAAGAATCTTTCGAGCTACTCGAATGTAGAACGGATCAGACGACTTCGATAACATCATGGTACTGTCAATAAGGCTCTTTTCCACAATTTTGACGCCCGAGAACTTGGAGGGTAAACCCTGCAAAAATCTATTTAGACGACTAATCTCTTTATTTACTGACGACCACCATGGAAGCTGATAGTTGAACGGTGCAAGCATTATGATGATTCTACAATTCATGTCATTGAGTTGGGTAATCGTACGCAATAGATCATGCTTGAAACTTTCTAGATCGTTGAAGGCGACATTCACAGAACCCGCCAACAGGACTATGTAAACCGGTCGATTTCTTCGATCCAGCAAAGACTCACACAAAACTGACAACGGAGTACCATCTATCTGCAACGTGGAGGTTTTAAACGAACCTGGAAGGAGTGAACGAATCATCCTCCCCATCCCTCTTGAATAAGAGTCACCCATAATAATCACTTCCTCTCGATCCTCAGCCTCTCCAATGGCTGGAGGTGAAACACGGGAAGAATTTGAGGGAACGTCTCACTTGTTCGCCATATTCACCCTCGTCAGTTTCTCGCGTTCACCAATATCTCGCACAGGCCGTCCACCATCATATCTGTCATGATTCAATTCCGGAACATCATTCTTAACTGTTGGATTGTTCACAAATGGACTAGAATCATGAATATCCTTGTTTTTCAATTCCATCTTGTCAGCTATAGGGATAGCCGTCTCCCGTGACTTTTCCCTACCACAGTCGTTCTCCGATACCCACTCGACCAGCTGTGAAAGTCGAGATTCAAGCCTATCAAGGCGAGGTAAAAGATTATTGATAGCACTTTCCGAGGCTACCGCAGTCCGAAGGAAGGTTTGATCAGCAGGGTTTTTCGATAAAAAAATTCTCATCGTGGATTTGGTCCGTCTGAGTACTAACCCCAAGCACTTTGGGAATCAGGAAATTGTCAGTCTGAACACCGACTTCAGTGAGAACAATATCACAATTCTCACCGTGGATTTGGACCGTCTGGGTGCAATTATCATAAGTATTTATACAACTTGCGATTTCTTGCTCAAGTGTGAGAGGGGTTTGAGTATACAAGCTTTTCATAAAGTCTGTACGGCAAGTCTCGGTACTCACTTCCAGGGTGCAGGAGGTACTGAAATGAGTTTACTCTCCAGCTGTCTTATTTTCTTTTTTTGTTGAATTATCGAATTTTGCAAAACTTTCTTCTCCTCTTCCCATTGGTCCTCAACGCGAAGATAATCTGACATCGAGTTATTATGTAACTCACGGGTTGTGTTGTAAGCATTTAGGAGAGTGGACACTTCATTTTTCATTCCATCCAACTCGTCCATTCGATCATTCATAACATGAGGAAGTCTCCAAATATTGCCACGGAGTAGATTGAAATGCACATTACCAATCAAGTCATTCATTAAATTATTTATTTGGCTTAAAAGATCATCCTTAATACTAGCAAGCTCCGGGTCATCAACATGAAGAGAATATATCTGATCTACCAAATCCGTTAATTGTGCAGACCCCGACATACTAGACGAGAATAAGAAAAGAATCCACAACAACTCACGGACGTCTTTAGGGTCAATATTTATGATACACCAATTTACGCACTGCTTTATCAATCCTTCCCGTAGCTGTAGTTCACGGCACGTGTCAAGGTCAGATAAGGTAATCTCAGAGCGCGTGCCAAGGTCAAATAGGTGCAAATTTCTAGGCACGTGTCAAGGTCATATAGATAATCGTGAAAGTGACCCGTATGAAGGCAGATAAGGATGCGATTAAAGTGATTAATTAATATAATTTCATCGGTTATACTACCTTAGGATGATCAGGCAACTGCCATTGTATTAGAGTGAAAGATTGCACCAAAATTCAGCACTAATTTCGCATTAGAAACCACATAAAACTCATCAAAACACTCGGAATACCTCGGGAACTTGTTGACAGTCCGACGGACAGACTGAAACTGATGATGTTGTGTTACAAAAGAGGCAATTTATTATGAATAATAGTTACCAAACAATTCAAGGAAAGAATAATGACGTTGCAGTTTAAGAACTTAACATGACAATAATAAATTAATAATACTGGAGACAACTTCCATGCTAACCAGTCCAGAAGATAACTTCCCGCTCAAGAGCCATTCCATGATTCCATGAACCATTCTCAGTCCATGGAAGTAGTAAGGGCGCTTCCAGGTACAACATGGAACGGAACTGAGAACAAGATCCATGCTTACCGGTCCAGAGCCATTGAACCATTCTCTATGATATCTTATTGGTCCGGTTCCATCCTTACCGGTCCAGTTCCATCCTCACCAATCAGAATGATCAGATTGATGAGATGATTGATCAGATCATTGTGATTGGTGAGGATGGAACTGGACCGATGGAAAAGATTCTCTTCCCGGTCCAGAGCCATTTTAAGATATCTTATCAGCCCGTGGAACTGGACCGGTAAGGGTCGAGTTTTTGTCACTGCGTGGAACCGTTCCAACCTGATAATCGGTTCCACAGTCCCGGTACAGCTGTACCGACACACCTCTATCTCATTTTGGTCAGATAAAACTTGAACGGACATAAGACTTCTTTTGCGACTCACACTTGTGTTTCAGATTTATCGAAAATCCAAGGGAGCGGACGGTTTGTCCTACTGCGGAGCTCTGGGTGGTCTCATTCGATTCTAAAAATGCAATACTATTTATTGATGAAAAAAACAATACCTTTAAGTCGAAAGTTGTTGAGGCATTTTGAAAATTGAAATGAAACCAAGAGTGTTGGGGTACTAATTACTAGACCCCAAATGGAGCTCATGTACTAAATTTCATCAAAATCGGTCGATTGTTTATTCGGTTTTTGGATTCTACATCCCTTGAAACTTAAACCAACAAATTATGAGGGGTGGTTGAAATTTTTTCTTCTTGGTCGATTTAAAAAGTTCACCTATATTTTCATTAAAATAAAATTTGGTCTTCCTCAATCAAAAAAAAATTCCACGCTTTTTTCGTTTTTTTTGTGGAGTTTCTTGAACAATGTTGGTACCAACCTTCACAAAATCGTGAACCGGTTATGATGACATTTCATGGTTCATAGGGTCAATTTGTAGATGTTCTTCAGGACTAAGTACCTACATCATAATTGAGCCAATACATCCTTTGAGCATTTTGGTAGTTGTTAGTCGTGGTTACAATAAGTCATTTTTGAGCTCTTTCGATTTGGCGTTTTTCAGAGGATCACAATTGCCATGTTGTCGAAGATGGAATTTTAAACTGAATATCTTCCATGGTTAACCTTGTGAAGAGTGAATTCATGACCGCTTTGAACAAACCGGAGCTTAAGAGCTCCTCGGAAACTTAGTTTTTCAAGCACTTTTCAGCCATTTAGGCTTCCCGATGGGGAATTTTTCTTTCCGGTTTTTGAACTACAGAAGGGAGAGAAATCAGAAAATATTGCAAGTGCCTGGTTATCATCTAAGAGAGAGTATCTCTACTTTGAAAATTAAGACACCACTCTAGCACGCCTTAGAGCTTTTCTAAGGCTAACTTTGAAAACTCAGGTAGGTAGAGAAGTAAAAAACTAGTTCTTCCGAGAGGAAACTTCGCTTTTAGTTACTATCCGGCACGTAATGAGTTTCATACTTTTCCCACTCAACTCTAAAGGAAGTTATGAGAAGCTGAGATGATGAATATAATCATAGTTTATTGGAGAAAACACTGGTGGTGTCTTGAAAACAGCTATAAATCATTGATATTGATTGATTACGATTAGGTGATGAGTAACTGTGATGGGAACATTAATTCGCAAAATAAATAATATTTATCAACAACGAAGTCAGGTTTAGTTGAAATTGGCATGAAACAATTAATTGTTTTCATAACGTTTTAAGATCAAGTCTTACAACCTTATCAATATTTTAGTGTGGAACAACGAGGTTCGACTTATAGTAAGCCTAGTGATTGAGGCAGAACATCATAGAGAAACATATTATGTGTACTTGAAGTCTGATGCTAAGCCTATTTTCGCATACACACTGTCACTCGCATATCGGTTTGCTATCAAGTCCTTGAAGATGCTACGTGGTAGATACCCAGGAATGGTTGCGCGGGAAGTTGTCAGGTCTGAGGTATCGTGGTTTCGGGCTCTGGCCGGACTGGCGTCGACCACAAACCATGATTTTGATTCCTTAGTAGTGGAATAACAGTTCGTGGACACTGGGTCTGGTTGAAAGGGTTCATTGACTATAAAGGAGTTGAGTTGACGGGGCCGCGGTTTGGAGGTATAATCAACCTGCCAACAACCTCAGAATCAAGATGTGGTCGTGGCGGATCAATAACCAGCCTGTCATCACCCGAATTTAATGTCATCAGCTCGTTGAGATATGTGTCAACCTTCACATGTCGTCGAGCAAAATGGTAATAATTTGTTTCCTCGCTTGAAATGCAAACGACGGAATTTACAAGAGAAGTGACTCTTAGTGCCCCCGAGGGAAATCATCGCGGTTGAAGGATTCGACTCGGTTGGTCTTCGTTGGTCCTCAGTTTGACCTCCTTCGGTGACTTTATGAAGCGGACCATCAGTCACGATTAATCTCCCGCCAAAATACCGTCATGTTGATGGAATATTGTTGAAACAAGTTGGTAGAGATTCAGCCTCAAATTTTTTTTGGTTTATTATCTCAATAATAAACCTTTGGGCTCAAGCAAGGGGAAAACCAGTTTATGGTTTATATTTTGAGGTATGTAGAATTCAAAAACCGAACAAACATCTTTCCGTTCGTACGCCGCAACTCGTAGGCGTACTTAGGCCAGTATAAAATATGCTGAGGTGCTTCAGTCTGTGACGTTCATATTAGGCGGATGAACATCTCACAAGTCTTATCTCACCAATCGCAACTTCAGAATAAAGCAAGAAGACGCCTACTCAGAGCCAAAGCTAATCAATGCAGGAGTCCCACAAGGGAGAGTTCTTAGACCACTCTTGTCCTTAATACCAGTGATCTCCCAGAAATTAGAATGAACACCACAGTCACCTTCGCAGAATTTACAGCGATTTTGGCAGTCGGAGAATGTAACACTAAATCCACCAACAAGTTAAATCAATCAATATTCAGCATACAAAAGTAAACAGCAAAATGGAGAATAAAAACAAATGAAACTAAGTCGGTGCATGTCGATTTCACTAACAAGAGAAATGATTATATTCCGGTACATTTCATGGGAAAAGTTATTCCGAATGCTAATGAAGCCAAATACCTAGGCATGACACTAGAGGCCAAACTTAGATGGAAAGCCCATGTCAGAAGAACTCCTTCCAAAATTCAGAAAAATGCATTGGCTAATGGGGAGACGGTCGAAGTTGTCAATCCAGAACAAGCTTGCATTGTACAACCAAGTCCTTAAACCTGTCTGGACTTATGGAGCTCAGCTTTGGGGGTGTACGGCTCATTCACATCGAGAAATCATCCAGAGATTCCAGAACAATGTGCTGAGAACGGTTGTCAATGCACCATGGTACTTTCGAAACGAACGTTTCCATCATGAGCTTCGGGTCGAAACAAAAAACGATGCTGTAAAGCGACAAGCTGTGTGACACCTACAGCGGCTAAGATATCGCATCAACGAGGAAGCTGTCCAACTCCTTGATACAAGTGATGTAAGAAGATTGAAGCGTACCAAACCACTTGACCTAGCTTACTTGTAAAGCAGCGAAGTGAAACATCCATCATAATCAAGAAAACTCAGTGATGTATCTTAGTTTTGAATATTTGCCCATATTTTCAAAATAATATTGTTAATAAGTCATAAGTACTTGGTGTAATAAAGAATATTGAAGAGAAAGTCTGCCAAGTGGGTGTGGCACATGGCTCCCTCGTAACCATAACCCGATTTTATTGATGATCCGATGCATAGTAGTTATTCTCAAAACATCAATCTCTAAGCACCTTCCACTACCTTCATAGGGGACCATCTAATCACTAATCTGAACAATCCTGAGAATTTTCGTCGAAATCGGATGGCAAATGTAGAAGTTATGGCTGTTACAAGGAATGAGGAATTTCACCATGTCGGAATTTCCCATTTTTGACTCCAAAATCGGATTCAGCACCTCGAAAAACCACCTCTGGCAGACTTTCAGCCCGTACTTCCTAATTTACGAATAAATAAACAGTGTAGAAAATATGAATGTTTAAAAAACCCGGGAGGATGACGTCATCCTGGAATAGTCCATTGACGACCGCTTGAAGCGCTGAGATCTAGAAATCTGTAGTCCCCAGATGCAACATTTCACAAAACCAGTAAAGTTCGAGATCGAAAACTGAAGAAAAAAATAGAAAAAGCAAGATGGGGAAAATTAGGTTTCCCCTGTTTTTGTTTGATAACTTCCTTCCTAGATAACACGATTTCGACTTATTTTCCGAAATCAACCCGATTTTCATCTATCCCACACCATTAACTATTCAGGAAAAATGCAAACAGAATTCGGTGAAATTCCTCATTCACGTTTGCGTATGCGTAGCAACTACTATTTATCTGGCGGAATTGATTTTCATAGGGGATCATCTAAACGTCAATCTGAACAATCCTAGAAAATTTCATCGAAATCTGATGAGAATTGCTGTGGTAAGGATTTCATGACAGACACACGGACACACAGACACACAGACATGGAAACAAAATTGTTCAGGAAGGTCTGAAACGTGAAAAGCGAGTGGAAATTTCAATTTTGGAGAACTTTTTTTTCCAACCTTGAAAAGTGAAAACAAAGCTTCCGCTGCCTTGGTAGACTCGGAAGCAAAAGCTTAGGCCAGTTCGCGTGGAAAATTCTCCATTTAGGGTATAGGTAGTTGTCTCTTGAAGCTTTTTGTTATTATCAGTCACTTCTAGGGGGTAAAAGGTGCGTTGGTATAAAGACGTATTTTTCGTCAATTTAGATTAAATGCGAATTTTGCATGCGAGGGGGCCGAGGATCCAGCTGAGCCCAAAGCGAGTACAGCCTGGGTGTCGACATATAAAACGATCTGCTGCAGTCTTCGAGCTTGTACCGCGTTTCTACCTCAAGGCCATCAATACTGCAGCGCTTCTTGATATGCTCTAGGCAGTCCATCTAAAACCTAATCCGCATAATTCCTGAAAATTTCATCGAAATTGGATAGAAAATGTGGAAGTTATGGCTGCTACAGGGAATTCACATTTGCTACTGTCAGTCCGGGGGTGATGATTTTCATAGAGGACCGTCTACACGTCAACCCGCACAATCCCTGAAAATTTCATCGAAATCGGACAATAACTTCGTATAGCTATGCTCGTTACAAGGATTTCATGACAGACAGACAGACACGGAACCAAAATCGTCCAGAAAGGTCTAAAACGTAAAACGCGAGTGGAAATTTCGATTTTGGGTAACTTTTATTTTCAACCTTAAAAAGTGAAAATAAAGCTTCTTAAAAATTGTCACTATTAAAAAAAGTCTGCCAAGTGGGTGTGGCACATAGGTTCCTCGTATCCATAACCCGATTGTATAGATGATCCGATGCATAGTAGTTAATCTCAAAACACCAATCTCTAAGTACCTTTCACTACCCTCATAGGGGACCATCTACACGCTAATCTGGACAATCCTAGAAAATTTCATCAAATTCGGATGAAAAATCAAGTGACTAGGATGTGATTGGATCAAAAAAATTCTTAGCTTCGGCTGGGATTCGAACCCGCGACCCCTGGAGCTCAAATCGAGACTCTTTCCTCTGAGCTATTAAACTTGCCATGAAAAAGTTTGAGATTCTCACAGGAGACCATCCCTCTATGAATAAATCCCTCTATGAAAAACAATTCTCCATGATTTTCATAGGGGACCATCTAAACACTACTCTGTAACATCCCTGAGAATTTCATTGAAATCGGATGGAAAATGTAGAAGTTATGGCCGTTACAAGGAAATTCACGTTTGCGCATGGGCAGTGGCTACTATCAGTCCGAAGGTGGTGATTTCCATAGGGGACCATTTAAATACTGATATGTAACATCCCTAAAAATTTCATTGAAATCGGATGGAAAATGTAGAAGTTATGGCCGTTACAAGGAATTCACGTTTGCGCATGCGCAGTCGCTTGTATCAGTCCGGGGATGATGAATTTCATAGGGGACCATCTACAACCTAATCCACATAATTCCTGAAAATTTCATCGAAATCGAGTTGAAAATGTGGAAGTTATGGTCGTTACAAGGAAATTCACGTTTGCGCATGCGCAGTAGCTACTATCAATCCGAAGGTGGTGATTTCCATAGGGGACCATTTAAATACTGATATGTAACATCCCTAAAAATTTCATTGAAATCGGATGGAAAATGTAGAAGTTATGGCCGTTACAAGGAATTCACGTTTGCGCATGCGCAGTCGCTTGTATCAGTCCGAGGATGATAATTTTCATAGGGGACCGTCTACACACCAACCCGCACAATCCCTGAAAATTTCATCGAAATCGGACAATAACTTCGTATAGTTATGCGCGTTACAAGGAATTCATGACAGACGGACAAACACACAGACACACAGACAGACAGACACGGAACCAAAATTGTTCAGAAAGGTCTAAAACGCAAAACGCGAGTGAAAATTTTGATTTTGGAGAACTTTTTTTTCGTCCTTGAAAAGTGAAAACAAAGCTTCCGCTACCTTGGTAGACTCGGAAGCAAAAAGTTTAGGTTTTCTGGAAACAAACTCCCCATTTCTAAATGACTCAGTTCTCGGAAATGATTTTCCCATAGCTCTAAATTATTTCGAAAAAAAAGGGAACGGCGAATTTTTTGTAGGATGAATGGAGCCAATTTAGCCTCGCAACAATCTGAACTTTTATAGGGAGCCTCGTAAAAGATTTCATAAGACGGGAAGGCACTCACTCCGTTTTCTATGGGGCTTTCAATTCAGTGTTTACACTGCGACGAGATGAAACTTGAATTTTTATTAGAATCACCGAGTGACCTCCCATTCAATCTTGATCTCGAAGTTTTTAGTAGCGACTCCCAGAAACCGTTGGGAATTTCACGGTGATTAAGGTGATTCCATCAAATTTGTTTGTTTTACCATGAATAATAATACCTAATTCCCGTTCCTTGGTTAGGTAAGTACTCCTTCCATGTATATTGAGTTGGCAATACTGTTGGGAAATCTGTCATATTTTATTGGACGGGGAATTCTATCTGCGAGAAGATGGTTTCATCTACATAATAAATTCAAGAAACTAAATGGAATGGAGTTCCATTTATTTATTTAAATGAACTTTGTATGGGGGGAATTTTTTTGATCCTCAACTATAATCCTCCCACAATCTATAATTCGCAAAATCAAGGAAAATAAAGAAAGTCGACTAATTTTAGTCCTATTCATCACTTAGTTTCGAGCTAGTCCTCGAAAGGGCCACCCTTGAAGGAAAATGTTGCAAATCGTTACACAAAGGTTTATTATCTTTCTGTATAGATCACTCGCCTGTAAAGAAAACAGTTTTGCCCTATGCACTACCATTCAACCGTATTGGTTTATTATTTTCAATAATGAACCTTTGGAATCGATCAAAGAAAAAAAATTCTAACTCCCTCTCAATATTTCATGGTTTACGTTTCAAGGTACGTAGAATCCAAAAAATCCAAAAAAAGAATTTTCAGAGACCACGCGGTGCTCTGTAGGACAAACCGTTCGCTCCCTACGAGAACTTAAGGGTTGGACGTACGATAAATCAGAAACACGAGTGTGAATCGCAAAATAGGCCTAATCTCCGTTCAAATTTTAGCTGACCGAAATGTGATCGATGTTTTTCTTCATATTGGGTGGTTGGTGGCTTTGCACACGAGTTATCTATTTAGAAAAATAATAAACCATTGCGTAATGATTTGCAGCGTTTTGATTTATTATTTTCAATAATGAACCTATGAAATCGACCAAGAAAAAAAAAAATTCTAACACCCCCTCAAAATTTCATGGTTTACCTACGTTTCAAGGTACGTAGAATCCAAAAATCGAATAACAATTTGGCCGTCCGTACGCCGTACGCGACACTTTCCCCACTTAAGATTGACCGCTTTTGACGAAATTCGGTATATAGGCTCCCTTTGGGGTCTAGTTGTGCCCCGAAGCTTTTGGTTGATGTAAGTCACTTCTAAGGGTTCCAAAATCAATTTTGAAATTTTGAAAACCCCCTAACTCAAAAATTTCCGATGAAAGGTATTGATTTTCCTTCAATTTAGGACTGAATAGAATTTTGGTTTATTATTTTCAATAATGAACCTTCGGAATCGACCAAGAAAAAAAAATTTAACACCCCCTCAAAATTTGATGGTTTACGTTTCAAGGTACGCAAAATCCAAAAATCTAATAAAAATTTGGCCTTCCGTCAGCCGTACGCTTCACTTTTGCCACTTAGCATTGACCGATTTTGATGAAATTTGGTATGTATACTCCATTTGGGGTCTAGTTGTGCCCCAAAGATTTTGGTTGATGTAGGTCACTTCTAAGGATTCCAAAATCAATTTTGAAATTTTGAAACCCCCTAACTCAAAAAATTTTGATATAAAGGTTTTTTTTTCCTTCAATTTAATATTCTAAAGAATTTTTAGAATTTTGTTGAGACCACCCGGAGCTCCGTAGGACAAACCGTTCGCTCACTACGAGAATTTAAGGTTTGGACGTACGATAAATCAGAAACACGAGTGTGAATCGCAAAAGTGGCCTAATCTCCGTTCAAATTTTAGCTGACCGAAATGTGATCGATGTTTTTCTTCATATTGGATGGTTGGTGGCTTTGCAGACGAGTGATCTATATAGAAAAATAAGAAGCCATTGAGTAATAATTTGGAGCGTTCTTCTTTCACAATCAAGTTTATTTCGATGAAACAGGGAGTTGTGGGTGCACTAATTAGGAAATTTTACATATATGTATTTTTTTAAAGAAAAGTTGTATTTCGCAAGTAGGTAAGTAATAATGTACACACAATGAAAAAATTCAAAGCCTACTACAGAAACTACTACCATTTGCGGGCAAATGCCCGTGTTAGGAGAAGAATCACGCTGACGAGCTATTTATTCTTTAATCATGAAATAAATAAATACAAATTCCGTTACCTATGATTCAAAAAATGAAGGAATACAATAAATAAATAGTTCAACCCACGTTACCTATTTATCCACTAATTAACCAGGACAATATCATTATTATAGGTCGTGATTATTAATGAAAAGGGATTTCAACAATTCATTCGTTTGAAGAGGTTGATCAATTATATTTTAAATGGCACGGAAGCAAGTTTTACTCTTCCATGCCCTTGAAATGTTTTGTGCCGCACTTGTGCGGTATTTAGGAAGTACCTTGTCAGTACCTTGCCCCGACAGTCAAAATCGAGTAGGAGTCTGGTGATGCGGAAAATTGAAAGAGCCCTCTTTCAAGATCTGTTTAGTTGAACTGAGTTTAATTAAATTGGGTTGGTTAGCAGTACTCTTTTTTTTTAATAAAGGCAAGGAATGAGCTATATAGTTATTATTGAAAATTATTGTAATAAGGGCTTTTCAAGTCAAAATTATCGGTTCCAGTGTCGTGGCACAAGCACTTCCCCAGGCAGGCAAAGCATAAAAATTGATAGATTGAGCAAGAGCTAAGTAGATCTTTCTAGAAAGTGATCTGAACAGCACTGATCGTAATCTGGCAAAAATATAAGCTTACGTAGAACTTTATTAATATGGGCCACTTGTTTTTGCCATTTCATGCGAGATTAAAGAAATACGCCCAAACACTTAACATCAGAGCTTTGAACTATTTTAGGGCACGATGAGTATAAGGACAAATCACCATCTGTTGTATGGACAAGGATGTCGGGCATGGGTGGAATCACATATTATATGATATGATTCCATGATACAACATGAGGCTTAGAGAGATAGAATGACAAGTAAACTGTTTTTTTTTTAATTGAGATAATTGGTTGTTAAGGACGTAAAAACAACTCGAAGAAACGAACAACGATGACATTTTGGTACGGAGATTGGGCCTCTCTCGCGATTCACAATCGCTTTTCTGATTTATCGTAAGACCAACCCAAGATCTTATAGGAAGCAAACGGCTAGTCCTAAAAAGATCTGGGTGGTCTCATTCGATACTATAAAAATTCAATACTATATTATATTTGAAGAAAAAACAATAACTTTTTATAGGAATTTTTTGAGCGTTTTCAAAATATCAACCCTTGTTGTTCGACCCTTGGAAATTACGGAAATAAACCAAAAGCTTCGGGGCACAACTAGACCCCAATTGGAGCCTATGTATGAAATTTCATCAAAATCGGCCCGTGGTACCGATGACGGCCACATTTTTATTCGATTTTTGGATTCTACTTACCTTGAAACTAAATCAACAGATTTTGAGGGAGGGTTAAACCATTTTTTTCTTGGCCGATTCCAAAGGTTCATTATTGAAAATAATAACCAAGCGTGGCTCGAGGGCTCTATAGACTAAATAGGAACTTTGTAACAGGCAGGTATCGCTCCTCTATTTAGTAGAGTTATCTCCTCTACAACAAACAGTTGTATTATTCTCAACATGGGGGAACACACATAACTATAAGGGTTTGAGGACCCTTTGGAAATTCGAAAATAAATCAGTAACTGTACCAGATCTTTGCATAATATATTATATTCCAGCTTGGAATAGGGAATAACTAATGCATCTTCTCTGTTCACCAACTTGTCTGATGGTCTGTTCATCGAGAGCTTCGAGAATTATACGTCCCATAATTATACGGAATCCACAGGATATTATTTAACCAAATAATTAATTCCCAGACATGCCCAGATACCCGGCATTTCTGTTACTATGGACATAAGAGCTCCAGGCAGGTGAGATCTTCTCTTTGTTTAATGTTATTCTCTACACCTTTGAAGTTTTAATTACTTCGCCGTTTCTGTACCAAAGCCGAGCTAGAACAAACCATGATTATTATCAACTTTGGAGTTTGTTTCCGAGCTGAGCGGCAAGTAAGTAATGGCTCAACGGTCCAACTGTATTTACTCGAGTAAATCTTGTGTCGAGGTACATAACAGCGAATTCCGTAACAGTTTCCGATATCACAGTTTCAGTGTAATTAGTAAAGATTCCTTTGGCTGGGAACTCATTAATTTTGATTCATCCAACTTCTTTTAGGTGAGAAAACAAGGAAGAGAAGACAATTAGCGCTCCAGAATCATGAATGAAAACTAGTTTGGTTCCTTGTTGTAATAGAAGGCTGGTCTCGTTGATCGTTATACTGATAAAGGAGTTAGTAACCCACGTACTTGTAGTCAAAAACAGAGTAGAATAAAACCGTCTAAGAACGGAACAAACTGTGTTCAGGTAATATTCCCGTGTCAAAAGTAGTTAAAGAGAAGTTTTAACTTTCTAGCAGAACAACCCATATTTTCTGGCAAATATTGTTCGATTTGATGATTTCGGCGGCAATCTTTTAGTTTTTCAATTCCCTACCCCCATACACTAATGAATTTCAAAAATCCTTGAACGTTTCAAATTTAGGTACAACTGTTAATGTTTGAGCCCCTGCAATTTCGGGAAATACTGATCCGGAATGAGGAAAGAACGACGACCAACTGAGACCCCCTTAAATGCTTGACCAAGTGGCGGCCGAGGTATTTTATAGAGTTGGAGAACCTTATTGGAGGTTACTGATAAGCAGGTTCAAAGGAAGATGAAATGGTGGTGCCAGCTGTTGGAGGGGGGCGCTTACAAAAAGGCGGGAACTCACACAGCTGATGGAGGAGGGTGAGAAGGAGAGAATAGTTGGTACCAAAGGTTAATTTTTTGAGAAAAAAAGGCGGTAAAATCCAGTCATGGAGGAAGAATTTCACTGTGTGGAAGTATAATATCCCTCTATTTTGTTGGCAACAGTGATCAATAAGGCAGTGGCTTGTGACGTCACAGCTCTTATCAGTTGTGACATCTGTTATCACCTCTTATAAATCAGCTGGTGATAGGCAGAACTCTCATTTTTAGACTACTAATAGGTTTGTTCCAACAGAGGAATGCATTTGGAAGACAATCGAGCCGCAGTTCACAGTCTTCTTAATCGCATTCCAAAACTGTCAAACTGTTCAACTTCGCAGTAGGAACGCTTTTTGCCGTCCCCTTATTTAACGTTACACAAACTGGAGGCTCACGTTACTTCCAGTTTCACGTGTCATTCCACCTCTTGCTAAAATTACTAGCCATGTTTTGTTTACCTAAATGAAATTATGTGGTCCAAGGATCCAGGTCAAAAAGAAGAAGAGAAGACAGACAGAATTATTTGGTAAATTTGTAAAACGTTTTTACCTTTGGTACAACTCTTACTAAATTTGCTTTCCAAAATTCTAATCAATGTTACCATTCGTTTGCCTATGTGATTCTTGTTGATTCCTTCCAACATTTACAATCCATTATTATTTGTTTAACACCTTCAGTGCGGATGACCGGTCGACCGGTCATCCCTGCATACCTGCCATACGGACGACCGGTCGACCGGTCATCTGGTCATTTCAACTCTCTTTGGGGGAGGGGGGCCTGGTACCTCCCCTTTTTGATACATTCCATTTTTTGCTTTTTTTCGTCTTCAGTATGAGTTCAACTGTCTAAAACATTGTTTCGTTTTTGATGCCGAACTTTAATACGAATTTTGCGTTCGAATTCACCAATATCGAATTTCAAGCTCGAAAAATGTTCAGTACGGCAGGGTTGCACGACTTTGGGACCCGCATTGAAGGTGTTAAATCCATGTATTCTGTTTTAAAATGCTTTTTTCATCTCCATTAAAGTTGTTTACTCAAACGCTCCTTTAATTTTTATACAATACCTCTCCTGCGTTTGAAAACGAAAAAAAAAAATCGCTGGAAATTTATACAACTATTATAGTACTATAATAGTGAGCCATTACAGTTTGTAAGAAAACGTCTAGTACTATTTTGCATTTTTAATAGACTTTCCCTGAAAACGTGAAAAATTAAAGTTAATTGTTTTTTCGAAATAATAAAAACTTTTGGCATACCAATTTGAACTTTTGGCAAGTCCCCTATGTTTCGGCAACTGCTGGAGTCCTTGTCCACCTGTTTAACTTCGATAATGTTCAATAGTGTTTTTTTCTATCAGGATTAAAATTAATAAATAGACCAGGATGATTTGAAATAACCAATGCTGTGTATGGACGACCATTGGCTAGGGGGTAGGGGTAATAACTCACTAATAAAAATGAATTTAGGCAGTGGAGTAATAATTGATTTTTGGGGTAGTTGTTATTGAGAAGTCCGTGTTGCATTAACACATTTATTAAACCAAGAAAAAAAAAGAATATTTTTACTACTTTATCCATACTTTCCCAGTCACAGTCACAGTATTAATTTAGATTCATTAATGTATAGCTTACAAGTAACACAGCACACTCAAGGAAATACCAGGTGGACCGATATCCAAAAAGTGAAACTAAACTTATAAGGAGAAGAGGGCCGAAGAACGAACTAAATACGAACACAAAAACAACACTAAACCCGATTTGTTTGGAGGAGATGCGAAGTGAACTCCACGAATTCAATTTTAGAATGAGCAGGTTATGAAAAAGGTTTCAAATGGGAAAGGTTTCCTTTTCGATGGGACCCCTTCGAGCCATCCACTTCCTTCCGAATGCATTCCAATGGGGAATTTGCCTCAATTTTAGATTCTGGAATTTCAAGTCAAATCCTATAATAGGGCCCTAGAATAACGTTTAACACTAGGAATAACCAAGGGGAAAAAAATTACCGTAGGAGAAAATGCCTGAACAAGTGAAGCCTCTGTTACAAAACACCGCGAAAATCGAGGAATATTGTTGAGGTCATACGAAAAAAAAACGACGCGAAAACAACTCTGACAACAGACAGAGTTCTAGCACCGCCACACAAAACGATCCAGTAAAATGGCTACTCGAATAATGTGATTTAAATCTTGAAACTAAATAAGAGACGATGAAGACTAATAATGCTTGATAAACTAGTAGGTGGAATCGTACTGTAAAAAAGTGAGTAATATTGTTTCTTTTGGTCACTTTTGTGTTGGGTTCTTCCTGCCAGTTCGCGGCGCACTCTTGTGCGCACTACTTGTAAGCTAAAAGTTCGTGTATGTTCTGCTTCTGTGGTAAGCGCCACAGAACCTCCTTTGAAGTCAGATTGGTAGAATATCCGTTACGTTTCAAACATGGCTACCTCTTACACATTGCCACCACATTTAAAATTTCCATCTTCCTTAAATTCTCTAAATTTTTTGGATGCGTTTTCGAGCAGCTCACTATGGTTTTATTCCATAAAAATAAACCCTCATTCGAAAAAAAAGTGAGGCAAATTCCCCACTGCAGTTGAACGGATTATGCTGTTGGAACAGCGGTTGGTTTGATGCATTGGACGGTTCGTCCTGTAGGAACAGCAGTTAGGCTACTGCGCATGCGCCAGTCGGTTTCCTTCCAAGTGCCTTCACTGTAGGAACTAACCTAATTTAGTTAGAGCGTATTTGAATCTTGGTGGAGAGGTTTCTCTTGTTACTGAAAATTAAACCCTCTGTCTCAGTTGCATTAATCTTGATTTTCTATTTCTCAAGGCGGGAGATGATGAGGTGGGCAGCATTTTTTAATGTTTTGCAGGCTTTGGGGTAGGGTGGGGGGGGGGAGAGGAGGGCTGAGCGAAGGAAGTGAATAGACAGAAATGCGAAGAGGCAGCTGATCACAACAATAATTCTGGTGAGCCTTTAATGCAGTATGACTGAACGAGCTGATTTTTGATGGCTCTTACTCCCTTCGACAAATAAAGTGATTTCGACACCTCCGGTTGCCGTAATTCCGAAGCATGTTTCTGACAACTCAATCGACTCTCGAGGTCCACTGGAAATGGGAGGCGAGAAGAGAGAAAAAGGGCCGAGATGTGAATGGATCGAATAACATTGGCGAGGTCTTTCCTTCGAGCAAGCAGTGCCTTGGAGGCGCCTCACGTATAGTCTCTTGTTAGCCCATTCTGGCCCTACGCCCTTCTGGTCCCACAGCCCTACGCCCTTTCGTCCTTCCTCACCCTCGATTTAATGAAGCCATTCCTTCTGCCCTTACAATCCTCGCGGACACCTTAATTGGCGGATACCTTCCGTTTTTCTAAACTTCTCTCTTTTAGCTCCGCTTTAACCGTTCATCCTACAGCTGAATTATGTGAGTTCAATACGGAATCCTATCGGAAATCAGGATGAACCACGAGTACAATCTCTTATAGAAAACAAAACGTGACATGTTTGCAACATTCTACCCACGCTCCCAGCTACGAATTGATATTTTTTAATAGCCTGTACCTATCTATTAAACAATACTTCTGTATCCCATTTCGTTGATAGCATGAAGGAAGTGATCTTTTCATGGAATACCATGGAGGATTCCAATGAGGAATTTGAACTCATTTTTTTGGACCAACTGTTCGCTCCCTGTGAAAACTTAAGGGTTGGGCTTATGATAAATCATAGCACGAGAGGGAATAGCAAAACGCTGCAAATTATTACACAATGGTTTATTATTTTTCCATAAAGATCACTCGTCTGCAAAGAACACGGCTTTGCTATTGTCACCACCAATCAACTTGAACAAAAACATCGATCGCATTTCGGTCAGCTAAAATTTGAACGGAGATCAGGCCTCTTTTGCGATTCACACTCGTGTTTCTGATTTATAGTAAGCCCAACACGGTTTGTCCTACAGGGCTCCACGTGGTCTCAAAAAATTCTATAGAATCTTAAATTGAAGGAAAAACAATAACTTTTATATCGGAATTTTTTTAGTTAGGGCGTTTTCAAAATTTCAAAATTCATTTCTCAACCCTTAGAAATGACCTACATCAACCAAAATCTTCGGGGCACAACTAGACCCCAAATGGAGCCTAAATACCAAATTTCATCAAAATCGGTCAATGCTAACTGAGGGAAGTGCTGCGTACGGCGTACGGCGGACGGACGGCCAAATTTTAATTCGATTTTTGGATTCTACGTACCTTGAAACGTAAACCATCAAATTTTGAGGGGGTGTTAAAACAATGTTTTTCTTGGTCGAGGTTCATTATTGAAAATAATAAAACAAAATAGGCCTGATCCGTTCAAATTGCAGCTGACCAAAATGTGATCGTTATTCGTTTCTTCGAGTTGTACTCAGTTTTGCTTGCAAAGCAACCAGTAATCGAATTTTCTAATAATTAGGGCAACCTCAACTCCCTCTTTCTTTCGAACTGAGTGTGAAGCGTATATTTCTTCAAAATAAACGTTATTGAATTGTAGGAATGTGGTAGATAGGTAGTATCTAGGGCTGGTAAATGGTGACAATGGGGGGTGCGCCTTGATTTGTTTTAGATTTTTAATCGAAAGTAGAAACTGATTATTGTTATTTTTTAATTTTGGCACCAACCACGACCTTCTAGCGTGAGTAGATCTGTTTCTATGATTTTTCAAAGTTTCGGCTGTTTATGACGTCACGCGCCCCTAAATCCCACGGCGGAATCCCCCCCGCCCACTGTGACGTCGTAAACGGTCGAAACTTTAAAAATTCACAGGAAAAGATTTACACACGCTAGAAGGTTGCAGTTGGTACAAAATTCTCAGAATGAGGCCTACCTTAGATTAAAAATAACAATAATCAGTTTTTCCTACCCAGGCTATAGCCTAGGGATTGATTCTCCAACTAATTTGTAACTTTTTTGTCTCTTGGCTTATTTTAATCCCCTTAAAATACAACTTTTTTCACTTTTAAGATTTATTTCGTCTTTTCGACCTTGCGTCATTAAAATGTTAATAACTCATTTAATTTACGAGATAAACTCAAATTTGACGATACTATTGGAAAGAGCGTTAAATCAGGGAGATCCCTGATGGAAAGCCAGTTCTTTAAATAAGCGAAACGGGTGAAAAATGGACTTGAAGAGTAAAAATTGTCAAATCTTGAAAATCACTACTTTTTTTCAACTGCTCATAAGTCCCTGCTTTCCAGCGTGTAAATGGAAAGCAGGGACAAACTGTGTGTTTTTTTATATTTCGAATTTTGCCTTTTAAGAGGGGGAAAGGGGGGGTTGATGCTCAAAAACCGTGCGTTTTTGGGCATAATCTTGTGTCGTCTGCCCAGGCCTCAGTTCTCAACCGATTTTTGTGGTTCTTTTTTTCATCGACGCAGAAATTTATCTAGTTGTGCACTACGGCGCCGAAATTTTGAATTTTGCTTTTTAAGGGGGGGAAAGGGGGGTTAATGCTTAAAAAACGTGCGTTTGCGGGCATAATCCTGTAAACTTTGCCCAGGCCTCATTTTTCAACCGATTTGTGTGTTTCTTTTTTGTTTGACTCAAATAACTTCCGAGTTGTACATAATTTCACCTGAGTACCAAAATTCGCAAGGGGAGGGGGCAAGTGGGGGGATAATATTCATAAAATATCCGATTTTTCGATATTTCGGTTCCTTTACTGCTTACTAATTGTACACAACCTTTGAAATTGAGGAGAAATTCTCATTATACCTCCGTATTTTCATGAATTATCCTCTGTACCACCATGGAACTAATAGTGGTGCCACCGTGGTGCCAGGACACCATGAACCGCATATTTCGTGTTTTTTTTCTTTTTTTGTGTGTTTCACCTTGAATACGGATGTGAACCTCGACGGACCGCCTACTAAAACTAATAGATGAAAGTTCGATGTTACGACGTATTCCCGCTTTGGTGCCAGACTGGCACCATTGGTGAGGGAAGGGGGGGGGGGGTTAACTCGAAATCGCATGTTGGGTATCGTAGATCATGGATTTTAAAATGCTCTTCAGATTCGAGGCTCCCATGCCGATAGAAATGTTTTGGTAGATAATGGTGAGGGGGGGGGGGTCACTATTTCTTGCCTAAACTAATAAACCAAATTACATCCAGTGAAACAGTTTTATCGCTTACCAACTGGTTTATCATTCAAGCGCGGTTTTTTCCACTAATAAAAATATTAGAAACAATTTATTCTGACCATACCGTTGGAAAGCTGAGCTTTTGGGTCAATATTTAGGCTCACAGGCAAGCATTTACACGCTGGAAAGCAGGGACTCATGAGCGGTTGAAAAAAGTTGAGATTTTCAATATTTGACAATCTTTACTCTCAAGTCCATTTTTCCGTATTGCCCATATAAAAAACGTTGGTTCTCCTTCAGGCAAATAGGAAGTTTAACGCTCTTTCCGATGGTATCGTCAAATTTGAGTTTATCTAGTAAATTGAAGGTGTTATTAACATTTTAATGACGCAAGGTCAAAAACACGAAAACATCATAAAAGTAAAAAAATTCGGATTTTAAGGGGGTTAACAAAAAAAGTCACAAATTAGTTGTAGAATCAATCCCTAGGCTCTGACAGGAACATAGCTGTTACACTCTTTAGAAAAATAATAAACCTTTGTGTAATAATTTGCAGAGTTCTCAACTCAAAGTGGAAAGTAGTACTTACCTAGAATGGAATTCAGTGTGAAGAAAGATGATGTAGGGGAAGTAGTGTGGAACGGAGATCATTATTTAAAAAACAATCAAAATGTTACAGCGAAAGTAGGTAGAGAAGTTTATGTCTGGATAGTCTACAAGTAATATGAGGGGTTCCATCTGAGTTTTCAGAATGATTCTAACTGGGGCGGCGAATATAAAGTAGAGCTCTGAGGATTCGCAGCCGTAGTAATCAAGAGCTTGCAGTTTCTTCTACGCGTCATCTAGCGAGTGGTTCGCGATATTGCGAAAGATGAAACTTGAAAAGTACGGGAAGCTGGCAAAAGTCACTTCCACAATTCTAGAGAAGAAAATTGGAACAAGGAAGTGGGCAAAGAAGGACGCGACGTAATTCGATTCATTAAATTTTTTACTATAAAGGTTGATTATCCTGTTACAAAAGCTCGTTCGTGTCCCAGATAAAACTGTATGGGGAAAACTTTTGCCACGAAGGGGGCCAGTTTCATACTGCCTTTCCAAACTAAGTGACTTTGGGCCACGAGATCGTAGGAAGTTGATTCTCAAGGATAGGCAATCACGATCGCTCATATGCGGACGTTTACATTCATCGAATGGCGATTAAATTCACGGGTGACAACGCTAAGCCAATATATTCGAATTTCATAAAAATGACCATTATTTTGTGTATCGAATTATGTTCTGGATAATGACATTCTATCTAAAGGGTCCTGCAGAATTAGTCCAAATCGAGAACAACAAATTGAGAAAAATCAATGAAACAATAAATTAACATTGATATATTTTCGGGCAAAATATGGAATAATTTCAACAATAGTGCACAATGGGAAATTTGCCTGACATTTTTAATTTTTTTTCGGAAGAGGGTTCACTGATATGAAAGAAAACTACAGCGTGCTGCTCGAAAAAGTATCCAAAAAATCTAGAGAATTTACGGAAGATGGAAATTTTAAATCTAAAACTAGTGCCACACTTGGGGTTTGCAGTCATTGAAAGTTGCGCGCAACAGCAGGACTGCAAAACTTTGAGCGCTCGCTAAGCGGGTGTGAGCAATGAAAAAAAAAAAAACGCTGCAAATTATTACACAACGGTTTATTATTTTTATATAGATCACTCGTCTACAAAATCACCAACCATCCAATTTGAAGGAAAAAAGAAAAAAAAATCAAGAAAAAATTTAAAATTTTTTTTTTTTTTTTTGAATAAAAAAAAAACTAAATCACCAACCATCGATCGCATTTTGGTCAGCTAAAATTTGAACGGAGATTAGGCCTCTTTTGCGATTCACACTCGTGTTTTGATTTATATATATATATTTCAATATAAACCCTTAAATTTTCGTAGGGAGCAAACGGTTTGTCCTACAGAGCTCCGCGTGGTCTCAAAAAATTCTTAAAATTCCATAGAATCTTAAATTGAAGGAAAAACAATACCTTTATATCGAAATTTTTTGAGTTAGGGCGTTTTCAAAATTTCAAAATTGATTTTGGAACCCTTAGGAGCGACCTACATCAACCAAAAGCTTCGGGGCACAACTAGACCCCAAATGGAGCCTACATACCAAATTTCATCAAAATCGGTCAATGCTAAGTGGCAAAAGTGCCGCGTACGGCGGACGGCGGACGGCGTACGGCGTGCGGCGGACGGACGGCCAAATTTTTATTCGATTTTTGGATTCTACGTACCTTGAAACGTAAACCATCAAATTTTGAGGGGGTGTTAAAATTTTTTTTTTCTTGGTCGATTCCAAAGGTTCATTATTGAAAATAATAAACCAAAAACGCTGCAAATTATTACACAATGGTTTATTATTTTTCTATATAGATCACTCGTCTGCAAAGCCACCAACCATCCAAAATAAAGGAAAACATCGACCGCATTTCGGGCAGCTAAAATTTGAACGGAGATTCGGCCTCTTTTGCGATTCACACTCGTGTTTCTGATTTATCGTACGTCCAACCCTTAAATTCTCGTAGGGAGCGAACGGTTTGTCCTACAGTGCTCGACGTGGTCTCAAAAAATTCTAAAAATTCTAACGAATCTTAAATTAAAGGAAAAACAATACCTTTACATCAAAATTGTTTGAGTTAGGGCGTTTTCAAAATTTTAATCTTTATTTTTCAACCCTTAGAAGTGACCTAAATCAACCAAAATCTACGGGGCACAACTAGACCCCGAATGGAAACTACAAACCAAATTTCATCAAAATCGGTCAATGCTAAGTGGGGAAAGTGCCGCGTACGGTGGACAGACGGCCAAATTTTGGTGTATTATTTTCGATGATGAAAAGAGTAATAATAAAGTTTTAACACCCCCTCAAAATTTGATTTTTCCTTCAATTTAAGATTCTATAGATTTTTTAGAATTTTTTGAGACTACCCGGAGCTCTGTAGGACAAACCGTTCGCTCACTACGAGAATTTAAGGGTTGGACGTACGATAAATCAGAAACACGAGTGTGAATCGCAAAAGAGGCCTAATCTCCATTCAAATTTTAGCTGACGGAAATGCGATCGATGTTTTTCTTCATGTTGGATGGTTGGTGGCTTTGCAGACGAGTGATCTATAGAAAAATAATAAACCATTGTTTAATAGTTTGCAGCGTTTTATTCGGTACGTAGAGTACCTTGAAACGTGAACCAACAATTTTGAGGGGGTGTTAAAAATTGTTTTTCTTAGTCGATTCCAAAGGTTCATCATTGAAAATAATGAACCGAAATCGTTCAAGGGGTGATTTGTTCATGAAATTTGACGCATAATCCGAATCTGCAATAAAAAGTGGGGTTCTCATTTGAAATAATGAAGTTAATGCGCGTTGCACGCATTTGCGCGCTAGTGCGGTGCGCGAAAGTGTGATAGTTGAATTCCCGGTAAACAATTAAGGGGGGTTAGCGCTTGAAGTTTTTTTCTACCCCTCAAAACAACGGAGATTGAAAAGGGTGGCCCATTAAGGGGTGTCAGTCGGTCGCCGTTCGTTCCTCGTTCCGGGTCAGTATTTCACAAAATCTAAGGTGCAAAAACTTGAAACGTTGTAGCTAAATTTGAAATTTCAAGAGATCTTAGAAATTCATTTGTGCACGGGCCTAGGGAATAGAAAAACTGAAATATTGCTGCTGTAATCATCAATATAGATCAATAATTACCAGAAGAATATGTGAAAAACCGTTTATTCAGTAGTTTTTTCCATTTCGCTTTGGCAATTATTGTTCGATTTAGATGATTCCGACGGCAATATTTCAGTTTGTCAATTCCCTACAGCCGTGCACTAATGAATTTCTAAAATCCTTTAAAATTTCATATTTAGCTACAACTTTTTAAGTTTTTGAGCCATAAATTTCGCGAAATACTAAGAACGCTTGGCGACCGACTGAGACCCCCCTCACGGGAAATTACCGGGTAAACCTTTGTGTAATAATTTGCAGTGTTTCAAATTATCTTTATCTCAGGTAATAGCGGTTATTCAGTGTCAGGAGTGATATAATAACTAGCCATGCTGGAATGAGAATGGATTAGATTTTGTTTGGCTTGATCGAGAATGAGAAACCATCATAAAGTACTCGTCTACACAAACTTACGACAGCGAATTGGCTCCCTAATGATACATAAAATTGTAGCTACATAGAATGGATTCCATCGACATGGAAAATCGTATGAAAGTGGTGGATGCTAGTGTTCAGCGGTCCAGACACAGAAATTTATCGAAAGCACTTCATCCTCACCGTTTTGCACTATCTTGCCAATAGAAGTTGTTCCTTCCCATTACGAGCCGAACCAATTCGTATGTTCCCGTCAGGACCCCCGAATCCTCAGTCCTCCACTCTAGTAATTTATATAAATCCATTCGGTTTTCGATGAAAGGACCTCCCGGAGGTCCTGAACAATGCCGACAAAGCTGCGGAAGAGGATCGCGGTGGTCCCTTCCACTGGGGGTGATTGTCCGTTTGATGCTCCATTGTATCAAACCAGAGGCCGGAGCCTTGGCTCGATCTATCACTGAGATGGAGAGAGGAAATCAGAAGGGTCTAGAAATCCGAAGTAATAGCCATCGTGGTTTTCAAGGGAAATAAGTCTGCTAGAAAACGGGGTGGGCAGTATCGTCCTAATTATATGGATAAATTAACCAAAACGGCAAGAATTGTTGAGTAGTTAGTAGCTGAGTTTCCTGATTGTACATCTTAAGGCAACTGTGACCAAATTTTTCCAATACAAAAATCCCTCCCAAGTTTTGTGGACAAAGAAGCTCCCTCGTAGGTATAACGAAAATACATAGAATTTTATTATTCAAAAACAATTGAGTAACTTGATTCCAAAAGGTATCCGTTCGGTCAAACGTGAGAAAAACGCGAAAAACTGTAGCGACCTGAAAAACTGGCCAATACTTGCCAAACTAGCCAATAATGTCATTTTTGATAAATATTTTAAATTACAATAAATGTTTTTGGCAGAAAGTGTAAATTAATTCGAAGTTTCAAACAATCTTGCACGAGATTTGAAATATCAGATTTATGGATATACTCGTTCCTAGTAGATAAATATAGTACTTTTTGAAATCTAACGAGGTGGATGTAGTTCTTTTTTGAACCGAAAATTTTGCCGATAGTTACCATGGACCGATTTTGATGAAATTTGGTAGGTATATGGGCTCCATTTGGGGTTTAATTGTGCCCCGAAGCTTTTGATTGATTTCAGTCAATGGTTAAAAAATAAGAGCTTAAATTTTGAGAAAATATTTCGATTTAAAAGTAAAGTTTTTTCATCAATTTAAAATAGTATTGAATTTTTATAATCGAATGATACCAAGCAGAGCTCTGCTGGACCAACCATTCACTCTCTCTGAGTACTCAATTAATTCCTGATTCTCAATAGGTGTTACGGAAGCAGGGAGAATGAGAAAATACACAAACTATTTCGAAAATCTGCCAAGTTCGCAAAATGGGGGAGAGTGAGGTGCATCAAGGAGGGCTTGATTGATTGATTTCTGAGGCCAGGGTGATACTATTAAATCGTTGACTGTTTTGAGAGGCCCACTCAGAGATGTTGAGCCAGAAAAGAATAACATTCTTTGAATAATAATTATTATTTATTATAATAAACATTATTCATTATTCATTCCTATAAATGTTTTGAGCCCTCAGGATATTCTATGTTATCCCAGAGGCATAACGCCTCAGCTTTTGGTGAATAATAAGGCACCATTGTTCAAAAACGATAAGACAGTGAAATGTTGTTCAATGTTCAAAAGTTCGAATCAGTTGACTCAATGTATTCATTTAGGAGAACCTTATTTATAAGGACATGATTCAGAAGAGCCAACGAGATTTGCAATGCGGACAATGGAAACTCCTTTACTTCCGAGCATAAACCGTGGAACCCATTCCGACACGGGAATGAGGAAAAGTTAAGGCAAGTTGAAGGTCCCCTCAGGCAAATATTCATAGGACGAGACAATGGCTTGCCTCTATGCTGTCCGAACTCTTAACTCCGCTTCTCCGTTTAATGTTTGATAAGATTCCAAGTGATCCCGAGCGGTTATTTTTCTGTATGCATCTTGAAAGTTTTCATTGTTATTTTCGAAAGCTTCGTAATCAGGTTGGTATTCCAATAAATTACATTTTTATAACTTATACCACTTCAGAAAGTGTGAAGGACTAAATATCTACAATGTTTTGAAGTAGATCGTTTTGGATTGAGACCAGTTCCAGGCGTACCTAATTTTCAGTTTCAAAAATTGAACTTCTTTATTGGAATGTTAATGTTCTTATCAGTGTACAGTTCGGAATCTCAGATTTCCATCTCACCGTAGTGTAAACCCTATCGGGCGTTAGTGAGAAGATCTTAGGAGAAATACTCCGGAAAGTTCGATCATGGAATGCAAAGTAGGCGGTTTTCAAAGAGACGGTGAACAATGGCAATCGAACGAAGAATCTACACTATGAGAAGGGGAAAACAAGCTGGCGAAGTATTCCTTGAAAGCGCTTAGGAGTGTTTTAGGTATTCAGGAACTCGACTGAAGTCGATTTTCATTATGGCATTCTCGCAATTCAAACCTCGAAGTAATGGACGAATGGCCCGTGAAATTCCAAGATTGCATTCAAATCAAAATTTACACTACCGGACATGCGGGCGGACGGCAAAATTTTCATTCGATTTTTGGCTTCTACGAACCTTGGGGGTAAAGAAAAAAAATTTTTTTTTGGTCCATTCCAAAGGTTTGATATTGGAAATAATAAACCAACATACTTTATTATACTCATATATCATCTCGATGTATTTCTCTACCTTTTTGTGCAGTTATTTGCTGTTACGAGTTCCAAATGTTGACCCATCATAGTCAATGAGCATTCATACATTCGCAATTCATAAATTTTCCCCACATGTCTCGTTTTGCCGAGCAACGGGTGGTGACACCTGCGAGCACTCCTGAGGAGATTTCCAAATCGCATAACTCCGTTGCTCTTCGTCCGCACTTCACATCAGATTGCCACTCAATTATGCTCAGATATTGCCTGCCAGATGGTATTATCAGTTTATCCTGGGAGGTCCACTCAGGATTAGTAGTACCCAGCATAAGTGTGGAGAAGCTACTATTTACCTGAATCCCTGTACGTGGTGCTTCTTTAAAGAGATCACAATCCACGTTAATACCGGATGTATTGGAAAAAATGTTTTTAGAGGAAGAAGGAAACATTCAATTGACTGAACTCCAAATGACTCAATCTTACCAATGATTTATACCAACCATTGGTACAACATTTCTGATGAGACTGAACAAGAGAATGGAATAGCTTTCGGGACTTGGAAAAAAACTCGAAACCCTCGGACTTATCCACTGATGCCCTCTGGAATAATATCGTGTAGAGCTCTCACCACCATAAGAAAGTATTTGGGTTTCTTGGACGAAGAACGATCTTCGCCCCCTCGCTGTGTAAGGCTTCAAATCAATCATGAGTCTGTCTGGCGGTTCAAATCCACCCACTTCTGGGGCTATTCGGGTCACCAGAAGAATAAACCGAGTCCTGTCCTTATAGGCTCGATTATCTACAAAAAAAGCGGTTCAGACGACGTATGAGCAAACTAGGGAGGTATTTGGATGGCCATCATTACCCCAAAGGATATGAAAAGTAGTCCTGATCTCAACATTTTGATAAAGCTTGAACGTTCTCAGACAAGAAACATAAATCATATTTTCTTGTACATCACCTACCTGGAAGTTGTACTCCTTTTATTTTATTTTATTGTTATTTTTAAAAATTATTTGCTGACATAAGTAAATATAACGTTTTAATTTCAATTGATTTTTTTTTAATGCAAAGAGAAAAGAGCAAACGTTGATCGATTTGTAGGAAGAGTTGTAAAAGTCGATCTAAAACTGAGTTTAATTCGTCCCTAATCCGTGTGCTCAAAAAGTATTTGTATGATCTAGTTTAGCCTTATGTTTTAAATTTCCCTATATTCGAATTCAAATAGGTACTTTTTACTTTAAAGTAAGTAGAGGTGTGTGAGAGGAGCTTGGCTAGCGGTACCAGGAAATTCCTGCCCCGTGTTGCCTAAGGTTTGAGGAAAATATACCTAACTCTTCCTTGGTGCCTGGCACTATGCTTATGCCAGCCCGTCAAAGAGAAGGTATATTGGGGAATTTGAGCTGAGTAAATTCCTCTTAGTACCTGGCACTATAGTTAGTACCTGGCACTATAGTTAGCCCGTCAAGTTTAGGAAGTTTACAACATTTTCAAGAAGGAGACAATATTCCGCTTTTTTTTTTTTTTAATGAAAAACTGAAATGTAATAGTATTGGAAATGTTGTTATAGTTTTTGGGATGTTTCTTTGGTAATAATTAACTGTGGACAATCATGACCCTTCAAAATTTTCTGACATGTTTCTGTGGTGCTCAGCCACTTTCTTCCGCCTTCATATTGCCTCAGCGGAAAGGACTCCTGATGTTCAATTTCTTTTTCATTAGAGGGGCATGAGAGCTCCGTCTTCAAGCCCAAGGCATCGGACCTTACGTCTTGCCCCTCGGATTCTCAGGGAGACTGCCCGGATAACAGCCATCTGGGTCCTCACCCGTATCCATTGGGTCACTATGCTTATGACAGCTCGTCAAGTTGAATATTAGATCGTGTAAGGCAATTTGGAAGGCTTAAAACTGACCAAGTTTTGATTATAGGTTTTGGCAAGGTTTTGAAGAAGGAAGGCAAGATTTTCGTCAAAGATACTGACTCTAGATCTTCCAACCATCGAATACCTGGTCCTTGAGGCCGGGGGCCCCACTAAGGAGGGGAATTTCCCAGGGGCCCTGGAGAAACCAGGAGAATGACCCCTGGTTTGTTGTGACTGTGGTTGGATTACCTAGGGCTTTGTTTATGTAAATTATGATATAAACAAAGGAACCCCACACTATTCTAACCTGCAGTTTTCTTATCCATACCTCTGAACTTATTTGGGGGAAAACTATTAGGATTAAGCCTTAAGTACCATCGCGGAAGAGTCACCACTTTTGAACACTGTACAAATTGTTGAACCAGAATCCGTGAAATCTGTTAAATTTTGTGAACAGGCGTCATTTGGGGTTATTTCTGCCCTGATAGGAGGGATTTAAGAGAGGAGAACCCACAAGAGGTAAAAATAAGGGTTAAACATGTAAGGGGGTCTCAGTCGGTCGCTGTTCCTCCCTCATTCCTGGTTAGTCCAATCTCCTACGAACCAGAGCTCCCCCTTCCCACCCCCACCCACCGTCTGAAGGAGCAACATTGCCACCCACCACCCCCCGTGCCTCTCTCCCTTATCCCGCAGCCTTCTCATAGCTGGTCAGTTTTCATCAACTGTTTTTCCCAGTTTTCTCAGGAAATAATCATCCAATTTTCATGTTTATTTTGGTAATCTTCTTATTCGTATAATATCTACACCTGCACTTGTTCAATTCCAAATATACAATTCTAAAAATGAAAAATAAGTAAAAAGCTGAACCTAAATTTGATATTTTCAAGGATTTTAGAAATTCATTAGTGCATTTACTTAGAGAATTTAAAAACTAAAAGCCGAATCAGGAATCATCAAAATCGACCAATAATTGTCGGAGAAAAGTGGGAAAACTGTTTATTCACTGACTGAGACACCCTTAAGGACTTAAATAGCTTTTCAAGAACTCAGATTTTGAGAATGGGCTAATTATTGTTATTTACTCGTGCAACTGTATTGAGCAATGAGAAACCTTCCACCTTTGCAGATGAGTGTTCTCTACAGAAAACAAACCGTTGTGTAATAATTTGTAGCGCCCATCCCCCGAGCCCTTGGCCGACAAGTCGTTGCATTTGTAATGCATAATAGGAGCTGTGAGAACTCGGATTAAATGTGTATAAGCTAGTTTATTGCATTTAAAGCCATTACAATAAATCATCAAAATTACGTAAATGTCACAAACTAATCATCTTTTTTTAAGTGTCTTCGCGTTGCTACGCAATACCAATACTCATCAGCTGTACTGTAGTTGAGCAGTACCTACTAACTTCATCATGATGCTACATCTTCTCCCCTCCTAAGAGAAGCTTCCATTACTAGCCCCTCGTCACTCTACTGCGCAGCTGATCGGCGTGTTTTCTCTTCTGTATCCCTTCAACTCCAACGATGTACGAGAGAAGTCCTGTCTTCTTCCGGATGATCCCTTTGATGAACGAATTCCTATGTGGATCCTTCACCCACACGGTTTCCCCCTCTTCAAAGTCTCGTGCTCTCGATTTCTTGTCGTGATTTATCTTTTGGACGACCAGCGAGTTATCAATAGTAGATTCTACACTTGGTTTCAACAGATACAATCTACTACGAATGGCACGTCCATAAAAAAGTTCGGCTGGAGAACGCCCAGTGGTTTTCTGTGGTGCGATCCTATATGCAAACAAGAACTTTTGAAGTCGCAAGTTGGCATCTTTTATTGACCCCAGGGATTTCATTCTGGATTTGAAAGTCCTAACCTCCCTCTCAGCCAACCCGTTCGTTTTCGGGTGGTATGTTGCAGACGTAACATGAGTAATATTATTGTCTTCGCAGAATGTCTTGAGCTCAAGACCTGTGAACAGGGCACCGTTGTCACTCACTATCGTATGTGGCAAGCCACATCTACCGAAGTGGCTTGCCCCCATCCTTGCTCAGCTTATGCTCAGCGCGCTTCTCGTTGTACAAAATTTGTTTACCCTTTACTTTCGAATAAATTAATATCGATGAGGGAAACGGGAAAATAAAAATTCAAGGAGATACCGACGTGAGAACACCGTAAGGAATTGAACCTGCGTTCTCCAGTGTGTCATGGCCGACTCGTCTTGCGTCAAGCCACGTCTTCATGTGAATTCTTTAGCTAATGAAGGCTGGTTCGTACAACAATTTTCAATATATTCCTCGTAGGTAGCTAATTTCATAAGTAAACTTTCTTCGGTAAAAATAATATATAAAAACATTGGCTACCAGTTTGAGAGACTTGAAAAATACAGAAGTGGGATATCCATATTGCATCATTTCGGAGACTTACAGTTTGAGACCGGTAAAATGTTATTTGGTGGCTTCAGAAAAACTTCCACACGTGTCGATCTGAGGTGGAAAGCTCAGTAGAAACCCCAACTTCTAATCCCCAAACTTTTCAATAGGTCGCGAATTCCCCTCGTCGGAAGTGAGGGGAACTTTGACACTCAATTCGGTCGTCAAGTGAATACAGTAAATTCGATTTCAGTTTTGAGGAACTCCAACCTGTTTGCAACTCCGTCCTCGTCTGTAACGATTCAAGTTTCAAGGACGGCGCGTCGAAGTCAAGTTTCCTCGTTTCGCTGTCATTGTGTTTCGTAGGTCCTCGTTTAATTTACGAAAATGCCTCCCGAGAGTTCTAATTAGGAGGCTGACTAGTCGAAGGGCTGAAGTTGGCTCGCACTGGAGCAGTCGTAAAACCATGATCTTATATTTTCAAAGTGGTCAAATTGAGTTGGGACGTTTTTTGTTGAACAATCATGTTGTCCTCTCTAGGGCATTCATCTTGTGTTTTTTGTGACATTCAGAAATTCTGATGGATCCAAGAGTTCTAATCTTATCGTTTCTGACTCCAGGAGAATCTGCTCAAGACAAAAATATTTCCTTCCACTCTCTAAACTGTACTTGCTATTGGATAAATTCACAGTTCACTATGCAGCTTCAAATTGGTAGCGACAGCCCAGTGGACGACTATTCCAATTTGAAGCTGGTAGAATTCTATTAAAGGTCGTTGGTAGGATCATTGCATTGGACGTCACATTCAAATAATCTGTAATCAACTTCTATGAATATCACTAGTTGTAAGAGTGATAGGAACAGTGTAGAGGTGTGTAAGACAAGGTCATTTGGCGGATTCGAATCCCAAACGGTCACTCATCACAGAGACCAGGTCTTTTGAATCCGTTCACCCGTTCACTCACAAGACAAACAACTAACCGGTCAGAAGGCACAAAAACGAGCGAGTCTGTAAACCGAACGAGTCGGAATAGGTTACAATGCGGAGGCGATTTGAATGAATCGAATGAGCTAAAAGACAAAAACAAAAGATCGATTCGAATCGTATGAATCAGTCTTTGAGTGTGTTTTGTCTTTTTAGTCCCCAGTCCATTCTTCACTTGGATGATGGAAGGTTTTGCTTAGAAAACCACTTCCATCTACTTCTTTCTGTTGATACTTCCTTGTCATTTTCACTGATCCATTTACAAACATTCATGTATATGAATATACATTATACATCCATATTGCGGGGAATTAATTTATTTTGTTGGCCTTCTGCCGTTGTTTTCGTAATTTAACCAGAAAACTCGATTGGTGGGTTGATGAACGAATGACCGTGTTCATTTTGATAACCCGTTCAGTTCTGACAAGGTCATTTTGAAGATAAGGTCTTTTCAATACGTTCACTCCTGACCGACACACCTCTAGAGCAGTGCTTAGGGACGTCGCATGTCACTCGTACAACTCGTAATGGCAACTGAATTTAACTAAACGAAAGGTTGACGTCATTTCCAACTGACAAATGGGGTATTATTTCAGTCAATTTTATTTATTTATTTTTTTCAAAAGAGTATGGCTCAGGAATAACGGTAATCGGGTCTGTTCGTCGAGAAAGTGTTTCGAAGAAATTAGGGAAGCTAATAAAAGTTGAAGGTTTGAACGATGGCAGCAGTGTGTGACGTGGCAAGTCGTGTGACGTATTAAGTTGCTCGCCTTGAAAAAACTATCTTTGAAAAAAGTATCAATGCACAGAGAAGAGATAAAACCCTTTCCTGAGGGTAACCTAGATAACCTACCTGAGAATCTCTTGGAAATTACAGAATACTACACACACACACGCCCGCGGTGTAAGTGTGTGTGCGTCCAGGGAGGCTCGTTTTTTCAAACGTGTGATCTCTTTAATTAATTTTTCTACCATATGTTATTGTAACTTTGGGCAAAAAGTTGGAGTATAGAGGTTTTCATTGGTGCTGAATCCAAATTTGAGGTCAAAATCCTGAATTCCCGACCCACCGATATACCCCATTGTGGACTTAGATGATTTAAAGAACAGTATCTAAAGGTTTTGGTCGGCAGAATTTGATCAAGGGCAAAAATGGGAATTCAAAGAATTTGGTTCTAAGGGATCGCTAGACGGACAAAGAGAGAGAGAGAGAGAGAGAGAGAGATTGATTGATTGATTGATTTGTTTATTTAACCACCAGGGAGGGTTAGGGCCTTAAGGCCCTCTCTTCCACTCTCCCTGGCTACAAAAAAATATAATACATCCTCGAACAATCGTTGACAAACATCAATTAAAATCGTGTTAAACAAAATAAGATTACACTCCTGATTGTGTACTCAAGTAAAGTTAACATAATTATTCAAAAATTAATAATTCATATTTTTTCAGAATAAGAAAGTCTCCTTTAAACATATTCACTTCTTAAAGTAATTTTATATAATTTTCAAAATAAGGAAGTCATATTTAAATAGATTTAGGTACTTCTTCTACACCTAGTTTCGTAATTATTGCATGTATATTATCTCATAATAAATCATATAACATTTCGAACATAGAACATTTCAATATCATATATATCTTATCCTCTTACCAATCATCTTAATAGTTTTGAAGTAATATGTTTCTGAGTTCACTCCTGAAAGTTTCCGTTTTTTTGTTTAGTTGAAATAAGTCCACCATTTCATTATAAATTTTTGTGCCTTGAACTACAAAAGATCTATTGAACATTGTTGTTCTGTGTATGGGAATTTGCATGGTTTTATTAACGTTTCTGGTTTCTATGGAATGTACTTCAGACATGAAAACGAATTTATTATATAAGTATGCTGGTCTTTTGAATTTTAGTATTTTAAACATTAGTACGGCAATCTGCAATTTCTTTCTCTCCGCTATTTTCAGCCATCCTAGTGCTTTGAAGTGTGGAGTTACGTGCTCATCAAATTTTAGTCGTAAAACGAACCTTACAATAGCATTTTGCGCTTTCTGTAGGCGATCGATATCCTCACTCTTCAAGTCACAGAGGGCCACAGGAGCATAATCAAAAATAGGGAGAACAAGAGACTGAGCCAATTGCTTCCTCACTTGAACCGGAAAATCGATTGCCACTCTTCTTAGTTGGTACAGACTTTTGAAGACCTGGTTACACATATTGGTAACTTGTGAGTCCCAGGAGAGAGTGTTTTGGACGACAATTCCTAGGTTTTTCATTCTTCCTACATACTCTAATTCAGAGGAATCGTATACTAACTTGGAAGTCTGGGAAAGATCGACATTGTTTAATATTCTAGTGTACCCGAGTACCATTACTTTCGTCTTAGAAGTATTAACCTTCATACCATGATCAGTACACCATCCCTTTAGCTTACTTAAATCTATATTTATAAGGTCAATGGTTTGATCCATTTTGAGTTGAGGGTTTTGATCCAGAGAGAGAGAGAGAGAGAGAGAGATTGATTGAATTGATTGCATTTTTTTATTTATCCACCAGAGAAGGTTAGGGCCATGAGGCCCTCTCTTCCACCTTCCCTGGAAATATTAGTTTACAGCTTGCAATCGCAAAGAATTTTTTCAAAAAACATAGTCACAAAAAAATGAATAAATGAAATAGTCCTTCTATCATTCACCTTGAAAATAACACACAAAAATTATGAAAAGAAGAAACAGAACAAAAATGATGCACCTATCACACTATCCTTCCGCATAATTATCTAGCAGAGTTTTTTTTAAATTTTCTTTGAATTGGGTTGGTTTTAAAGAAAGGTCGAAAATTTCGATGTTTTCGTTGTAGACCTTACACGCCTGCACTATAAACGATCTTGCCAGTAATTCAGTTCGATGGGGTGGGATTTTAAGTAGTCGGTTCTGGCTTCGTGTGCTCCTCTCAACGGATGTAGACATAAAAACCAGTTGCTCATGTAGATATTGAGGCCTTCCATATTTCAGGATCTTGAAGACTAACGTGGCGACCTGAAGTTTTTTCTTTTCCGCAATCTTCAGCCATTTCAAGCGCTTGAAGTGAGGGGTGACACTCTCGAAAATCTTGAGACGCAGTGCAAAGCGGAGTGCGGCATTCTGTGCTTTCTGCAACTTATCTACGTCTCCGGCTTTTAAATCGCAGAGTGCCGCTATGGCATAGTCAAAGGTAGGCAGAATGAGGCTCTGTACCAGCTGAAGTCTCACGTGCTCCGGAAAATCTATGGCAAGCCGTCTCAACTGATAGATCCCTTTGAAAGCGGTGTTACACATCGCGGCAACCTGCAGATTCCATTCCAACGAATCTTGAAGAAGTAGCCCCAAATTCTTCACGGATCGGACATATTCTATTTGGACGCTTTGGCAGGTTATCTTGGGCGCGATACTTATGTTGGTCTTCGAAAGAAGCCCATGGTAGCCCATCATGATGACTTTTGTTTTAGAGACGTTGATCTTCATTCCATGCGCGGCACACCAACTTCCAACTCGTTCTAGGTCTCTGTTCAGGATATCCACGGTCATCTGTATTTCACCCAACTCACATGATCTGTAGAATTGGAGATCATCCGCATATGACACATGCTTGGTTCCCCTCGAAAAGACTTTGGGAAGCGACGTGACGTACAAGATGAAGCATAGTGCTGACAATACAGATCCCTGGGGCGCCCCAATCTCGACTTCCCTCCAACTAGACAAAGCACCATGATCACCTTTAACAGCCAGACGGCGTCCCGTGAGGTACGACTCGAACCATTCTAGTAGGTTTCCCGACACGCCAACAGATTCTAACACTGCTAGCAGCACATCTCTTTTCAGTAGGTCGAAAGCGGCTGAGAAATCTACCAAAACCACTATCGTCACCATTCTCTTGTCCATCGCAGCTCTCACGTCATCCAGCAGTTTTATGAGAGCCGTTTCTGTACTGAAACCGGTTCTGTAGGCTGACTGCATTGGATCCAAGATGTTGTGGGACTCGACATACTGACAGAGCTCTTCATAAACAATTTTGTCTAGAATTTTTCCTGGTACTGAAAGCAGCGAAATAGCTCTGAAATCCCTAGCACTAACAGGCGACTTTACTTTGGGAAGTGGCTTAATGAGAGCGTGCTTCCAGATATTTGGGTAAACGCCATTCGTCAATGAGTAGTTATAAATGTGTACCAACACCGGGAGTATTGCATCGGCAAGATCGTGCAGCAGTTCTACCGAAATTCCGTCTGCCCCGATTGACTTTGATTTCATAGAGAATAGTGACTTCCTCACTCTATCTTCAGATAGAGGAGGTATATTATAATGTTCATTCTCCGGGATCAGACATGCGTACTGGTTGATGACTTCGCACGGAGTGGGACTGTCCCGAACTCCACTGAAATGTTTGCTTAAATCCTCTAGGGGTATGGATAGCTCAACCTCAGGATTTTTATTACTAATTCCCAATTTTCGAACAATCTTCCAAAAGTCACAAGATTGCTTGTTTGTTTTGAACAACTCATGGTAATATTTAATTTTTCTGTTCCTTATCATTTGCTGTGTTTTATTTCTAATTTTTTTGTATTTATTGTGGGTGAGAGAGAGAGAGAGAGAGAGAGAGAGAGAGATTGATTGATTGATTTTATTTAACAAACCAGGGGGAGATTAGGACCATCTGGTCCTCTCTTCCATCTCCCCTGGAAACAATTGGTACAATAATTGTACCAATTGTTTCCAGGGGAGATGGAAGAGAGGACCAGATGGATAATTATTATCCTCGATTCAATCGAAATGGGTACAAATTAATTTAAATACATTTATGAACATAATAATGTCTCTTCTTACAAAAAACTATTGTCAAAAACTATTGCTGTAATCAAATGTCTCTTAAAAGCTCAAGGGGACATCATCATTAAATTTATAATTATTAATTAACATGTTTTTGTAGGTATTGCGGAAGGATGGTACATTTTTGCTTAAATCAAATGGATCGGTATTTAAATTGTATAAATTAATAGATTGCAGGAGAAAGGATTTACTGAATAAGATTGTATTGTGTTTTGGAATCTGTAATGTAGTAGAAGCTTTACGTGTTGATTTAGAGTGGATATCGGAGAGATGAATAAAATGTTTATTGAGGTATGCGGGTTTCTGAAATTTGAGAATTTTGAAAAGCATTGTGGCGAGGGCCAACTTTTTCCTATCA
>CM019178.2:39347260-39481893 GCA_009739505.2 Apolygus lucorum
TGTGAGCGTTCGCTCACTGAATAACACCAACAGTAGCGGCGCTGAGCTAAGTTAGCTTCCCTCCTGAGTCTCCCCAGACGAACAAGACGCCACCTCCAGCTGAGCGTCTAACTCCCCGACGAGGAGGGACAGCTGTCCTCCTCGTCCACCAATCAAATCCCTCCACGACCAACACCTTAGTGGAGGGTGGGGAGACACAACAGAATTTCCAGAAGATTCCACGTCTTCGTCTAGTCCAGTTCAAGCTTCGAGACAGTGAGGTAGCCGCGAGCCTGGCCCACTACCCTCTGCTCTCCTCCCCCCCAGTCTATTTTGTGCGCGCACGAATATCAACACGAAATCGATCCATCACCCCCGAATAGTCCTCTCGCCGCGAAGTCCCCGAGCTCCAGTGAAGAGACATTCCTCTACAACCGCCACCCATCACACGGATTTCCTACGGGCCCCGTCTGCGTGAGTGAACAAACCATTTACCTTTACACTTTGGCCAAAGTAGGTGCAGTGTAGGAGTAACCATATTTTACTAAAGACATAAAACCGCCACGAAACTGTACTGTATAACTGAGCTATATTGTTGATGATTTGGACATTGAACATTGATACTGAGAATGAAAACGGATTGTAAGAACGCTAGGAACTGTTTGAATCATACTCATTTGTGACGAAATCATGTCGACATTGAACCGCCCATCAGGCTTATAATCTTTTCCGCTTCACGAACTTGCTATGGATCTTTAATAAAACAAAGCTATTAGTTGTTAACCTTGTAGTTCTCATTCTATTCCCCTGGTTCAGATAACAATCACGAGGAACGTGCATCGACACACCTCAGGTTCACTCTATAAAATCCCTTCAGGATCAAGTACAAAGCCCCTCAGGCTCGACACACTTGTGTCTGATACAATTTTCAGCGCCCTTCAGGCAACATCGATTTCGACTCAACCTCGCCACGAGAGCTCCAAATTCGACTTGACCTCGCCACAGGTAACTATACTCACGCTACCCTTTCATTTAACTTTAATTATCAGTGTTTTGGTATTTGCTTTCTTTTTCCCCCCATCAGAACTCGTGCCGAAATCGTTCCTCGATTGACGACACAGTCGTCACCCGTTGAACGATACACTCGCGCCTTGGGGACAGCGGTAGGTTCGCCCTTCCCTCTGTCAACAACGCACGGGTACGCAACAGCTTACAAATTGGTGGCAGCTAGTAGGATTTCTTGTGAGTTCGGCTTACACGAACCCAAAAACATAGTAGGTCTGTTGTCGACACGAGTTCGACATTTAACGTAGAGTCTACCAAAACACACACGTTATCTGAACCAAGGAAGTTAATTAGGTAGGATGTGCATCCAACTTTTGTAATTACAGGAAAAGTGACACAGATTCGCCACATCCGCCTTCAGCTTTGATCTACACGAGGAGACGTCTCTTCTCGTAGTATTTGTAACTTCAACACAAACCCGACACAACACACGCGTACTGACTTTTCTGCCTAAGTGGTAGTCTAGGTCATTCTACACACAGCTACCCGATTAGACACAAATTCGCCACGATGTCGCTGAACCTCTCCGGTGCTAGTGAAAGGGGGGCCGGCACACATTCGTCCTCCGGCACGGAGGCGGTAGAGACCATGACGCAGACTATGAGGGAGATGAACATACTCCTTCAGAGGTTCAACACAGTAACGCACGAACATGACAGGGAGGACATACCGCGCTCGGTATTCCTCGAGATAGAACCATGGGACCCCGACGCACTAGGCGCACTAAATGTAGTATCATTTTTTGCCAATTTTGACACAATCACGACAGGTCTAACGTCGCCACAGCGGTACAGACTCCTCCGCACGAAAGCCCGCGGGGTAGCTAAGCAATTCCTGATAGACCGGGACGATACACCGGATGTCGACAACGTGTACGAAACCGTTAGGGACGACATGCTGAGGTGGTTCCAAAAGGAAAACCCCCAGCACGCCGCCGCCTTATTATGGACCGTCAAACGCAACGTATCCGAGACCCTGCGCCAGTTCGCGGATCGAGTACGCGGTTTAGCCCGCTGCGCCGTAGTAGAAGAGGGGGCGCGTTTACACCGCCACGATCGGAACGATTGGGTTGAGAGGAAGACCTTGAACGCATTCATACGCGGGATAGGGAAGAACATCAGCGCACTACTACTCACGAATCGACCCCGTTGCATTCAGGATGCGCTCAGTAAAGCCGAGGAGCTTGAGGAAACGTTAGACGACACGACAGACATAGAAGAGAGATGGGACCTGGCGGCCGTCACGAACGATCGGAGATGTTACAACTGTGGTAGCCCCGAACACTTCGCCGCCAGATGCCCCCGGAAAGACAACCGACACAAAGATGAAGAACGCCGCCGGGATAGAACGCATGAACACACGAATGAAGACAAACCTATCCCGCGCTACCCGTGCATGTTCTGTGCTGATAGAAACCACTTCCCCGTGAATTGTCCATTCAGCCCACACAAAACGATCTTTTGTGACTTCTGCGGGATGAGGGAACATTTGGAGGTAGACTGTCTTAAGAAGAAGAGACTCCTACCCGTCTCCCAACCCGTAATGGCGTCCGCGCACACGATGGAAGTAGCTCGCTACAAGAAGCCGACAGAGGAAGCGCACATTCCCGCAATAGAGGTTCCTATGACGCGCACGATGAAGATTACCGTCGGTTTGGGCCCTGAAGAGCGATCTATGACTGTCGACACGGGAGCTGCCCTGTCGGTATTGTCAACGCCTGTGAGGGGGGTAAAACTCCTACCTACGCGCACGATCGCATGGGGGGCCGACGGTATGCCATTACACTTCGCGGGAGAACAGCGCCTGCACACACGAATCGGGGGGTGTTCCTTCGAACACACTTTTCTCGTATTCGCAAGGAAGAGTGCCACATTGGACCTATTGGGACTTGACGTTTTGCGGAGAGTGCCGATCACGTTTACCACGGGACCCGAGATGAAGTACCACACGCCAGAGGGACCCATCCGACCTTACACTCCCGTCGACATGATCGACGAGCCCTACAGCGTGGGGGTGGTGTTGCGACCGGAGAGGCGGGAACCCGGGTTGTTTGATGATCGTAGCCATGAACACGACACAGACACACCCCTCCCTAGTACCTTTTCGGTGGCAACAGCCACTTCCAGCATGGATGAGCGTGATCGATCCACTTTCGACATGACGATCAACACACCGCACACTTCGACTACTTCCGTCACACCAAACAGCGGATTGGGCGGATTGAAGTTTTGGACTCGACAATTCGGTGGAACCACCACACCTATCGATACACCTATCGACATGTGTGACGAGACTCCGAACTACCACCTTCCTGGACGACCACAGATGACTGATGACGATCAAGAAGACCAACCCAGACCACCGAGAAGAGTACATTTCGACACACCTGTGGCCAGACCTATTACCACCAGGTCTCACGGTGTCGACATACCCACCGATATGTCGTCACAGGGTATCGACACACCTGTCGACACACCCATCGACACATCGCAACAGGGTATCGACACACCCATCGATTCACCCATCGACACATCGCCACAGGGTACCGATACACCCCTCGACACAATGTCGCAACAGGGTATCGACACATTCGACACCTCCATCGACACATCGTCGCAACAGGGTACCGACACAATCGACACACCCGACGACACATTGTCGCAACAGGGTACCGACACAATCGACACACCCGACGACACATTGTCGCAACGGGGTATCGACACGATCAACACACCCGTCGGCACATTGTCACAGGGTATCGACACACACGTCGACACATCCATCTGTCGAATCACCACACCCCTGGAAATACTCATCGACACCATGAACGACGCACGAATACGTCATAATGAGCTACAAATTGGTGACAGTTTACAAATTGGTGGAATTTCCCAACTTGATCAAGACTATGAAAAAGGGGGTCATATCAATTCAATTCAAGAGTCCAGTGAAGAAGAGGAATGGGAAGAACTACCCACGGACCAATGGGACCCACCCCTACCCGAATTTGAAACAACCCTGAACAAGAAACTACAACATCTCAATGAAGCGGATGCTGAACCTACGAGGGAGGTATTAAGCCGATTTAAGGATCTGTTTAATCCTCCTACGGGAGAAGGATGTAGCCTCAACGTCTCGCACGAAATTGTCACCACGCAACCCACTGTCGCCCAGCAGAAACCATACCCGGTCCCGCACGCATTACGAGAAGTCGTCGAGACCCAGATAAAGGATATGCTTTCGTCGGGAGTTATCAGCGCGTCAACTAGCCCGTGGTGCGCACCGGTCCTCTTAGTGAAGAAGAAGACACCGCCGGGGGAAAAACAACTTTGGCGATTTTGTACGGACTTTCGTCAGTTAAATAAAATCACTAAAGGAGATGCCTACCCCCTCCCACGTTTGCAAGAAACGCTCTCGATGCTCGGACGATGCCGTTGGTTTTCAACCATAGATCTGATATCTGGGTACCACCAGATTCCGGTACATCCAGATTCTAAGGAAAAGACGGCTTTCTCGGTTCTCGGACGTCATTTTGAATACGAGAAGATGCCATTCGGATTGAAAAACGCCCCGGCGACATTCCAACGCGTCATGAATGACACCCTTGACGGCATTTTGGGAAGTAACTGCCTCGTCTATTTAGACGATGTGATAATATTTTCTGCGACACGAGAGGAACACCTGGACAAACTCACGCAAGTCTTTGACCGATTATCGGAGGCAAGGCTACAGGTCAACCTCGCCAAGTGCGAGTTTTTGAAAAATGAGGTTCGATTTTTAGGTCACCGTATTACACCTGACGGAATCTTGACCGAACCTGAGAAAATAATTGCAATCAAGCAATTCCCTGCACCTGCTTCGAAGCTCAAGCTACAGTCATTTTTGGGACTTGCTGGGTTTTACCGACGCTTCATTCCAAAATACTCGGAGATAGTCGTCCCGTTAACTGACCTGCTCAAAAAGGATGCTCCCTTCGAGTGGACTGACCGACAACAAAAGGCCTTCGACGAACTCAAGGGCAAGTTGACCGCCGAGCCCGTACTCGCATACCCCGACCTAACCAAACCCTTTATTCTTGCGACCGACGCTTCCGGCTCCGCTTTGGGAGCTGTCCTCTCACAAAGCTTTGATGGGGAAGAGAGGCCCGTGGCTTATGCAAGTAGGAAATTAAGCGGCGCAGAAACTAGGTACTCGGTTACGGAGAGAGAACTGCTCGCAGTTGTATGGGCGGTCCGCCACTTTCAAGAATATTTACTCGGACAGACATTTGAACTTCAAACGGATCATATGGCTCTCACCGCGGCCATGCATCTCCGCGACCCCACCTCGCGCATCGGCCGCTGGATTCTGCGATTAGCCGAATATGATTTCGTAGCGAGATATCGTCCCGGCTCACAAATGGGACATGCAGACGGACTAAGTAGGGGAGATATTGCTGTCGTAACCCTCGAATTCCCCCGTGAATTGATGATCGCCGCACAAAATTTGGACACCTGGGTTCAAACCCTCGTTCTAGACCGACAACAAGGGAACCTTCGCAACACCAACGGAGTTTGGGAAACACAGGTTCGCCATGACGGACGCCACGAGTGGGTACCGCTCGTTCCGAGTTCGCTCCGCGAGTGGCTGATCGACCGTTGTCACAAAAATGAATGGGCTGGTCACCCCGGCGCAGAAGTTACTGAAAAGCACGTTCGGAAACTTGGAATTTGGCCCGGACTGTCGAAGGATGTGCGCGAGAACGTTCGACGATGCGAAGCATGTCTCCGCCGAAACACACCACCGAACTTGAAGAACCCTATACAGAAACCACTCCTCCCCGAGCGACCCGGCCAAATAGTCGGAATCGACTTCGTGGGACCCATTTCTACTGGAAACTCGACGAAATACTTACTGACGGTCATTGACCACTTCACTAAATACGCGGAGGCGTATATCACGTCCGCCTGTACAGCATCAACGGTGGCAAGAAACCTAGCGCATCGATACATTCCGGTACACGGCGTTCCCGAAAGGTTGGTTTCCGATCGAGGGACTGCATTCACGTCCGGATCAACTCGAGCATTATGTGAAACGTGGGGTATTAGGCAAGTATTCACGACCGCCTATCACCCTGAAAGCAATGGAGTTTGCGAAAGGTTTCATCGCACGCTGACTAACATCCTAGCGAAGATCACGAAGAAGACGAAGGACTGGGAAACCATGCTCCCAATCGCTCTTGCGGCGTACCGATCCGCTCCACATAAAAGCACCGGGTTTTCGCCGAATTTCCTGACTTTTGGACGAGAAATACGACTCCCTAACGAGACTTTACAGGGGCTAAAACCCCGTGCTGACGAAACTACACTCATGAAGAATCTCCGTACCGCCCGTGAGGCGACCCAACAATGCCTCCACGAGGCTTGGAAGAAACGAAGTGACGCCATAAATGCTCGAAGATCTTTGAGATCGTTCGCGACAGGAGAAGCCGCCTACTTGAAGGATGTCCAACCGCCAACCGGAATTGTGAAAAAGTTCTGGAGTCCGTGGTCCGGACCCTGGATAGTGCTGCGAAAACTGTCCGACGTCACCTATGAAATTCGAGATCAACCCGACATACGGACACAGACAGTACACATCAACCGGTTGAAGCCAGCCTTTGTGTTGGGTATTCCCGACGAGACCTTCATCGACCCCATTGACATTGAACGGACCCCACACGAAACAACGACCTCAGCACCAGTAGAAGAAACACCTGAAACAAAAAAAGACGACCGATTTGAAGAATATGGATGGGAAACAAGACAGAATGTGACGATCTCGAACCTGCCGTCCACCAGCACACCGGCGCACGACGCAGTTCACAAGGAGACTTCTATCCAACTGAACGAATCGCGGGACACCGGTCACCTCAGAGACGCGGATCACCATTTTGATCGCTCTACTGAATCCAAGGTGACCGGCGAACACGATCGCCACGAGGACTCGAGTACTCCGGAGACGCACGATCGCCACGACGGTACACGCGATCGCCACGAAGATTCACACGATCGCCACGAAGATTCACACGATCGCCACGAAGATTCACACGATCGCCATGACGTCTCACACGATCGCCACGAAGATTCACACGATCGCCATGACGTCTCACACGATCGCCACGACAATCGACACGATCACCAAGAAAACCAGCACCACACTTCTTCCCCTGACTCAGAATCGGAAGAAGAAGAGTTCAAGGATGCAGAGAATGACCCACCACGCAAACGCCTAAGAGGATATGAGGAGGATACACCTGCACGTTATTCTCTAAGAAAGCGAGAGTCTAATGTAGATTACCGACAACTCCACTTAGGCAAACGACAAACTGACTGACTACTAGGGAAACACACATGACACGAACTGACCAACGAGACTGACTAACTATTAGGGAAACATACAGAATACTAACTGACAAATGACTTACCTTGGATCCTTCAGATCACCAAACTTACCTTGGATCCTTCAGATCACCAAACTTACCTTGGATCCTTCAGATCACACCACGTTACTCTTTCACCGTTCTACTCGAGCCTATCAAAATTTTGAAGTACCTGAAATACATAAAGTACAGTAAATTCATTTTTTTGTCACTTTTCCTAGGCAGGATGTCACATAGGGTCTTTTCTCTGTTGTTGTAGGATGTCACAAAAGCAAATTGAGGCGAAGATCCTTGAGGGCGGACCCACCGCACCAGACCCGCGTGTAGCCCATATGCGGAATTGTGTGGAGTCAATCCAGTTGCAGCTGGAGGACCGGGAAATTCTCATCGGCGAGAGGAACGATGCTTTGGCCGACTTGGAGAGGGCCAAGGCACAGATTTCTGCAGAGCCACCTGCGGCGAGGACTACAGAGTCTGAGGCACCCGACCAGACCTCCGCAGAGCCACCTGCGGCGAGTACTGCAGGAGCTGGTTCGGCGTTGGCCCAATCCAACCCGACCACTCCCGAGCACCCGAACGTGCCTTATGGGGAGAGTGAGTCGTCGCCCGAGTCTCTGGTCCAGTCACGACCGACTCGTGGCCGACGGCGGCTCACCTCCTCCCCGACGTCGAGCCCCGCACCTGAGCCGCTGTCCACGCCGATCCGAGAGCCCCATGTGGTCCTGGAGGACGTCATGGGTGAAGAGGAGCGACCGAGGATCGTGATGAGGATGACGAGAGGGAAGCGGCCTACCTGCCCGGTTTGCACGCGGGCGGTGGCGAAGCTCTACTCCTTCCGCTGTCCCGCGTGCAAGGAGTTCTGGCAGCGACTGATCGCCCACCATCGCCAAGGCAAAGAGATCCCCGCCTGCGCCCACACCACCTCGCGCCGCAACCCAGTCGCCTGCCGCGGATGCCGCCGTCACCAGTACGAGCTCGAGCTCAGGGGGGCGCACCCCTCTCTTTCACTCCCGATACCCAGTGTCATCGTTGACGACACTGGCTTCCGGAGGGAGGGGGGGTGTGAGCGTTCGCTCACTGAATAACACCAACAGTAGCGGCGCTGAGCTAAGTTAGCTTCCCTCCTGAGTCTCCCCAGACGAACAAGACGCCACCTCCAGCTGAGCGTCTAACTCCCCGACGAGGAGGGACAGCTGTCCTCCTCGTCCACCAATCAAATCCCTCCACGACCAACACCTTAGTGGAGGGTGGGGAGACACAACAGAATTTCCAGAAGATTCCACGTCTTCGTCTAGTCCAGTTCAAGCTTCGAGACAGTGAGGTAGCCGCGAGCCTGGCCCACTACCCTCTGCTCTCCTCCCCCCCAGTCTATTTTGTGCGCGCACGAATATCAACACGAAATCGATCCATCACCCCCGAATAGTCCTCTCGCCGCGAAGTCCCCGAGCTCCAGTGAAGAGACATTCCTCTACAACCGCCACCCATCACACGGATTTCCTACGGGCCCCGTCTGCGTGAGTGAACAAACCATTTACCTTTACACTTTGGCCAAAGTAGGTGCAGTGTAGGAGTAACCATATTTTACTAAAGACATAAAACCGCCACGAAACTGTACTGTATAACTGAGCTATATTGTTGATGATTTGGACATTGAACATTGATACTGAGAATGAAAACGGATTGTAAGAACGCTAGGAACTGTTTGAATCATACTCATTTGTGACGAAATCATGTCGACATTGAACCGCCCATCAGGCTTATAATCTTTTCCGCTTCACGAACTTGCTATGGATCTTTAATAAAACAAAGCTATTAGTTGTTAACCTTGTAGTTCTCATTCTATTCCCCTGGTTCAGATAACAATCACGAGGAACGTGCATCGACACACCTCAGGTTCACTCTATAAAATCCCTTCAGGATCAAGTACAAAGCCCCTCAGGCTCGACACACTTGTGTCTGATACAATTTTCAGCGCCCTTCAGGCAACATCGATTTCGACTCAACCTCGCCACGAGAGCTCCAAATTCGACTTGACCTCGCCACAGGTAACTATACTCACGCTACCCTTTCATTTAACTTTAATTATCAGTGTTTTGGTATTTGCTTTCTTTTTCCCCCCATCAGAACTCGTGCCGAAATCGTTCCTCGATTGACGACACAGTCGTCACCCGTTGAACGATACACTCGCGCCTTGGGGACAGCGGTAGGTTCGCCCTTCCCTCTGTCAACAACGCACGGGTACGCAACAGCTTACAGTAATAATATTAGGCACCTACCTATATTCAGTGTATTTCAAATGTTTGCACTGTTACCTATCTACAAGAAATTATCTTGTTTGTTACAGGTGTGTTGAAATCGTTACCGGTTTGTTGAAATCGCCAGGTCATTGAGGTAAGACGTATTTCAATACGCAGGTGCAATCAAACTGAACTGGTTTGCACAGCTCAGGCTGCTGAATCAGCTATGAGTCACATCAGATCATGAGCTATGAGTCATCATCAGCTATGAGTCATATCAGATATGACTTCCTCTCTGTCGTGGCCTCTTCCTAGAGGAAGATTTCCTCTAATAAACACTGAGTTCATAGTATTCTAATAGCATATACCAGAAGTGCATTTTTGCGAAGTCGAAGACTCCAAATGCCTGCCTCTCGTCTCCTCTCACCTATCAGAGAGTTCTCCTTCCTCCTTTTCTCAGGAGAATATAAGGCGCTCCCAGCGTTCGATAATTCTCGTCTCAAAACTTTTCTTTTCATTTCAAGCTAAATACCTACTTGACTTCCTCTCATCTTTCTGATCGTTCAACGGTTTCGGGCCGGATGTTAGTCTTCACAGCCATATCACCATCAATTGACAGTTTTGTGCCGAGTTTTATAAAACTTCACGCATTACCTTGAGTTGTTTGGAAGTTTCGACCCGGTCGACAAATCTCCTTTATAATAAATTGAAACCCTATTTTTAGGACGTCCCACAGTAAGACTTGGGCGTCCTTATAAGATCGATCTGGGGTGAAGTTGGACAACACTCAACAGAAAAAAAAAATAACCACACAGTAATCCGTTTTAGACCATTCTGAATCCAAATCCGCGAAAAAAACCATAGGTGTATGTCTGTGTGTGTGTGTGTGTGTATGTGTGTATGTGTGTATGTGTGTGTGTGTGTGACAAAATCTTGTGTCGTCTGCACAGGCCTTAGTTCTCAACCGATTTTCCTGGTTCTTTTTTTGTTCGACGCGGAAAACTATCTAGTTGTGCACTACGTCGCCGGAATTTCGAATTTTGCCTTTTAAGGGGGGGAAAGGGGGGGTTAATGCTCAAAAAACGTGCATTTTTGGGCATAATCTTGTGTCGTCTGCCCAGGCCCTAGTTCTCAACCGATTTTTGTGGTTCTTTTTTTGTTCGACGCGGAAAACTATCTAGTTGTGCACTACGGCGCCGGAATTTCGAATTTTGCCTTTTAAGGGGGAGAAAGGGGGGGTTAATGATTAAAAAACGTGCGTTTGCGGGCATAATCCTTTAAAATTTGCCCAGGCCTCAATTTCCAACCGATTAGTGAGTTTCTTTTTTTGTTTGACTCAAATAACTTCCGAGTTGTACATAATTTCACCCGAGTACCAAAATTCGCAAGGGGGGGGGTGTAGTGGGGGGATAATATTCACAAAATATCCGATTTTTCAAAATTTCGGTTCCTTTACTGCTTACTAATTGTACCCAAGCTTTGAAATTGAGGAAAAATTCTCATTATACCTCCGGGTTTTCATGAATTATTCTCTGTAGCACCAAGGAAATAATAGTGGTGCCACCATGGTGCCAGGACACCATAAACCGCATATTTCGTGCTTTTTTTTTGTGTTTCACCTTGAATACGGATGTGAACCTCGACGGACCGCCTACTAAAACTAATAGATGAAAGTGCAATGTTACGACGTATTCCCCCTTTGGTGCCAGACTGGCACCATTGGTGGTGGTTGGGGGGGGGGGGGTGTGAACTCGAATTCGCATGTTGGGTATCGTAGATCATGGATTTTAAAATGCTCTTCAGATTCGAGGCTCCCATGCCGCTAGAAATGTTTTGGTAGATAATGGTGAGGGGGGGGGGGGTCACTATTTCTTGCCTAAAGTAATAAACCAAATTACATCGAGTGAAACAGTTTTATCGCTTACCAACTGGTTAACTGATCTAATGCTTATCCAATGGGACGTCCCCTGGAATGCATGCATTACTAAACAATATGTTTCTCATCTGAGTAGTTTCAAAAGCAAATTCAATTTAGTGAAATTTTTTAATTCTAATTCCAATAAATTTATACTTTCGAACACAAGTCAATTGTCACGACACTCACTTTCACTTCCAATTGTTACCAGGAGGTTGTCTATGCTTTATGAAAGACGAAAAGACCATGGCAGCAACCCTGACTGGGATGACTCCCAGCAACAATGTTGGTGTGGCAATAAAAAGGGGGTTGAGTAGAACGTTGTCTATTTCCACGAAAATAATGAGTCGAAAATAAGTTAAGTCGATTTCGACGGTTCGGCCATCATCAGTAACAAACAATAACTGAGGGTACATCATAGAGAGCCCTATATAGTCACAAGTGAAAGGGGGCTTGAATCCCATTGGTCGAAAAAGTGAAAGTCATACACCCAATCAGATTGAAGAAGATATAAGTGAAAGGAGAATCCTATTGATTCAGAGAAGTGGGGGGACCAGGGAGGACGATAAATTGCCAATCCATACTTTTGACGATAGTTCTTTCTTTTTATAAATTTTAATCATTCATTGGTACTGACAAAGCTCCATTGATCATACTATGGAAAACAGCATGTTTAAGAACTAAGGGATGATTTGATGTACTATGGATAGTGATATCACTGTAGGTATCTTTTCTATAAATGGAGAAATCATGTTTTCTGTTAACCCAAATGAGACGGTCAGACCAAGAAAAATAAAACTAAGCTTATTTCCACCCAGTTATCATCAAAATTATAGCCGCAAGCAATGGATATGGGGGATATCTCATTGATTCCATATGGAATAAGGTTCATAGAAAAAAGTGTAGTGGTTTTTAATTTGGTGGAAGAAATTGTGTTAGAAGAATCGGTAAAACATTTTCATCTAGGGGTTTCAAAGTAGGGTTTAAAAATAAAAATAATCTTAAAGCTTCGTTGGATTCTATTAAAGATAAAATTAAAGTTCAAGATTAAAGTGGGGTTTATAAGCTGAAATGTTCTTGTGGGCTTGAGTATTGTGGTCAAACTGGTAGGAAATTCAGGGAAAGAATAAAAGAGCATGAGGAGAATTTCAGGTATGACAAAGGTGATTCTCCTTCTGCGAATTACCTGAGAGAATCCAATCATAACTTTAGTTTTGATCTAACAAGAAGACGGTGCATAGAATTTCCTCACCTTTGCCCGAAGTGAGGTCTGTTGTATGTGCTTAAAAATTTTGAGATTCTTGAGAGTGATAGGTCTGGTAAACTTCTGAATGAGGAGGTCCCTCAACCTCAACCTGTAGGCGAATTACGCTACATAAAACACGAATATAGAAAAATACTAAATGAAGTTATATTCGTACAAAATAAATACGAGACGGAAACATACGGAATAGGAATCGGAATGATACAATAATCCGATACAAGTTTTTCTTCTCCGAGAGCCACGTCATCTCGTTGCCATGGCACTCTCCAAACCAATCTTCGTTTGTTAATCGCCACATTACCCCCTCCCTAACGGAGTGACAAATCTTGCCGGTAGGCGTACTGAGCGGCCACATCGCGTCTTGGCATTTTCCGCAGGTGGTGCCGTGGCTGGTGCAGTATCCGACGGAGCCTGGGATGATGAACTTGGAGTTGGCTGGGCAATCAGAGCAGGAACCGGATCTGCTGCCTGAGACACACCCAAGTCAGACTCATGTAGGAAGAAGGCTGGCTTCAACCGATCCAGCGAGACAGTGTCTTGCCTGTCATTGAGATCCAGAGTGTAGTACTTGAGATTTCTCTTGACTACTCTGAAAGGACCGTCGTATGGTCGCTGGAGTGGTTTCTTGACACTGTCCACCTGAACAAAGACGTGACTGGCCTTTTCTAGTTCAGGATGGACAAAAATCATCCTAGTGTCAGCTCGGGCGCACTCTACAGGACGATACTTCTGACAAGTTTCTCTTAGACGCTGCACAAAGCCACCATAGTCGAGTGTGCCCGAGCTGACACTAGGAAGATTTTTGTCCATCCTGAACTAGAAAAGGCCAGTCACGTCTTTGTTCGGGTGGACAGTGTCAAGTTTTTCTTCTCCGAGAGCCACGTCATCTCGTTGCCATGGAACTCTCCAAACCAATCTTCGTTTGTTAATCGCCACAAACCGTTGATGGGTTCATTCCTGCACTAGCTTCGTCTTTCCCTTCACAAAGTTACCCTCACCAATGTTTGAGCTCCCTTTCACATTGTCTGCCTAGATTGGCATGATGATCCCCCCAGGTCCCTTCACTTCTCTGAACAGATAGGATTCTCCTTTCACTTATCTGCTTCAATCCGATTGGGTGTGACTTTCACTTTCTCGACCAATGAGATTCAAGCTCCCTTTCACTTGTGACTATATAAGCTATGCTCTCAGTGATGTACCTTCAGTTATTGTTTGTTACTGATGATGGCCGAACCGTTGAAATCGATTTAACTTGTAACTCATTATTTTCGTGGAAATAGACAACGTTCTACTCAACCCCGTTTTTATTATTAAAATGGTTTTCCACAATCTTCTCGAGCGATTTTACTTGGTGTCGTACGTAGCTCCCTGTACATCCAGCATCTCTATCTGTGATACCCACTCAAGTCGAGTAGGTACCTCCTGTATTCGATTCTATCCAGGAGGTCCAAACCTTGTAATAATTGCATAAACGAAATCGGTTGACGATGCTTTGTAGGTATGAAAATAATCTACGTCCACGTTTAATTCCATGTGAGAGCTCGATGCTCCCCCAACTTGGTTAAGATTTATTTGTTTGATGATGATTAAATTCAATTTCCTAGACTAGCAAAAAAGTGATATAACGTTGAGTGAAAGTTAATTTCTCGAAAAAATAACGTAATACCTGAATAAAATGGGGGGAAAGGGGCTGTTTCTCATCAAACTTTCAGTTCACCCGAAAATGACGGGCATTTCAGTTGTCGGATCCCTGAAGTGAGGCGCTTCTGGCATTGACAGATAAAAGCCCTCTCGAAACCTCAGCAACCAGTTCGACCTCCCCCCGACGCGATACTCCTTCTGAGTTTCACTAGGGATAACTGAATTCTGGATTGATAGCAACTTTTGTGTATACCTACCATCGCCGGTCCCGTGGAGTGGTTGCAAGAGAAGGGAGGGAGATTTCAAGTTGTGGCGTTTTCGATGTTAATATTACAGTGGCTCCTGTCTGAGCCGTCGTTCTGAAATTGACGCGGAATAGGATTGTTGGATAGGCCGGTATCAGTAAACTTTGTGACTGCGACAATGAACTTCTTGAAAAGGGAAAACTTGGTGAACGATACGACTGTTTTTTCAAACCGTTTGTTGTTTATTATTTTCAACAATACACCTTTGGGATCGAGCAAGAGAAAAATTTTAACTACCCTCCACTAATGATTTATGTTATGAAAAAGCTGTGTACCTACGGCGTTAATGACTACCAACTGATTTTGGTTTATTATTTTCAATAATAAGCCATTGGAATGGAGCAAGAAAAAAAAAATTTTACCCCTCCCTCAAAGTTTGTTGGTTTACGCTTCAACGTACGAAGAATCCGAAAATTGAAGGAAAATATTGCCATCCGTCCGCTGTACGCGGCTTTCCTCAGTTACCATGGACCATTTTTGATTAAATTTGGTTTATGGACCCCATTTGGTCTCCAGTTTCTCCCCGACGCTTTTGGTTGATGTCAGTAACTTCATGGGATTGAAAAATAGAGGCTGGAAATTTCAAGACGCCTTAGCTCAAAAACTTGCGATATAAAGGTATTGTTTTGAGATCTGTAGGACCAACTGTTTGCTTCTTATTAGGACTTAAGGGTTGGACTTTGGACGAGTGTGAAGTGTAGAGTTGATCTCTCGAGAGAAAGGTTCACTTCGAAAGCTCATTTCTCATTTGACATGACTCAAAAAGTCGAGCTAGACAGTTGAAATCAACGTTTTGAGGTGGTTCTCTCGAGAGCCAGGTCCACTTCTAAAGTTCATTTTGGTTCATTATTTTCAATAATAAGCCTTTGGAATCGAGCAAGAAAAAACAAGTTGACCCCCCTCAAAATTTGATGTTTTACGTTTCAAGGTACGTAGAATCCGAAAATCGAATAAAAAATTTTCCGTCCGTCCTCCGTACGCGGCACTTTTCTTAGCAACACTGGACCGATTTGGTTCAAATTCGGTATATGGGCTCCATTTGGAGTCTAGTTGTGCGGCGATTTTCGTTGAAATGACTCAAAATGTCGAGCTAGACAGTTGAAATCAACGTTTTGAGTTGGTTCTCTCGAGAGAAAGGTTCACTTCGAGAGCTCATTTCTCATTTGAAATGACTCAAAAAGTCAAGGTTGACAGTTGAAATCAACGTTTTGAGTTGGTTCTCTCGAGAGAAGGGTTCACTTCGAGAGCTCATTTCTCATTTGAAATGACTCAAAAAGTCAAGCTAGACAGTTGAAATCAACGTTTTGAGTTGATTCTCTCGAGAGAAAGGTTCACTTCGAGAGGTCATTTCTCATTTGAAATGACTCAAAAAGTCAAGCTAGACAGTTGAAATCAACGTTTTGAGTTGGTTCTCTCGAGAGAAAGGTTCACTTCGAGAGCTCATTTCTCATTTGAAATGACTCAAAAAGTCAAGGTTGACAGTTGAAATCAACGTTTTGAGTTGGTTCTCTCGAGAGAAGGGTTCACTTCGAGAGCTCATTTCTCATTTGAAATGACTCAAAAAGTCAAGCTAGACAGTTGAAATCAACGTTTTGAGTTGATTCTCTCGAGAGAAAGGTTCACTTCGAGAGGTCATTTCTCATTTGAAATGACTCAAAAAGTCAAGGTTGACAGTTGAAATCAACGTTTTGAGTTGGTTCTCTCGAGAGAAAGGTTCACTTCGAGAGCTCATTTCTCATTTGAAATGACTCAAAAAGTCAAGCTTGACAGTTGAAATCAACGTTTTGAGTTGGATCTCTCGAGAGGGAGGTCCACTTCGAAAGCTCATTTTTCATTTGAAATGACTCAAAATGTCGAGCTAGACATTTGAAATCAACGTTTTGAGTTGTTTGAATTAATGAGTGATTTTTCAAAGAAATCTTCCGGTTGAAGAGATGTGTAAGAAAAGGAACAATGGTGATGAAATTTCCTTGAGAAAGTTTTTTTCCGACGATTCTTGGTTCTTACGATTTTAAGTATACCAACATACTGTTTGCCCAGGGTATGCTTTGAAGGTGTTAGGAGTTCATATTCTACTCGTCGTTCGTTCTCGTCTCCAGGAACTCATAGAATACCCACAGGTTCATTGATGGTTTTTTCCAATTTTCAGTATACCATACCGACATACTGTATGCACTGGGTTTGCTATGAAGATGTTAGGAGTCCATATCGATTCCTTAAAGCACAAAGGAGCTATGTCCAAATACGCAGTTTCTAGAAAAAATCAAAAGAAGTTTTCACCTGTGCACAATTCCTAAAATAATGGCTTATTACACCAAATTCTTTGATTTATTCCAGAAATTTCCGAGCTATAATTTTCAAAAAGGTTAATAATAGTTTTGTTAAATTTGAGTTTTTCTGAAGATGAAAAAATTTAATATGTGGAAGATGGATGGACATAGCACTTTTGTGCTTTAAGGTATCGATATTTATGTTCTACTCGTGTTGAGTCCGAATATACTCGTACCATGTATTACTATGATTTTATATGTAATAACCACAAAAACCGGGAAACCCCCGTTTCTTCGGACTATTTTTGAAATTTGGACCACTTAGGGCACTTTGGACCTCAAAATTTCTGGCTAATGAACAAGGTCCTTTTGTTTGTTGTTACGAACATTTGGCGAAAACTAAAAAAAAATGTTTGCTAGACAATTACTCAAGTTATCGTGTGGAGTGACACTTATGATACATAGATGATGTATAATTATGGTATAATATATCATCCCGGTAATATATGTATATATTATATACATATGATTTTCGGAAAAACTTCCGGGATTGTTTCAGAATGTTCCAAAACGGATTCCAGTGAGAAAAAATTCCTAAAAATTCATTGATTCTAAAAATTTGCTAAAAGTTAGGGTTTCAGAAAGCAGACGAGATCGTACGAGCTTTACACTTCAAACCGCCCCTTTCAACCTCTCCGACAGTTGAATATTACGAGTACCTACCTTCCCCGGTTTTCGATTCATAAAGAGTTTTTGAGCATGCTCTTGGCACGTAAATTCAACTCACAAAGATCCACGCTTCGTTGCACGTCGAAACGTTTAGAATCGCCATATTCATTTTCCATCGCGTTTCGTGCAAAAAGTGCTCTACCGTGTTTCCATTCTCAAAAATTCAATTTCATATCTGTCGCAGTAGGGGAATTTTATTTGAGCGACCGTGTTCTCCAAGGGGAAGATGTGAGTGCTCTGGAAATGAGAAACGTATTTTTGAATTGACGGAGAAAATTGAGGTCTGTTACGATCTGAATCTCTAGTTTTATAACTGCACTCGTGGTAAAGTCTCTGGAGCGGTATCACTGTACGGCTGCAAGTTCGAAATCGTGGTCCGCTTTTGATCAAATGTTTAGGATTGGTGCCATAAGTATATTCTAACGATCACCATCGTTGTAAACATTTTCTCTCGGAGGTTTGGGGGTTTCGTGCATTTCCGCTCGCTTGAAGCGAGATTATGTAACAACGCCGAAAAACGTCCGGGCCAGAGAAAGATGGTAAACAGGAGATAGCAGATTGAAATGGAAGGGTGGCTGCTTGCTGTAGCACGAGATTTCCAGTCACGTCAGGCGCAGTAATGTATTAGTTTCGCCTCACGATCATCTTGAAACTCCTCCTTTCATTTACCGGGTACGTCAGACGGTTATTCTTGAAGAAACACCCCAGCCTTCCTTATCTGATAACCATCGGAGTATTGAGTACGCAATCCATTGTCAATTTTATTGTTATTATTTATTTATATATGCCAATACGAACATTCGAAATAAAGCTCGTCTTCACTATACAAATGAAACATTATTGAGATGCAATAGAACATGCCCATAGCACCCCTCAAGACTAATTGAGTGTTCTTTCAAAAAGGAACATATCCACTTTTTCGAGAAACTGTTTTTTTTTTTTTTTTTCATTTTCCGCATCTTTTGGATAAGCCCCATCGAACCCTGCAGGCTGTAGCATCCCTAACGGAACGTATCCCTGTTAATTTAATGGGCAAAGATGTGTGAAGTATATAAGAAGTGAAGAGTATGAAGATAGGTGAATCTAGTTAGAAATTAAAAACGCTGCAAATTATTACACAATGGTCTATTATTTTTCTATATAGATCACTCGTCTGCGAAAAGCAGGGATTTGCCATTGTTACCACCAAACAACTTGAAGAAAAACATCGATCGCATTTCGGTCAGCTAAACTTTGAACGGAGATTAGGCCTCTTTTACGATTCACACTCGTGTTTCTGACTTATCGTACTTTACGTACGAAGGTTTTACACCTTTTAATTCTCGTAGGGAGCGAACGGTTTGTCCTACAAAGCTCCGCGTGGTCTCAAAAAATTCTTTAAAAATCTTAAATTGAAGGAAAAACAATACCTTTATATCAAAATTTTTTGAGTTAGGGCGTTTTCAAAACTTCAAAATTCATTTTTGAACCCTTAGAAGTGACTTACATCAACCATAATCTTCGGGGCACAACTAGAACCCGAATGAAGCCTACATATCAAATTTCATCAAAATCGGTCAATGCTAAGTGGCAAAAGTGCCGCGTACAGCGGACGGATGGCCAAATTTTTATTCGATTTTTGGATTCTACGTACTTACCTTGAAATGTAAAACATCAAATTTTGAGGGGGGGTTAAAATTTTTTTCTTGCTCGATTCCAAAGGCTTATTATTGAAAATAATAAACCAAAAACGTGTGGCACTGACTGGCTGATTTACCCTACACAGGAGTTGAGTGCGACTAATAATAATAAAAATTAGCAAAAAATAAAATACCATCAAAAAATAAATAACAAAAAATATGTGCAACAAAGTTTTTCAAGAGGAGGAATCTCCTCCAAAGTGAGCTGCATTTCCCATTACAGGTTCGAAGACTCGGAGAAGTCTTTCGTTCTACTGTTAAAAAAGGAAAGAATAAAGTGCTGCATCTTTTCAAAACCCCTTTTGGACATGACTGGAATGATATTCCTGAATTAGTTTGGTACAAGCCCGTATCCCTTAGTGACAGTGGTATGTCTGAAGATGAAGTTGAGATCCGCGAGCAGGATGGCGTACCTATTTAAATTCAGATACCTACCAGTATGTCGAAACTGTAATAAAACTCGTTCTTCACAATTATTTTAAAAAAAAATCAAACATGGTATATTTTCTAAGTGACTAAAAATTAAAATAACTTCCAAATTGGAAAAAAATTGAAAAGTTAGGGATTTTCCAATTAAAATGATTTTATTCATTGTTCTGTATTCTTGCTGTAATAATTTATTTTAATACCATCACCATTATTCGCTCTAACTTATTTTATGTCAACCCAGTTCAGATTAAACACCGTTTGTATACCATATAATTTTTTCTGATTCTCAAACTAACCCCCCCCCCTGTCACCCAGTCCCACGACACAGTAAATTCTAGTTGTCAACAACTCTCTAGGTACCCGAATTATTTTTTTTACTATAGGTATCGTCTTTAGAGATTCTTAAAATTTATCGAAATTCAGGATTTCAAGCAAAAGGGCACATATCCAAAATTAAAATGGCGATTTCTCCTCCAGTTTTGAATGTAAACCGTTAATATTTTGGGGTAATATTATCTATGTTTGATTGTACGATACTACGCCCAGAAACCCAGAAAAACATATGAAACGGCTTGTGCAATTCGTTTTTCTCTCCCCCGAGCCAATTTGGTTTATTATTTTCAATAATGAACCTTTGGAATCGACGAAGAAAAAAATTGTTTAACCCCCCCCCCCCCTCCTTAAAATTTGTTGGTTTACGTTTCAAGGTACGTAGAATCCGAAAATCGAATAAAAAATTTTCCGTCCGTACGCTGTACACGGGCGTTTCCGTAGTTACCATAGATCGATTTTGATGAAATTTATTACATAGGCTCCATTTGAAGTCTATTTGTGCCCCGAAGCTTTTGGTTGATGTAGGTCAATTCTAAGGGTTCAAAAATGAATTTTGAAATTTTAAAAACGCCCTAACTCAAAAAATGTTGATATAAAGGTATTGTTTTCCCATCAATTTAAGATAGTATTGAATTTATAGAGACACCGCGGAGTCCTGTAGAACAAAATCGTTCTCTCCGTACGAGAATTTAAGGGTTGGACGTACCATAAATCAGAAACACGAGCGTGAATCGCTTAAGAGGTCTAATCTCCGTTCAAATTTTAGCTGACCTCGATCGTTGATCGTCTGGGTGGTTTCATTCGTTTCTAGAAATTGAACGTTATTTTAAATTGACGAAAAAACAGTCATGAACAGTCAGTAATTAGATAATTAATTACCCTCATTAGGCGAACGGTTGGTGCCTCAAAGCTGGGTGGGTGTAAAAAAATTATAAAAATCGTCGCTATTTTTAAATAATGAAAAAGTAACGAATCAAATAATCTCGAATGTTTTCCAGCTAGGGACCTTATAAACTTTTACCCCACTTTTTATTCTCAGACGAGACTGACATTAACCTAAAGCTTTGGGGTACAATAAGACCACAATTGGAGCCGAAATCATTAATTTCATCAAAATTTGACCATCGGGTATATTGGTGTAAAATAACAATAGCGATAAAGGACCGACGTAGGATCCGTTGAATTCCAAGAAAATTGAATCAAAATTCGAACAGACCGACACAGTCTGAACCAAAATTGGTCAGGAAGCAAACAGATGCACAATGCGAGTGAAAATTACGATTTATTATACAAAGTCGAAGCTTACCTTTGGTTTTGAGGGAGAGAAAAGCAAGGGAAATGCATGGTTGAAGGTTGATATGTACTTAGTAGGTTCCCCACCTTCCATAATAATGTAGGAGGATCCTATAAACCCTCATAATGAAGTGAAGAAGCTTCCTTTGTCTCTTCGTGTTCCTCTAAATTGTATTCGAGAATTGAGAGATGGGGTTTTAGTTTGATCCCGTATTTAGTGAAAAGGCCCTAATTATCCTGCCCTGCCGTCCTTCTCTCTCCACCTCCTTCCTTCGCCCTTATTTCCTTCTCTCTCCTCTTCGCCATCAGATAAATGGAAACGAGATTATTTTGTGCGGAGCTTTCGCTTGTGCCCCCTTCTAAATATTAATTAGAGATGAGGACGCCTCCCCGGTCAATATATAAGTGCTCTTGGAGACCTCTTGTTTCAGACTATAACCCGATTTTCTGACTGAATACAAAGTACTCCCGTAACCAGCTATAACACTTTTGGATTCTGCAACAGAATTTATCACTAATCACTACTAAGAAACTCCTAACGTATTAAGTGAGCAAACTAGGTACCAAGTAAAGAAAATTGTAACGTATCGGGAGGATAGATGAACAAAGATTCTTGGGTTAAAATTGCATTTGACGGAAGCCAGCAGGGCGACGCACGGTGTGTCGAGTTACGTAAAAACTGCAACATTGGCCAACATTTGAAAGTCTCCTAAGGGTTCCTAAAGCACTAAACTTTATTATTTAGACACTGGTGAATATAGAAAACGTAGGGGGGACCGGGGCCAGTTGGCATAAGGGGTAGGTTGGCAAAGTGCCTTCTAAAAATCAGGTGGCAAGGGGAGGGGGCTGTGGTCTTCATCACGTGACCTTCCTAATGCCCTCCAGTTACCTACAAAGTGTCAAAGCTGTTGGATCCACGCAAAGCGTCACATCACAAAAAAAGCAATTTTTGCCCTGGTAAGTAGCAATTTTCCTCTCTACTTCATGTTTTCTGGTGCACTGTGTATTGCCAACTTGGTAAGTGTTAAAACTTTTGCGGATTCTACTTGATCCAATGAACAGATTCCACTTGTGAAACGTTCCCAAATCTCGTTCCTCCAACCAATGGCGGCCATGCTACTTTGGAAAGTTCTGTTGGGGCCGGTTGGCATATATTTTTTGGGGTCAGTTGGCATAAGCAATTTTTTATGGCCTTATGCCAACCCACCCCATTCTGATTTGTGGGAAAATTCCAAATCTACAGCAACCTGCAACCAAATTGCCCTGCTGTGTAGGTATGTTTACCTACCTTTTAATGACAGTACCTATTTTGTATCTTCCCAAAATGTATGAGTTCGTTGGCCAGCACAATTTAAATACTTTGTTCATCTAAGTACCTCTTTTATCATTCTATGGACCTTGCAACCTGAATTTTGGAAAATAACCTTTGGGTCCCATGGTGACAGTAAGAGGCTCGTTGGCACACCAATTACAAACAATTGGCGTGCCAACGTGCCCCTTACTGTCACCAAGGGACATATGCCAACTGACCCCTGTAGGTTGGCACAGCTTGACTTGCTGTCTTAGGTTCGATTTAGGGTTTTCTGCAGTTCATCTATAGGATCGTTCTTGGTGGGATTTTGTAGCCAATAAGTTGTAGTAACACAGACAATTTCAATTTTTGAAATAGAAAGAACATTAACAATGAGAAAAATAAAAAAATAAAAACTATGCCAACTGGCCCCGGTCTCCCCTACTTTCAATGCCCAATACGCAGTCATTCCGTAGGCTTTCAACGAAAAACGCTGAAAATCGTTTGTCGAAAATCGAAAGTTTTCGGGAAAATGCAAGATGAATTTATTGGGAATGGACAAAGTCCATATCAAATTTAATGCTCAAGATCAATAAACCGCAAATTTGTCATGGTATTTTGCAATAGTCATGGCAAGCATGATGAATTTTAAGAAAAAAAAACTGTCAAATCGATTTTTTCGAATCAAAATAACTACAAAAAACACGGGTTTTTAGTACATATTTTGTGGATATTAGCTCGTACAAAAAATGTTCTGGAAAGTTCCGAAAAACGGGCTTTACAGGGGCATCCGCTTGATGTTTCTTGGTATAAATACACAAGAATCAGAGCCCGGTTTTCCTGTCAAGTCTTCTCATGTATGAACAAATGTGGTTTAAAAGTGGGACCGTCAAAATGAAGACGATATTTGGCGACATTTATTCCTCTCGTTCCTTTCTTTGCTCTCGTACCTTAGTTTAGTTCATATTAGTTGCAATTCGGTCTTTGGCGTGATATGTTTGGATGTTTCCATGATGCTGCAGACAAACTGTGAGTCTTCGTCCCCAAAAAAGGGGGAAATTCAAGAAAATGAAATTTTTTCAAAGGCACCTGGTAAAATCTCAGAGAGGAGCAATACTCTCTTGACAGAGAAACTCAAGATTTTCTTTATTTTTCTTATTTATTGGCTTCGGTAGCACCTTTCAGCCGTTACAAATTTCTTCACAATTAATTAATACTTCAAGTTTACATACATAAATTGTTCAAATTGCATTTATAAATAATAAAGGGTATAAAACATCAGAGTGAACGTTCAATTTTGTCCAGGAAATCATCAATGCACTCATATACTTCCAACTTCTCTTCTGCGATGAGTGTATCCAAATTGAAGGGACTTGTCACATCTCTTGGAATGGACGATAGGAGATAATTTCTGTCCGCCTCGTACTGAGGGCACTCCAAGATGATGTGTGCCATGGTTTCTGCATCCTCTGGGCAATGGGGGCAATCAGGCAGTGTCATTGGGTCGAATAAATTAATTCGAGAGTTGGTTCTGCCATGTCCTGTTCTTAAGCGAGTGATATTGCGGTAGAAACTCTTAGGTTTGGAGTCTCCTACTTTGTAAAACCAGGGGTTTCTCTTAAGAACAGGAAATAGATTCGGGTATCTGTTTCCAGGTATAGACGCATATTGGGCAGCCCATTCCAAGTGCATTTTTTGAGAGATTTTCTTCTTTAATTCTGTTGGAGGGTATTCAGCAGCAATTTGAGGAGGAGAGCGAGTGCTTGTTTTGCCATTTACTCGACCATTTCATTTCCTCTTACTCCACTATGTTCTTTTACCCAACAGAGTAATACCTTATTCCCGTTGGTTTTCAAAGTTCGAAGGTTTTCGACTCAAGGTTTTCAACTCAAGATCTTTTGTGCTCACAGGATTTTCTTGACACGAACAAAGTATGGCTCGATCTCGATTTTCCATCCGATTCCGACGAAATTTCTCAGGATTGTTCTGATAAGCGGGTAGATGGTCCCCAATGAGGGTAGTGGAAGGTACTTAGAGATTGATGTTTTGAGATTAACTACTACGCATCGGATGATCTATACAATCGGGTTATGAATACGAGGATGCTATGTGCCACACCCACTTGTCAGACTTTCAAAAATTTTTCAGTGATTTCTAGCCCAAATTTTGTTTTCAACGGGCTAAGTTTTATCATCTGAGCCCCCATTAATTTTTATTTGTACCTTTTTGTTTTTTCTCACATTTTTTTCAGCAGTTGGAGGTCTAATGAAATCAAACTGGGTCTTTTTAATGAAAATGCGTGTAATTTTGCAAGGCCATAAAGGAAGACACCGTTGTGGATTGTCATCTGAGCAGTCGAGCTTGAAACATAGTTGATAGTTTCGAAACCACAGATTAATAGAACGTTGGTAGCGAATTTGCTGCAAGTAGGTGAATTTACTTGAATTCTAATGGTATGGCAGTTGATACGAGAATATCAACCTCCGTACGTGTATAAGCCTTCAATCAATGATTTTCATAACCAACCTACCAGTCTCACCTCACCTTTTCTTGGTGTTTTTTAAGGTCTTAAAAGTGGATTTTTAATTTGATTACTTGTGAGGACGTCCGTTCACCTTTTAAGCACCATAGTTCGCAGTCTCAAGTCTGTATCTGCATGATCATCGTACTATTTTAATTGCTAAATAGTTACCTAAATGGCCTACTTGCTCTAACTTGAACTTGAGACGCCTTCGTTTTATCTATACGACCTTGACACGTGCATTCTTAACTGTCGGCGAATGACCTTGACACGTTTATAAAAGAATCCGTCTCTGACACCTGTCCGGTTTGTTGACTGGTGGTCTCGTGATTTGTCATCGTACTTATCACTGTTCGGATTACCCTTTGCCATCATCGGCGTGTTTGATTGTTGTCATACTACCTACAACCTACAATTTTATTCACGCTTCTGTCTTGAAAGGTGACACTTCCCGTCTCACATAAGATGTTCTGGTTGCCTAAGCATAGATATGTCGTCTGTTATGGACGGATATTCAAGAGCTGTTTCATTATTGAACAATATTTATACCCGTCATGTGGGTGATACTGAGTTATCCGAGATTAAAGATGAGCTGATCATTGGTTTAGAGGACTTTATAAGAGATCATAAAGAAGATAAACTCATGTTTCTCTGCACTACGATTTCGCGGTTGTTCTCAGCTGTCAACGTCCGTTTGGATGAGCTCGATGGATTTCGACGTGAGTTTTCTGTTCTCGATAATGCCTACCGAGTTTCAAGGGCCTCTTTTGACGACTCGGTTACTAATCATCTCCATCCTGAAGACCAGTGGGGAGTAGAGAAAGCTGCACTTGAACAATCCAACATTGCATTGAAGAAAAAATCAGGCGGCTTAAAGGGAGACTTGTTAGGCTTCCTGAGCCTCCTGAATGTATGGAATTTGGCACGCAATGTATAATGGTGTCGTCTGCTGATGTTTCTTCTCAGACTGTTGGGTCCTGTGATGGAGTCCTAGGGCATCTTGCAGTATCCACCGAGGGTACTCCAGAGAGCCTCTGCCATCGGCTCGACAGGCTCGAGTCTCGACTTTCACAGCTGGTGGAATTGGTCGAGGAGGGTCATTGTGCCAAACAAGTGCTTAGTGCTGTCTCTCCACCCACTAGTATCCTTCATCAGGGGGCGGGACTCGTTGACGGTGCTGGTGGTTCTGGTTCGCTGACTGACAATACCGTTCCAAAGCATAGTCTACCTGATGGGTCGTCTATGTTTTATGATAGGAATGATGTGGATTCTGCCTGCCTGGACTGTCCTCGTTCGCCTGTCAAGCCATTGTTCACATCCCCTGCTCTGGGTTTGGATGTCCAGCAGAATGCGAATGGCAGGGACGTTTTGAGGGAGGTGGTGTTGATGGGGGATTCTTACCTGAAGAGGGTGAGGAATGAAATCCGCTCACCTCTTCCTGATACTTTCGAGACATCCTCGCTGCACTCTGGTTCTCATTCATTATCTGAACTGTCCGACTCCCTATTGAGTCGTAAAAACCTAACTGATTTTGTCATCTTGTCTGCCGGTTCAATTGACGTCGCATATAATAATTTGAAATACTTCAATCATGTGCTGTTGCAAACGTTTGCGGAATTTAGAGATACTAACATTAAGGTCGTCATTATGCTTGCACCTTTCAACTATTTGCTTCCAATGTGGTCCTCTGTCAACAAGGATATTGTCGTATTACTCTACACGATGTACGCTCCAGCTTGGATAAAGGTTGACTTTTCCCACAGCTTACTAAGTTTCTTCAGTCAGCTTTGCTACCATCCAGCATCGGATCTCATATTTATGGGTTACCAGGATGAAAAGAGGTTTTCCCGCCACGACACCGGGAACCCTCGTCTTGATAGTTGAATTTTTCCTTCAACCATAAATCTCCCGCGGTCCGTCGAGCTATCGTTGGCCGGCGTTTTCCCGATCCACTTCACACCTTCCATAGACCCAACGGAATGTTCGGGGTCCGATATACTCGTAAAAGCCACATTCGTCATTCACCGAGAAATACCTTCTCTCGACGGGTTCATTCCTATTTTTTCCACGGTAGTGGACCTTCTGCGATTCAAGTCGAAAATGCTTTTCATATCCCATTCTATTGCTAGGTGAACCAAGTGAACGATTTTTCACGTTCTACGACTAGGGAAAAGATTATAACAATATATCGACTTTACCCTAGGAATTTCATACTGACTGAATTTCTCATAACTGGGGAAGCAATCTGAGAAATAACTTAGTTCAGGTATATTTTGAAACGAGAGCAGATTTCATTCTGAAAATCTTAACACCAACGGCACTTTCTCACGATAAGTAGTTAACATGGAACATGCTTTAACCATCACCTAACTGGGCATCTAAACGTTACGAAACCGTGGTACGAAAGTAGCGCCAGATTCTGTGATGATTTTCGCTTACAACCGACCCGTTTCTAGAAAATGTATCGCCGTTAGTTTTCATTCCACGAAAATCGTTCGCCACTCGTTGAAAAGCCCTAATTTTGTGCGTAAATGATGTTCTGCCAAAACAGCTGTAAATATGGACGAAGCTGAGATATACCTATGATTTAAGAGAACTTAAATAACATTTGCGGCAAAAACCAACATCTATTATATTAATATTGATGGTTGGCTTGGTTCTTACGAATGTAATCAAAGGATCTTGAAACCTAGGCGAGATTCTGTTATGAACGCAGGCTTTTAGTTGTTTAGGCTTTAGATTTTTTCGATTTCTTCCATTAAGAATAATGTTGTATTTGAGACTGCTTTACAAAGAAGTGAGTCATCGTCTACTTCCACGGAAGAGCGAGTAAGGAAGCTCATTTGCAAACTTGTATTAGGTACACCAAGAATATTCGAGAAGCTTCGACCGCTAAAGGCTTGGCTAAAGAAACTGCTGAAGCATGTTGAAGGCTCTAAGTAACCAGTAACCATCCGATGGTCCAGGAGGCATATCTGATATGTTGCTAGGGATAATCTGACTTTTGTATTATACCTACCTATGACTAAAGGTTCTGCACTAAAATTGGCTTCCATGTTTTAATAGCATCCAGGGGGTCCAGGGGGGCTTATCTCGAGTCTTGCCGACTTGCTGAGTTCTTTAATTAGTATTTATTTACTAGCTGCACATTGAATTAGTCAATGAGCTCATTCGCAGCCAAGCCATGAGTCTCTTTTTGAAGCTTCAAGATCATGGAAATGAGTGTGTCGTCCAGCTTCTCAACACAGATGATCTTCTTAGAAGACTTAAAGAGAACCAACCCACACGGTCTAATTCACTTAGTGTGAGCATCATGAAGTGCAAATTGCAGGGGAATAAGAACAAGTGAAGTATCGATTTTCTTAACGTACACCAACTATGTAGGTACATATTAGAAACAACTGGAGGGGCATCACCCTTTTCACTACGGCCAGTAAGGTCTTGTCCAAAATAATTCTCGAGAGGATCTAAGACCATGTTGAGTCTGCTCCGTCCAGAGCAGGCTAGTTTCAGGAGGCACAGGAGTTGTGTTGACCTGATCAACACACTCCGTATCATCCTGGAACAAAGCGCGGAGTGGCAGAGTCCACTATATGCTCTCTTTATTGATTTTCAGAAGGCGTTTGATTCGATCAAACGATAAGCAATGTGGAAGGCTCTCCATGTTTACGGTATTCCTGGGAAGATCCTGCGGATTATACAGAAAATGTACAATGGATGGACTCTTCTCTTCGATCTCCGTCAGTGCTGGCTGCCGATAGGGCTGCGTGCTCTCCCCAACTCTATTTCTGCTAGTATTAGATCTCTTGATGAGAACGACTCTTGGGGGCAGAAAGAGAGGTATTCAGTGTCTGCATGCTATCACAGCGCCTGTGCGATATGACTTTCAAGCTCGAGAAACTCACTGAATTAGCTCAAATTGCGGGACTCAAAATAAATACGAGCAAGACAAAGGAGATCCGAGTCAACGTTGCAAGAAGGGACAAACTTGAGATGAATGGAGAAGTTGTAGAGCATGTGGAAACTTTCCAGTACCTCGGCAGTATCGTGGCCGCAAGGGGAGGAGCCGGAGAAGATGTGAAGGGCAGAATTAGGAAGGCCAATGGTGCCTTCATCCAGCTGTACCCGGTTTGGAGGAATGGAAATATTTCCCTACGGACGAAGCTGCAACTCTTCAATGCAAACGTTAAGTCGGTCTTCCTCTACGGTTGCGAGACCTGGAAGGTGACGAGTTTTCTTACAAGCAAGTTACAAGTTTTCGTCAATCGCAGCTTTAGACGTATCCTTGGCGTTTTCTGGCCAGATGTCATCTCGAACGATCAGTTTCTCGAGAGAACTGACCAGAAGTCTATCTCATCAGAGATTATGCAGCGTAAATGGAGATGGATAGGCCACGCGCTCCGCAAGGATGAATCGTCCATTGAAAAGAAGGTTTTCGACTGGAACCCTCAGGATTACAGAAGGAGAGGACGACCACGCGCGACTTGGAGGCGGTCTGTGGAATCTGAAGCTAGACAAGCTGGGAAGTCGTGGCAGGAAGTCAAAGCTTTGGCACCTAACCGAGAAGCATGGCGAAATTTCTTTACCCTATGCTCCTCTTAGGAGTTAGAGGAAACTAGTCAAGTCAGGTATTAGAAACATGTTGCTTATGGGTTGAAACTTGGTGTAATAAAACAAGTCAAAAACAAGCTTTCAGGAGTTGGCAAATGGTCAGATGGCAATTATAAGTGTCGCAATTCGGTGGTTTTGTTCTTAGTAGGGTAGATTGTAGTCTACAATCTACAAATTGTAGATTGTAGCTGAATCCGCGGATCAGGGCGATGGAGTCCAAAGAGCTGAAGCCTAGTGGCTTATTGTGCTACTCCGCGGATTCTGTTCCTTGTCAAAGAGTCCTAGCCCTACAGTCCTAGGGTCCTATATGGGTACCGCTGCACATCATGCCTCCCTCTCCTGTACCCCCTTAATGTTAGGGCTCCGGCACATGCCTCTGACAGGAGTAGAGCGGTTAGGGTTCAGGTACAAATTCTCTGCTTCCGAACCTTAGCTAGAAGGTTCGGCCTAACCTGTGGTGTTAACACAAACAGGTACTAGTACCTAGGGGAGCTGATAGTCATGACTAACTCCCCTGGGGCTCTCGGGTGGTTCCTTCCACTCCCTCGATCACCCTCCCAGGATTTTCGGGTTTCCATCTATCTGCTTGCAGATGGAGGGGGTTGCAAAATCCAGTTCGGATCGGCTCTCCTTGAAACCAAATAGTAGTCCTAGGGTCCTTTGGTAAAGGGGCCCATTCACGTGTACTCCTGGAGTCGCCGCCGCGGGCCTAGCTGCCGTCAAAGGGGAAAACTACCCGTGAATGGTTAACAAAATCTTGAGGTCTGGCGGGCGTCCGCCGCTCGGCAGGTAATCGAACATGCTCGAAAATTGCGGCCAGTTAATCCTCGGCGGCCCTGTGAATGGTTGAAGTGAGGCCGACGCCGGGTCGCACTCCCACCAGTACAGCATGTAGCCCTACCGTTTTCCTCACTTCTAGTCATCTGAGCAAGCGTGGTTGGAAGCAGGCCCGCCAATCGGCGGAGTCAGGTAGTTTTGGAAGCCTGGTGAATGGACTACTGCGGCGGCTTCGTGGAGTACCTGGAGGGACGCGGCGGCGACTCCAGGAGTACACGTGAATGGGCCCCTTAAGGGCCAGTAGCGGTTTGGCTAGATTTGTGCTGGGAAAAGCCTCCATGGCTCAAGGAGGTGAACCCCGCGAATATTTTGTGGGAGTCTTTTTTTCCAGCCTCTCTTCACAGCCTGCAGAGGTTTGTATTCTTCTGGTTCACCCCAATGCGAATTAGATGTATTCGTAGTGGAGTAAAACCTGTTACCAGGCCAACCACTAGTCCGACTTCCTTGCAGCTTAGCCGCGGCAGCTCTTCAGTGGCACTGGGGTTGGTTTTGGCCACCATGCACTTACCCCTTCTATGGTTTGACCATCTACTGCTAACTATGGTTTTACGATAATGGGACGATCAGCCTTTATTGCATAAAAGCAATATAAAATTCAAATTACGATCGGTCAGAACTGTTCTAGACAGCGGAATCTCTGAAATGTGAACTCAAAAATTCAAACGCCTTTAGGTAGGTACAACCCATAAAAAACTTCCGTCAGTCAACAAATGTTGAACTCCTAAATTTCGACGATACTTTTAGTACTTTCTTGGCGAACTGTAAAATCACTTAATCTCAAATCATTATCAACAAGAAAAATATAAGGCAGCTCGAAACTTTTTACTCCCACACTTTGAAGTAAAAGTTTATCGCAAAGTTAATCTCTCAAGGAAGAAATTTTCTAATTACGTATTTTTACGAGGGGTAGGGAAAGTGAGAAGGATGTGAGGGGGTTGTAAAGGACGAATTACTTAATTCTTGAGTAATTATGCTGCGGCTTTGATCACGAGTCTTTGACGGTTTAGGGCTTTTCTTCTCGTCTGACTCGAAATTCAGATCCTCAAAATGGAATCGGCGGTTAGGAAGGCTTCTTTTTCTCAGTCATTTCAACGGTGGAGATGTTTGTCTGATTACGTTCATTCCGCTCGAAAAGAGGCAGTTTTGAGTTTAAAACTGAGATTGGAATTAGAGTGTGGAGTTGAAATGCTGTGGAATGGCCAGCAATTACGGGATTGATCGTATAGTACAGTGCACTGTTTGGTTTTATGTTTCAGACTAAAGTTAGCGTAATATCATCAAAGCATGAGAAAACTACTGCGGATGTTTCCATAACGGTTAATGATTTCAGTAATTATTATTATTGATCAACAAGTAAAGCAATATCTGAATATGTTTTTTGAAACGTATTCAAACCAAAGTTATTATTGGAAAGTAGTGTTACGATTTCGATGCTACTTTTCAACGAACATATTTACTGGAAGGAAGGCCAATAAAGAAGGCCAATTTCAAGATTTAGTTGATACGTCTCATGTATTATAACAATTAAAGAAAACGAAAGGAGAAAGGACAAGAAAAGGAAAGGAGGGCTTCCCATAATTGCAAAAATTGTGTTACCATACCTATGAGGGATATACACAGGTAGTAAAATGGAGGGAAGCAGGAGGAGGAAGCATGAAAGTAGGATGAAGGAGGATAAAGAATGGAAGAGGAAACATAAAGGAGGGAGCGAGAGTGTAAACAGAAGATTTGGAAAAACAACTTCCCCTCGTGGGCTAGTCCCTAGCGCCTCATTTCTGCCTGAACGTTACACCCCAACTATCCTTTTGGTTTATTATTTTCAATAATGAACCTTGGGAATCGACCAAGAAAGAAAATTTTTCAAGCACCCCTCAAAATTTGTTGGTTCACGTTTCAAGGTACGTAGAATCCAAAAATCGAATAAACATTTGGCCGTCCGTCCGCCGTACGCGGCACTTTCCCCACTTAGTATTAACCGATTTTGATGAAGTTTGGTATGTAGGCTCCATCTGGGGTCTAGTTGTGCCCTGAAGATTTTGGTTGATGTAAATCACTTCTAAGGGTTGAAAAATGAATTTTGAACTTTTGAAAACGCCCTAACTCAAAAAATTTTGAAATAAAGGTATTGTTTTTCCATAAATTTAAGATAGTATAGAATTTTTAGAATTTTTTGAGACCACGTGGAGCCCTGTAGGACACACCGTTCGCTCCCTACGACGATAAATCAGAAACACGAGTGTGAATCGCAAAAGAGGCCAAATCTCCGTTCAAATTTTAGCTGACCGAAATGCGATCGATGTTTTTTTCATGTTGGATGGTTGGTGGCTTTGCAGACGAGTGATCTATATAGAAAAATAATAAACCACTGTGTAATAATTTGCCGCGTTTTCACATTGATTCATGTGTCTTAGTGTAGCTATACCCCAACACTCTTTTATGGAACTGACCTGACTCCCTTTCTCACTTTCGGTTTTTGGCTGGACCCCAACTTCCCTTTTCACATCACGATATTATTGTGTCTTATAGCTAGACCCCCAACTTACCTTTATGGACTTGACCCGCCTTCACACTTTCAGTTTTTGGCTGGACCACAACTTCAATTTTTGACTGAATTTTGGACCCTGTCAGATGCTCATGCTGACAAAGTTTCGTATTACACCCTGGGAAACCGAGTCGTTGCAAATCGACGGCTCCCGGGAAAAACAACTGATAAGGCCCACGTCGCCAAAAAAATCACGGCACGTGGAGTCCCCACCAACATGAAACTGCCGCGGCCTGATTAGCGGGAATCTATCCCCGTTTTCGTTAATCAGCCGACAAATTAGCGCCCACGAAGAGACTCACGCCCAACCAGCAAGGGGAAGATGAAGAACAACAATGACAAGTTCCTAAATATTGGGTCCCCAACAATTGCGAAGATACGCCCCTAGCCGTCTAACAAAACTATTATGCTCCACCAAAATCGAGGTTGTGGATCAGAATCTGGACTCAAGTGCTTTGACGATCCAAAAACATCAGAGTCATCTGCTCTACCTTCCGCTGGGTGATGAAAGAGCGGCATCACTCCAGGCTACGTCGATCCTCTCGAGTCCAGATAACCTTTAGGGAGGTTTGCCCAGGTACAGTCACCTGGAGTGATGCCGCCCTTTCGTCACTCAGCGGAAGGCAGAGCAGATGAATCGGATGATTCTGGATCGTGAAAGCACTTGAGTTCAGATTCTGATCCACAACCTCCATTTTGGCGGAGCACAATAGTTTTGTTGGACAACTGGGGGCGTATCTTCACAATAATTGTCCCCAACAATTATTGTTAGAGAGCCAATATACAGGGTGTAAGACTAACTAGTCTGCCACACGGAACCAGTCGATTCTACAACTAATTTACAACAAAAAAGGTCCCTTAGTGATTTTTTTTAAACCCTTTGTTTTCGAGTTATTTTAACTTTAAACTTTTTTTTCGTGGTTTGACCTTATGTCATTAAATCGATCATAACTCCGTTAATTAGCTGTATAAATTACAATTTGAGGATACCGTTGGAAAGGAAATTAAATTTCCTATTGGCTAGATGCCTTAACATTTATTTGAGTCAAGGTTTGAGACATGAAAACGACCTCTAAAAAGATAATTTTACGTAATTTTGGAAACCTCGCATTTTTTCAATCGCAAATTGAACTACGAGAACCCATACTTTTTCAAGATGCAAGAACAGTGAAAACTGCGCCGGAATCTCAGCTTTCCAATGGCATATTCAAAACATATTCTACAACCGAATTTAAGGGAGAAATTTGTGTTTGAACGCGGAAAAATGTGCATTTTTTCAACGGAATCAGCGCTCTAGCCTCCTGTTTCCGGAGGCCTCGCGGTCTAGTGCGGCGCCGACCCACCCACTGCTATCGTCCGACCCCTCAGATCGACTAGGCGGAGCGCCGATTTCGTTGAAAAAATGCACGTTTTTCCGCGTTCAAACACGAATTTCCCCCCTAAATACGGTTGTAGAATATGTTTTGATTATACCATTGGATAGCTGAGATTCTGGCGCAGTTTTCACTGTTCTTGCATCTTGAAAAAGTATGGGTTCTCGTAGTTCAATTTGAGATTGAAAAAATGCGAGGTTTCCAAAATTACGTAAAATTCTCTTTTTAGAGGACGTTTTTATGTCTCAAACCTTGACTCAAAAAAAAGTTAAGGCATCTATCCGATAGAAAATTTAATGTTCTTTCCAACGGTTTCCTCAAACTGTAATTTACACAGCAAATTGAAGGAGTTATGGCCGATTTAATGACATAAGGTCAAAATCACGAAAAAAAAAGTTTAAAGTTAAAATAACTCGAAAACGAAGGGTTTAAAAAAAATCGCTAAGGAACATTTTTTGTTGCAAATTAGTTTTAGAATCGACTGGTACCGTATGGCAGACTAGTTAGGCTTACACCCTGTATAGGAACTTGTCTTGTATGTGGAAGAAATACGATTCCCGCCGCTTTCATTGATAACCTAACGACTAACCTCAACTCTTACAGAGGTAGTAAAACCGCGGGAAACGGTAAAAAGCCGCCAAAATACGAAAACACAAAAAAGGCAGATTAAAGACAGAAACCTCCGGACAACCACATTTTATCCTCCTGCTCGCTTTATTTGCTTCTGAAAAAATCTGCAAACCCATTTTTTTCGTGGCTAGGTATATGCAATAAAGAATCACTACAAATTCAGGCCGCTGCTTTCATAGGTGATTCACAGTGTTCAAGCAAAGTTGACTACCTAGGGGTCCGGACATGGCAGATCACTGGATATTTAGCAGTTTAAACTTTAATTTCTATATTTTAGCGTGAATGAGTGCATATTTTATTGATTGCCCGAAGTAGAACAAAGTTGATAGTTTATGGAGAATTTATTTTAAACGCCTAAATCATAAATGGGCATTCGGAATCTTCTCTGGACAACGATTGGCCCTTTTTGGGAAAATGACCCATATAAGACTGTTGGGGTATATCTGTCTTGAAGTTGGTAGACTTTCACTCCACCAAGCACATATTAATATCTACCTATACACATCCATTCCTCAATTGGAATCAAATTCTTGTTCAAAATCATATTTGACCGGCTAGATATTACGTCCTATTTCTTCTTTATTGCTTATTTCATATTTTTCATTTTGACTCCCAATGCTTTATTTCCAAATTCCTTGCCATCGAACCTATCTTTCATCAGCTATTTTATCATTCCTAGGTGACAAGTCATCTATCGAAATATTATGACATAATCAATTACGATATCTATGATAGTTTTACGAATCAAATCATTCGCGACGAGATTGTGGAAACCATTTTGAAAGAACGGAGTCTACTTAAAGTCTACTTTCGTGGAAATAGACTATGTTCTTCTTAACTAAGTTTTTTATTTTTATAAAAGTATTCTTGTCAATCTCTTCTGGAATTAAAGTAGGTAAGTACCTCTCTGCACAATTTTCCTAGGTTTCTGAAATTTGTGTAGCGCTGAATCAGGTTTTGAACTGCTGTGAGGCACCTCTGAAGGGGTTGAAGAGATACTCGTAATGGGAGAGAGACAATCCGTCGGTGTCAAAAGGCCCACTGCCTACTAATTATCAGGCTCTACATCATCCCTCGGCTAATCGGCCTCGTTCAACTTCCACCGTTACCACAACCGACCCAGACGGCTCTTGTAATTGAACTCGTAATCTCCAACAGTAAAATCCGTCGTAGAAGCCTTCGAAACCAGTTACTGCGGACTTCCTCGTGCACGATAGAAAAAAAAACCGTATCAAGTGCCTTTGCAACGTAAGTGTGCAGTTGGGCAACGAATTTGAAACGACCCAAACGGAGAAGGTTGATTAGAACGGAGGATGTTTCAAAACAGTCCGAAGATCGCAGGACGTTGCATGAGGCAGAGGTTGGCCGCGATACGAGGTAAGTAGGTGGTTAATTGGGGCTGGTAGGTACAAGTAAGAGTTGTTCATGAATTGCTAGGGAGGGACACGATATAGAAATCTGTAATTTGATATGGAAATTGAGAGAATTTCCAAGTGGCTCCCAAAAAACATCACAGATCCCAAGAAATCAGGTGAAGGGGGAGGGAGTTGTTAGTAAATCACTGTACATTTTTACATTATTTTAGTTGGTTACACACATAGTACGACTTGGACTTCAAATAGTCGTAGCGTGGGAGGGGGGGAGGGGTAGCTTATCTTTAACTAGAAACCATACTTTGCTTTGAATTTTATTCTTATTAAAGTTATGCACAACATACAACATTAGTTTACATAATATTCTAGAGCCTACATAGATTGAACACCTCTAAGGTTGTCCAACCTTCTAAAGATCAATCCTACAATTAATTTCCAACAAAAAATCTTTTTAATTATTACACAAAGGTTTATTATTTTCTGAAGAGCCACTCGCTTGCAAAAAAAACACAGCTTTGCCATTATCAGTAACTACCAAACATATTTTACCATCACAATCATGTTTATTTTGAAGGAATAAACGCTTCACACTCAATGCGAAGAAACAGGGAGTAGTGAGTGCCTTGATTGAAAATTTGAATACTGGTTGCTAAGGACGCAAAACTGAATACAACTCAAAGAAACGAACGAAATTAGGCCTCTGTGGCGATTAACACTCGTGTTTCTGATTTATCGTAAGCCCAACCTTCAAGTTCTCATAAGGAGCGAACGGTTTGACCTACAGAGATCTGGGTGGTCTCATTCGATTCTAAAAATTCAATACTACTTTAAATAGAAGAGAAAACAATACCTTAATATCAAAATTTTTTGAGCTAGGGCCTTTATTTTTCAACCTTTAGAAGCTGATATCAACCAAAAGCTTCGGGGCACAACACGACCCATATACCTAATACCATCGAAATCGGTTCATGGTAACTAAGAAAAGTGCCCTAAGGTATTTTTTGACGTATTATCTTCTCTTTCTTTGCATCAGGGAATGGGAAATTCAACGTTCCTTCTATCGGTGCCCTTATGTTTATGCGTACACTATAAATAAAGGTATTTATGATCATTTTAGTAATATGAGAAAAACATCTGCCAAGTGGGTGTGGCACATAGCTTCCTCGTATCCGATGCATACTTAGTAGTTAATCTCAAAACCCCAATCTCTAAGTACCTTCCACTACCCTCTACATCTGCACGCTAATCTGGACAATCCTAGAAAATTTCATCAAATTTGGATGAAAAATTAAGTGATTAGATGTATGTGATTGGATCAAACTAATACTTAGCGTCGGCTGGGATTCGAACCCGAGACCCCTCTATGCACTGGGTGGGACCCCGGGACAGTTCTATGCGCTAGCTCTGAGCTATTGAGGCCTAGTAATGTAATGAATAGGGTTTGAGATTCTCACAGGGGATCATCCCTCTAAGAAAAACCATTCTCTATGATTTTCATAGGGGACCATCTAAACACTACTTTGTAACACCCCTGCAAATTTTATCGAAATTGGATGGAAAATGTAGAAGTTATGGCCGTTACAAGGAAATTCACGTTTGCGCATGCGCAATGGCTACTACCGGTCCGAATGAGGTGATTTTCATAGGGGACCATCTAAATACTAGTCTGTAACATCCCTGAAAATTTCATTGAATTCAGATGAAAAATGTAGAAGTTATGGCCGTTACAAGGAATTCACGTTTGCGCATGCGCAGTCGCTTCTATCAGTGCGGGGATGATGATTTTCATAGGGGACCTTCTGCACACCAAACCGCACAATCCCTAAGAATTTCATTGAAATCGGACAATAACTGCGTTAAGTTATGCCCGTTACAAGGAATTCATGACAGACAGACAGACAGACCGACGGACAGACAGACAGACAGACACGGAACCACAATTGTTCAGAAAGGTCTAAATCGCAAAACGCGAGTGAAAATTCTGATTTTGGAGAACTTTTTTTTTCATCCTTGAAAAGTGAAAACAAAGCTTCCGCTACCTTGGTAGACTCAGAAGCAAAAATGTTAAAATTTTAAAAACCTGAAAAAAACATGGGGTTAAAACAATGAGGAATTTCACCGATTTCTGTTTGCATTTTTCCTGAATAGTTAATGGTGTGGGATAGATGAAAATCGGGCTGATTTCGGAAAATAAGTCTCCTGTTATTTTTGGAGACAGTCAAAATTTTTAATTTCAAAACTAACCGGGAAAATAGACGTGCAGCGGGAACGCTCGCTGATTGGGCTGTTCGGATCGCCGTCTTCTCCCAGTGTTGCCCATTGGGACGACGAAATCGTGTTTTCTAAGAGAAAAATTATCAAACAAAAACAGAGGAAACCTAATTTTCCCCATCTCGCTTTTTCTATTTTTTTCTTCAGTTTTTCGATTTCGAACTTTACTGTTTCATGAAATTTTGCATCTGGGGACTATGGATTTCTCGATCTCAGCGCTTCAAGCGGCCATAAATGAACTATTCCAGCATGACGTCATTTTCCCGGTTTTTTTAAACATTCCTATTTTCTACACTGTTTTGTTTATTCGTAAATTAGGAAGTTCGGGCTGAAAGTTTGCCTTAGGGGGTTTTTAGAGGTGCTGAATCCGATTTTGGGGTCAAAAATAGGAAATTCCGACATAGTGAAATTCCTCTATGAAAGTGAGTCCTCTATGAAAACATCTCACAAACCCTCCTAATTGCTACCATTCAGCACTCTACCTAGTTAATTAATATCTAGTAGCAATGTCCAGAAATTTTGTTCTGCAGCCGCAGAATATTGGGAATCGCCTTACGACTCAAACCTCAACTTCTTGACTCAATCTTATTCAAATTGCACAACGGACACTGATGGTTCAAAAAGGCTCTAAGGCCTATAATTGAAGTTAAGCGACTCCCCCCTTATCTTCATAATATAAAAATGTGACGTTATCAGCAAAAGATTTACAGTGCTTATACAGTAGATCGGTTGGCAAAGGTAGAACTGAAATGAAAGAAAGGTCGACGATTTCTCATTAGTGAAATCCACAACTTATTCACTTATAAATTTCACATGTACGATAAGCAGTAGATTGTGTTGACCCTGCGATGGACCGATTGCCTTCTCCGAGGGCCACCCCTTCCTTGTTTACTTTGCCGCTCCATTCCGATCCAAAAACCCATTATTCACAATCATATTTTATGGATTTCTTAGGTATTTTGGTTTATTATTTTCAATAATGAACCTTTGGAATCGACCAACAAAAAAAAAAATTTTAACACCCCCTCAAAATTCGATGCTTTACGTTTCAAGGTACGTAGAATCCAAAAATCGAATAAAAATTTGGCCGTCCGTCCGCCGTACGCCATACGCGGCACTTTGCCACTTAGCATTGACCGATTTCGATGAAATTTGGTATGTAGGCTCCATTTGGGGTCTAGTTGTGCCCCGAAGCTTTTGGTTGATGTAGGTCACTTCTAAGGGTTCCAAAATCAATTTTGAAATTTTCAAAACGCCCTAAATCAAAAAATTTTGATATAAAGGTATTGTTTTCCCTTCAATTTAGGATTCTATAGAATTTTTAGAATTTTTGAGACCACGCGGAGCTCTGTAGGACAACCCGTTCGCTCCCTACGAAAATTTAAGGGTTTAAATTGAAAAAAATATATATATAAAAATCAAAACACGAGTGTGAATTGCAAAAGAGGCCTAACCTCCGTTCAAATTAGAGCTGAACGAAATACAATCGATGGTTGGTGATTTGGATTTTTTTAAATTTTTTTTTATTTTTTTTTATTTTTTTTTTTTTTTTTTGATTTTTTTTCATATTGGATGGTTGGTGATTTTGTAGACAAGTGATCTATATAGAAAAATAATAAACCATTGTGTAAAAATTTGCAGCGTTTGTTGCTACCGCTCCCGCTTTAATCGCTTGGTCTTCTCCTAGTTCCAATTGATCGGTTGATGATAGAAAACCCATCCAGCAATACTAAACTAATGTTTCTGCAACGCTCACTAACCGTTTAATAACTTCTTAGTTGGGAGGAAAACTGGGATATTAATCCTTCATAAAAACGTAGATTGTGGACTTGCTCCCGGATGGATGATCTTAGGATGAAAAATTCTCGGTTCTGATCAAGTTGCTGCGAGCGTTCCAGAGCTGATATCAATGGTCCGTGATTACGGTGGGGGGAGTAAAATATTTTTTAATTCAATCGTTCCCGCAGCCTTTATTGCGATTGCCTTCGGAAAATACCAGAGCGCTGAAACTGCTGTGGAAATTAGAGCTCCGTTGAGTGGGTAGAATACAGGGGGGGGGGGGCTATCTATTACTAATTGAGTCCATTCCTTCCGACTCAGCCAGCTTCGATTCTCCCAAGAGAGTTTTAGTTGGATTTTTGCCGGCGGAGTCCCAATTTTAATGGAATGAACGAAATATAACTTTATTGCGATTCTGGTCAAGTTATTTCCGGAGAGTTCAAGTTGATTCATTCCCTTGAGAACAGCTATGCCCGAAAGACTAGTATACAAATATCAGGGGACGGGATCTAGATAATTCGTAAACCCCAGAGTTTGGTGAAATTTGATGTTAAACAAAGGAAATTTTACTCCTTAAGGGGTCGCAGTCGGTTGCCGTTTGTTCCTCGTTCCGGGTTATTGTTTCCCTACATTACCGGCGCTCAAGCTTTAAAAGTTGTACCTAAATTCGAAATTCTCGAGGATTTTCGAAATCCATTAGTGCATCAGCCTGGGGATTTAAAACACTAAAATATTACCGCTGGAATCAATATTATTGTTGTTCGATTTTGATGATTCCAGCGGCAATATTTTAGTTTTTCAAATCCCTAGGCTGATGCACTAATGGATTTCGAAAATTCTTGAAATTTTCAAATTCAGATACTAATATATTTTGCTTCCGAGTCTACCAAGGTAGCGGAAGCTTTGTTTTCACTTTTCAAGGACGAAAAAAAAAAGGTTCTCCAAAATCAAAATTTTCACTCGCGTTTTGCGTTTTAGACCTTTCTGAACAATTTTGCTTCCGTGTCTGTCTGTCTGTCTGTCTGTGTGTCTGTCATGAATTCCTTGTAACGCGCATAACTATACGAAGTTATTGTCCGACTTCAATGAAATTTTCAGGGATTGTGCGGGTTAGTGTGTAGACGGTCCCCTATGAAAATCATGATCCTCGGACAGATAGAAGCGACTGCGCATTCGCAAACGTGAATTCCTTGTAACGGCCATAACTTCTACATTTTCCATCCGATTTCAAGGAAATTTTCAGGGATGTTACAGATTAGTATTTAGATGGTCCCCTATGAAAGTCATCACCTTCGGACTGATAGTAGCCGCTACGCATGCGCAAACGTGAATTTCCTTGTAACGGCCATAATTTCCACATTTTCTACCCGATTTCGATGAAATTCTCAGGGATTATGCGGATTAGATTGTAGATGGTCCCCAACGAAGATCGTCACCCCCGGACTGATAGTAGCCGCTGCGCATGCGCATACTTAAAATCCTTGTAATAGCCATAACATTTACATTTTTCATCCGAATTTGATTAAATTTTCTAGGATTATCCAGATTAGCGTGTAGATGGTCCCCTATGAGTGTAGTGGAAGGTACTTAGAGATCGGTGTTTTGAGATTAACTACTATGCATCGGATCATCTATATAATCGGGTTATGGATACGAGGAAGCTATGTGCCACACCCACTTGGCAGACGTTTTTTAACGGTTCCTGGCAAGGTTTTTCTCGAGTAAAGAATTTCCTGGGTCCCATCATTGGAAACACTGACTATTGTTGAAGTTCTCTTGTTACCTACCTTTTTATTTGCCTACTTTCTTGTTTTCTGGTTACTTTATTGTTCTGGAGTTACAGTGAAGTGTCAGTGTCAACATTATAGTTTGGTTTCACAGTTTAGTTAAGTTCTTGTAATATCCGTACTGGTGATCACTCAAAAACGAATTACAACCGGGTGATACAACACTTTTAGGGAATATGTCAAAATTAACTTTAGCTAGAAAATACGACTTTTCCGTAAAGAACTTCGAGCAAGAATAATCATTTCGTTAACTTCAATAACTTACAGGTGAAGAAAACCATACCGAAAATAGATTTAGTAATCCATAAGACCATTAACAAAAAGTCTGCCAAGTGGGTGTGGCACATGGCTTCCTCGTATCCATAACCCGATTATATAGATGATCCGATGCATAGCAGTTAATCTCAAAACACCAATCTCTAAGTACCTTTCACTACCCTCATAGGGGTACACGCTAATCTGGACAATCCTAGAAAAATTCATCAAAATGGGATGGAAAATGTGGAAGTTATGGCTGTTACAAGGAATTCACGTTTGCGCATGCGCAGCGGCTACTATCAGTCCGGGGGTGATGATCTCCATTGAGAACAATTTAAAACCTAATCCGCATAATCCCTGAAAATTTCATCGAAATCGGGTAGAAAATGTGGAAGTTATGATGATTTTCATAGGGGACCGTCTACACACCAACGCGCACAATCCCTGAAAATTACATAGAAATCGGACAATATTTTCGTATAGTTATGCGCGTTACAAGGAATTCATGACAGACACACAGACAGACTGACACGGAACCAAAATTGTTCAGAAAGGTCTAAAACGTAAAACGCGAGTAAAAATTTTGATTTTGGAGAACTTTTTTTTTCATCCTTGAAAAGTGAAAACAAAGCTTCCGCTACCTTGGTAGACTTGGAAGCAAAAAAATAGTCCACCAAGTAGGTGTAGCACATAGCGTCCTCGACATCTAAAACATGTTTGGGGAGGTTGTTGGATTGGAAGACATCATAACTTCAAAGTACCCTATCGATAATGTGAGGGTGAGTAATGTAATGAAAGGGTATTCCGCCAAGTGGGAGTAGCACATAGCGTCCTCGACATCTAAAACATGTTTGTGGAGGTTGTTGGATTGGAAGACATCATAACTTCAAAGTACCCTATCGATAATGTGAGGGTGAGTCGTGTAATGAGAGGGTACTCCGCCAAGTGGGAGTAGCACATAGCGTCCTCGACATCTAAAACATGTTTGGATTGTTAACGGGATCGGCCGTTACTAGATTACGAACATTTGGCTGAATTTCTCGTAACTGAAATCGTTGTTTCCTTCTTTTCAGTCCAAAAAGTTGTAATTCATATTAATCTTATTTTTTATTCAGTTCCACCAGTTGTGGAACAATGCGTGAAACTTCCTCGATATTTGAAACTCGTCTTGTTCACTTTTGGAGACGACTCACTCAAGGAAGACTCAAACGACCCGTCTGTATGAAATTCGGTAGCGTTGGGACAATCCCTGCCCCTCATGTTTTATTTTTCTCAGCGAGATCGAAAGGGTGAGTGTTTACAGAGACCCTTCGGTATCTCGCCCTCGCCATTCTTCCCTGGCAACATACATCCACTAACACATACAGTTCGATAAAATCTCCGTAAACGAGAGCGTTGTAAATTGCCGTACGTGCTCCGAATCAGACGTTCGCCGAAACTTCCTTACTTCTCCTCGTATCTCCACAGTATCTCGCGAATATGCTTTTCGTGTGATACTGGCCTCAGCTTCTTTTATAGGCCAATAGCGCCGTTCCGTGAAATTAGGGTTTTATGGGAGGGGACGTGTTTGTGATTACTCGTGCAAAAGGAATTTTAAAAAACTGCCGCTGGTTATTAAACGGCCGAATTGTTTAACATGGTAATTCAATGTTTTTCCGCAAGATCTAAAGCCTTCTTACTGGAGGCTGAAACAACATCACAGCACCTGAAAATGTCATCAATTCGGACTGCTATTTCATATAGTTATGCTAGGAACAGATACAGACAGAATCAATATTTCCTTTTTCCATTCATTATCTTTTCTACATGAAAATCCATTTTGGAACGTTCTAACTGGAGTTTAACAGATATTTTAATATGATGTATAATATTAACTCCTGCTCAAAATTAGAGCCAGACCATCTATTTCTTCGTTTGTCCCCTTCCTTCTTTCCTAATAAAGTTTTTATCCTGGACTGGGCACCAAGGAGCCCAGACATGAATCCGAAAGAGCATGTTGAAAAGAAGTATTCGAGCCAGAGGTCCACCACCAGACAATCTTCAGCACCTGGAAACAGCAGCGAAAGAGGAGTGGGGCAATTTCCCCCAGGAGGATATCCAAAACTTGATTGCATGGGTCGAAGGCTCCTAGCATTGAAAAGCAAAACTGGTATGAAACAAACTTTTTTTCGTATTTACAATTTTTATAATTTTACCACAAGAAGTACCTAAATTTTTCTTTAATTTTATTAAAAACATATTTTCTTCAAGAATGAATAAATGAAAAAATAAGAGGACAGACGAAGAAACAGTTGGTGGGGCTCTAAATTTGAGCAGATGTTTACCTTTATATGGGTATGTAATTATGTATATTGTTATGTCGATCCACACGATATCTGACCCTAAAGTCTGCCAAAATCGCCAAAATTTTAATATGAACAAAATAATAAATCAATTAAATTGCTATACCTAGGTAGCGGAAACTTTGTTTTCACTTTTCATGGTGGAAAAAAAAAGTTCTCCAAAATCAAAATTTCCACTCGCGTTTTACGTTTCAGACTTTTCCGAACAATCTTGGTTCCGTCTGTCTGTCTGTCATGAAATCCTTGCCACAGCCATAATTTCTACATTTCTCATCCGATTTCGATGAAATTTTCTAAGATTATGCGAGTTGGCTGTAGATGGTCCCCTATTAGGGTGGTGTAAGGTATTTAGAGATTGATATTTTGAGATCAACTGCTATGCATCTGATCTTCTATACAATCGGGTTATGCGAGAGAGCTATGTGCCACACCCACTTGGCAGACTTTCTCTATATTATTTTATTTTGTCTTGATTGTCTTTTGAAATTTTAGGCTGAAGAAGGCGACGATGTTTCGTCGAAACAAGTACCTACTACTTATTGACTAACAAATAAAAATTCAACGATAGAATCCTACTCTTTATCAACAACTTGGTCACTCCATCCACCCATCAACGAAATAATAATAATAATATGATTTCGGCAGGATGATAGGTATTCCTACTTTGAGGATCTTTTCTATTAACAGATGTTTCTCGTCGTTTTCTTTCGCCTGAGATGACGGGAAACGGTTTTCTCCGGCCTAGCTTTTTAGGCAATATTGGAAACCACCGACATGGTAAAATTGGTTGTAGGTACTACAGTACTTACCTACTACAGTACTAGAGGCCCCAAGCCAATGTTTGTGTCGAGGATGTGAAAAACGACATTTATAGAAAACAATTTTTTCGATTTCGTTCGAAATCGACCTAATAATAATAATTACCTAATGGTGTTAAATCCGACGTGGATACTTCGAATAAAATATTATGTTGCATGTTGAATATACATATCATGTTGCATAGCTTATTTCCTTTAATTTGATTATGGGAACCACAACAATACTCCACGAGTAAAATGTAAATATTGCTCATAAAAATATCATGTTCGGTACTCGTACAAACCCATTGGTCTGAAATCGGCCATATTTTGTCCAGAATACTCATTGGCGATTGATTATTGATGAGAAAATCGTTAACAAAGTTAGGCGAGCAGTATTTTTCCCTCTCGTGGAATACCATAAAAACAGTAAATTACAGATTTAGTTGGCGTAATAGTTGCTTACACCATTATAACATGGTTCAAGACCTCTTCGATCAAGTCTATAGTTTAACAAAAATACTTCGAAAAGAAATAGTCCATTTTGAGCGGGTTAAGAAAAAATTACTAGGAGACAATTTTTGTTGAAGAAAAAATTTCACTTTTCAACTAAAACCTAATAGAAAAGTATCTACACTGCATGCAGATACATCTGTACTTGGATATGTCTTATGATGGCAATTTAAATGATGAGCTCACTCAGCTGATCAATGACCACTCAGGCGCCTTCAGCATTCTCCATTGACCCGCCCTCTCAAATTTCAGGTTCCTGCGTTCAACAGCATCAGAAAAAACACGTTGCATTGTTTTGTGTGTCGAAAATTTTGAAATGACCCCAGAACTAAGACATATCCATGTCAAATTTATCTACTCGGTCAACAAATTGATCCGACATTGTTAGTAATTTGACAACAAGATCTCTACTAAGTACATCAGTTCCCTAGCCATAGAGGAACTACTCCGTCATCTCCTCAGAGTCTACCTCGCCTTCAAGACCTGAGAGTCGTGTGGGATTTTGCATACTCACATCTCCGTAGGATGAATTGAAGTAAAGTATTAAGTTTGTGCTTCACAACTTATACGGTTTGTTAACATTTCTAGTACGAGTCATAATAACCTTGGAAGTGCAGCCCTAAGCTATCACTGGCTTCTCTCAAATATCGACAAGTCTGATAGTATAGATCGAAAAAGATTACCTACCACATCTCGTACCATACCAAATAAAATGGTTCTTATTACGACTCGTATAACATCATACATATGAAAATAATATTTTCATATGTATGATGTTATACGGGTTGTCGAATAAACGTCGAATAAACAGATTATTTATTTTTTAAATCAAATAATTGAGCCACATAATTTGTGGTTTTATATTATAAAACCACAAATTATATGGCTCAATTATTTGATTTAAAAAAAATAATAATCTGTTTATTATTACAACTATATACAATACATCTAGTAATTTCTCTTCAAAATGTACTACGAAACTCGACGCCACAAACATCCAAACTCTGCTGGACAACAGCAGGACGTACGACGATAGGACCTTGTCACCAACCACTAGAAGAGAAGTGTGTAGTGTGATGTGGAAGTAGGTAGTGATCTATGAACCACAGAACTGCGTTAAGTACATTTTAAAGAGAAATCAATTATAAATGTTGATCAGAGACCTCACACAGATCAGTTCCTAGCATCATCAGATGAAATCATCTTAACTCAATTATTAAATGTTTCTAACAGATCAGATCCTAATCTCATCTATTAGTTTAGTTGAATTCTCAAATTTGAATAGAGTCCTAGACAAGACTTGTGAGCTAGGATTGAGGTTCCTCGCAGTTCCACCATCATTACCGGGAAGTTATGTTGACCGCCCCCTACCATACTAATACGGATGTCTCGACCTGACTCAGGCCAGTGTTCAAGGCGAGAGGAGATCTGATATATTTGAATTTCCAGCCCTGGCGTTCACCACAACTGCAACTTGAACGAAGTGGAAGAGTCATCTTCCACTTTCTGGCTAAATGCCCAATTTTGAACGCAATCCGGAAAACGTCTGCTAAGTGGGTGTGGCACATAGCTTCCTCGTATCCTTAACCCGATTATATTGATGACCCGATGCATAGTAGTTAATCTCAAAATATCAATCTCAAAGTACCTTGCACTATCCTCAAAGGGGACCATCTACACGCTAATCTGAACAATCCTGAGAAATTTCGTCGAAATCGGATGGAAAATGTAGAAGTTATGGCTGATTTAAGGAATTCGCATTTGCGCATGCGCAGCAACAACGATTAGTCTGAGGGAGATGATTTCCATAGGGGACCATCTACACTCCAATCTGAAAAATCCTAGAAAATGTCATCAAATTCGGATGGGAAATGTAAGTGTTATGGCTGTTACAAGGATTTTACGTTTGCACATGCGCAGAGACTACTGTCAATTTTGAGGCCTTTATTTTCATAGGGGACCATCTAAATGCTAATTCGCATAATCCCCGAAAATTTCATCGAAATCACATGAGATATGTACAAGTTATGGCTTTGGCAAGGATTTCACGTTTGCGCATGCGCAGCAGCTACTATCAATCCGGGGGTAATGATTTTCGTAGGGGACCATCTACACGCCAATCCGCACGATCTCTGAAAATTTCTTCGAAATCAGATGAGAATTGAAGAAGTTATGGCTGTGGCAAGGATTTCATGACAGACACACTTAGACTCTGAAACAAAATTGTTCAGGAAGGTCTGAAACGAAAAACTCGAGTGGAAATTTTGATTTTGGAGAACTTTTTTTTCCAACCTTGAAAAGTGAAAACAAAGCTTCCGCTACCTTGGTAGACTCGGAAGCAAAATCAAATGTCACCCCAGCCAGTTGTTGTAATAACGCCTGCCAACCCGAATGACGGCCGATTGAGCCATTCCGTGTTTGGATTTTGGGAAACTAAATTGTATATTTGTTATTTAGCATCTAAGAAAGTATTCGGTATTATGTTTTGTCAGAAATAAAAGTCCGTTTTCATTCATTCATTCATAGAGTCTCAGACAACAGGCCTATACTATAAGAGACCTTTATGTCGCCCCTTTGACAGTAAACTCAGGCCGTAACAACTAGTCATGGAGGGAAGCAAAATTGTCCTGAGTCAAAACTAACTAAATTCTAGCGTCAGAACACTAAGCACACGAAATTTTGATTTGAATTGAATTCTTTAGCGCTTTCATCCAATTTGAGAAAAGATCTGGTACGCGATGGGGGATGGAGGATATTATAATCGCACCCAATGTAATGCGAGAACCGCATAAACTTGAAACCGCTGAACTTCGTTCTCATATTCTCGAATGATGAACTACTCACATTAAAGCTCGGCGAATCAGTTATATTGCTGTGAAAAAGCGGCGAATATGGTCCAATGGAGATTTTATAACGAGCAGCGAAATACTAGAAGTTCTGGCGTAAATCCAACCCATTCTAAACGTTATCTATGCTCTAACGCGATGTCATCTCTCACACTATTCGCCCTGAATCTCTACTGAAAGATTTATTTCCTCTCTTCATCCGTATTCCGCTCGGTTCCGATTGCATAAAAACCACGGGATTCGCTGCAACTACATTGATGGATCTTCTGTGCTTTGTTATAATTATTGTGTTATTGGTTTATGTGATAGGATGATAAATATAATATTATTTATTGCTAGGAATGATATTACGTTAGTACACGAGTAGACTGATTATGTCAAAAGTAAAATTACTCAGATTTTATAATTTTTTTTTTTTTTTTTTTCAGAGACCACATGAAGTTTTATAGCTCTGAAAAAGCACGTAGTAACCCTAAACTATTGAAGTTTCAATCTGTTACTAACAATAATAAATTATTTAAAAAAATAATATAATATATATAATATTTTAAAAACAATAATAAAAAATAATTTTTGATAACACCCATTGTCAGCCATCACATGGTAGGTATACTTGAGAAGTCCACAGGTTCAGTGTAGTTGACAGTTAACCTTGCCTAACGATCAGCAATGTGTTGGGTGGACAGCCTTGATGTAGGTAGACGAAGAAACCAATTCTGTGGAAGTCACAGAACTGGATGGATTGACTACAAGTTGCAAACAGGTGTCCAAAATGATCGATCAGATTAATGTCGTTGCTTTGTAAATATTCTAATTGATCGGCACTTTATTTAGAATCTGATTGGTTGAACTTTTCAGAATCTGTGCTACACATTATACGTTCTAGCAATGCTCATTCCTATACGATATAGCGGATGCTGAGGCAATCCATTTTGAAAATAGTATGTCTGCTAAGCAGTTCCTTATAACGAAAAACTGAATATTGATACTGTAACGGAATGATGTGCAATTTGATGCAGACCAGAATCATGAACAACAATGAAGAAAACATGATTCTTGACGAAATTAAAGGCAGGGAGGCCAGACACTGATGTCTGCCTTGCAATAGATTGATGAATAATGCATTCTCAATACATACAGTTCTATATCCTTGTACATGCATAAGTGAACTTGCACGCGCCTAGTGAGTGATGTTGTTTATTGAAATCAATCCATGTTTTCTCTTCCCCGCCTGACAGAAAGGTCTCAGTTCAATTTTTCCACACAGTTGAGTCCCATCTACCACGTCGTTAGATGTTTCAATCTGTTACCAACAATCTTTGATAACTTTCAGCCTGGTTCTAGATTGAGTTTATCATGTTGCTTCCGAGTGTACCAAGCTTTGTACGGAAGCTTTGTTTTCACTTTTCAAGGTTGGAAAAAAATATTCTCCAAAATCGAAATTTCCACTCGCGTTTTACGTTTTAAACTTTTCCGAACAATTTTGGTTCCGTGCCTGTGTGTCTGTCTGTCTGTGTGTCTGTCATGAAATCCTTGCGACAGCCATAACTTCTACAATTTTCATCCGATTTCGATGAAATTTTCAGGGATTGTGCGGGTTGGCATGTAGATGGTCCCCTATGAAAACCTTTGCCCCCAATTGGAAGTATTTTGTACGCATACGCAAAAGTGAAATCCTTGTATCAGCCATAATTTCTAAATTTTCTAACAATGTTCAGAGATAATGCGGATTGGGGTGTAGGAGTTCCCCTAATACGGTAGTGCAACTGATGTTTTGAAATTAACTACAATGCATTGGATCATCTATACAGTCGGGTTGTGGATACGAGGAAGCTATGTGCCACACCCACTTGGCGGACGTTTTTGTATATTTTCCTACAATGTTGAGTTTTTTATATTTTCCTTCTATGTTTAGTTTTTCATATTTTCATGTATTTCATTTCTAGGTTGTGTATGTTTTTCTACATTATTAGGGAAATGACGAAAAATACGCACAAGCCCTAAATGTAGTACCAAATGCTTGTCTGTGATAGGGGACTGGGAAGAGAAGAATACTCAAAACGCAGTAGGTAGGTACCTATACATAAAACGAAATCATGTTTTGATGTATGTATTTTGACATGATGCTCCTGCTCCCTCAAGCGTCAGTTGGACAGCCTCTCCACTTATGTCATATTTATTGCAAGTACCTACTCGTATTTCACAAAAGTACCTAACCGTACTTTTTTTTATTGAAACAAATCAAATATAGACTTTCTACAAGTAAAATTTTTAATTTTAAGACTTTTAAAATATTAATTATGTAAAAAAGTGAAAAACAGTTTTTCTTTTTAAAAAATGTTGATTATTTTTATTTTTTTAAAAATTTCTTTTTCAATAAAAAATTATTTTGTTTCACCTATTGCGTTTTCAGCCCAGTCCCCAATGACAGACAAGCATTTGGTTCTAGGCTTGTGCGTGTTTTTCGTCATTCCCTTAATAATGGTGAAAAAGTTTGAATTTGACTTGGAAAAGATTGAATTTGTTTTGGAAACGTTGGATTTGACTTGGAAAAGGTTCGATTTGACTTGAAAAAGGTTCGATTTGACTTGGAAAAGGTTTGATTTGACTTGGAAAAGGTTGAATTAGACTGGGAAAAGGTAGAATTTGACTTGGAAAAGGTTTGATTTGACTTAGAAAAGGTTTGATTTGACTTGGAAAAGGTTGAATTTGGCTGAGAAAAGGTTGAATTTTAATTGGAAAAGGTTGAATTTGACTTGGAAATGCTATTTATAATAAATTAATGTTGCCAGAAGGGTAATTTATATAGAAGAAAGTATGTACTGCTGTGTAGGTCTTCTAAACCTATCATAAGGTTTAGAATACCTACTTATGGAAATCGTCTCCAGATTTGTGTAAAATGAAATAAGTAGCAGTGCACGCTGAAAACTGTTTAAATTCGTTCGCTGTCGTCAATCCAGGTTTTGCATCATCCTGGATGTCGAAGTTGTCAATGGGAGCTTGGAGATGGAGCAGACCTGGTGGGCTTGGCCAATATAGTGTGATAATACAAGCGGCAAGGAGTGTCGACTATCGAAGCTAAACGGAGTGGAACTAATCAACATCAAAGTAAAGGCCCCGATTTTGTCATGGAGTGGGAAAAGTGCCTTGGAGTTACTTGAGTTGGGCATCTCGACAGGTGTAATCCGTGGAATCACCACATGCGTCTTGCTCCATTCAGGCTGGACGTCCAGTGGATGCGAATTCGATAGAAGATACGAACAGGGGAGTTCGCATAGCGTTTGCCCATTTTCGTCGATTCTCACTCAAAACAGTGTGTTTGAAAGGAGGTGAACGTTCGCGATAAATAAAAAAATTAATAAATAACAATGCAACCTAAAGAACTGGTACCTACATCCTTCGACAATGTTTGGAAATAATACTTTCATCATCCCATTCTGCATATATTTTTTTATTAATTAACACGAAGAAAAACATTACTCATAGTTTAATGAATACGAGAATAATAACTTAAGCCCACTCAACTAAATGCATAATAATTTGCGGCGTTTTTCAATTCCCAGTAACCCTTACTCTGGAGCCAATGCTCTAAATGAAGGGAATGAGAAGATAGCGTGTTTTTCTCGCTCTCTAACTAAAATAAATACTAACTGAGCTCGGAGAGGTTTTCTCGTCCGAGTTGCGTGACTCTGAATGATGGTGAGGCGTTCTAAGTTCTCAGCAACGTGCAATAGACACGAGTCGTCTTTATTCGTAGGCCGTGGAGTTATGAGACTCAGAAAGTGGAGAACTGACAGTCTGTTTCCTGATGGTCTTGAAATTGGTTCAGGCGCATTTTATGAGAACTTCAGATCTTGAGAAGCAGCTTTGAAATTGTTATTATTTGAAAAATCTTAGTTTTCAAACACCTAACAAACTATCGATTCATGTTCGTTACCAATTACCTGCAATTACAATTGAGCAGTTTTGAACTTTTTCTTCGTGGAATTGATTCCAGCTTTGCTTATCCGCTCTTAAGGGTGTCAATGGGATGAAATTTGAATGAATGATAAACTATTTATAATGAATGAATGAAAACATATTTTTATTTACAACAATAACATCATATTAAATATGATGTTATTGTTGTAAATGTTATTTGTAAATTTTACAAATTAACAATATGATGGGCTTAGGTAATTCACTGTCAGCCGGAGTTCACCACTTAATGGATTTAAGGGGGTTCGGTAGTCGTAGGGTAAAAATAACCTTTTTCGTGATCCATTATCTAGACAACGGTAAGTTCGATCTGCATGATTTTTTTTCATGTTGTTCAGCTACTCAAGGACAACAAATAAGCATATTGCTTTCCAAAAATATCGTTAAACTTTTTTTGTACAGCTATTTTAAATAACCCTTTTTTTGAGTCAAACAAAAAAAAAATTTCTCGGCTTCCAAGTATTTTGTTTACAAAATTTCATATGCTGATTATTATTCTTTCATAACACAAAAAAAGAATCATCTCGATATCATGCGTAGTTCCAGAGATAATGGGTCAAACGCATTGAAAAACATAGTTTTGAGAAAAACGCAATAAACTGAAAAGGTACCTACTACGACGATTACGTCACGATGCGTGCCAACTTGTTTCTCTTTTCCATGAACCTTTATAAAACCTCGTCACCAAACTTTTTTTTTTATTGCTACATGAATAATGCATTATGCATTCCATAAGCATAAAAAAGTGGGAAAAAATGGCTTGTGCAAATGTTGAACAAGCAATAGCAGAGTAACTCCGCTGGTAGGTCCTACCGAAAAGCGGTTCGAAGATACTCAACTTCAGGCAACGATTGCAGGACATTTCCTGACTCAAACATGAAAGTTTTATATACCAAAATGTCGGGGATAATGTGTAGAATAATTTTTTTTTAAATCTGAAAAATGAAATTTTTGAAAATTTTTGACTACCGAACCCTCTTAACTGATGCTTAGTTTACGAATAAAATCACTCGCGATGAGATTGTGGAAAACCATTTTAATAAAAACGGAGTTATTGTGTGTTACTGATGATGACCTAACCGTCGAAATCGATTTCACTTGTAACTCATTGTTTTCGTGGAAATAGACAACGTTCAACTCAACTCCGTTTTTATTGATACTTAGTTTATTTTCTATTGTTATTAATTACACTTGTTGATTGTTTTGCTTCTTGTTAATCATAATTCTGGTTATTACTTGTATGCATTTTATTATTACTATTATTATTATCTATGTATTTTAGTTATTTGAACTATTAATTATTGAATTTATTCACAGATAATATTATGTTGTATTATTCTGCAAAATACTGTTCTCCAATTTAATTTAACTAAATTTATTTATTTAAATTTAACTTGTTTTGTATCCTTATTCAGTTGTAGTTAAATTCCTGAATCAGCGATCTTCTGTAGGTCCAAGCAGATTCAGCAAATTCGTATAGGTTGTTGTTGTGTCTTTTTCATTAAGTATCGAGATCAATTCCTCGCTACTAAGGGAGTGAAAATCCGAAAAAAAGTGAATCCTTCGTTTATGGCCTAATATTGGGCCTATTGCCAGGAAATGCTCCATACTTTCAATCGCCTTCATGTTGCATAAAGAGCACAGGTAGTTTCTATCTGGTATCCAAGGGATGTAGTTTAGGTATAGTAGCTCGCATCGACACTTAATTATCCATTTTACTTCCTCTAGTTCCAGTCCTTGTGCCAGCATGTTAATGTCGTGGCGTAGCTCTCTACATAAATCGTGGTACTGGCCTTCACTACATCGCTGGATCAGATTATGCTTGGTCGCTTTCTTGATACCATCCACAATACACGGAAAAACGGCAGTCAATCCATTTATTCTCCTCAATCAAATGGTATATTGCTCCCATATTTCACGGCATACTCTTCCCACATTTTGACCCAGCTTAACTTACTGTTTATGGCATGTACAGCTGATAGTCTCGCTAGTCTCGAGTGTGGTGACTTGAATGTCTTTATTATATATTCGCCATTCAGTTTGAGTAGCGTGGAGTAAATAAGATTGAGTTCCGTTTCTAGAAACAATACATAGTTAGGTGCGTTTGCTGGGAGGTTGAATATCTTTTTTAAGAAGAATCGGAGTATTTTTTCGATCTGATCGTACTTTCGGAACCCCCAAATCTGGCAACCGTAACACTGTATGGCCTTGCTTATCCGCTCTTAAGGGTGTCAATTGGATGAAATTTGAATGAATGATAAACTATTTATAATCAACCTACATTGAATAATCCGGTGTAATATTCATTATTTTGCCAGATAATGATGTAATCCATGTTGATTACAGCTCTGAGATGAAGAACCCTCAACACGACTCAACTCCCAGCTTTTCCCTGTTTGATCCAAGGGTGAAAAATAGCAGGATACTAGAAATTTAGGGTTTGTTCAATGAATACCTTTTCGAATAAACCTCAAATTCTTGTTCTACAGCTCACACTCCCAGCAACTTCTACCCTCTTTTCAAGGCTTTTCATTAAACTTGGTTTGTAGGTTAGACTGAAACCTTCGAGGCTTTTCCATCGGTTTGAGCTTTGAAGCCTTGTACTCCCCCAACCATCCTAGAGCGCCAAACTTTGATTCACAGAATTTTTGAGATCACGTAATTGATAGTGCCAAGGAAATCACACCAGCTGGATAAGCGATAAACTGAACTTTTCTAGTGTTCGTATTAAATTAATTATTAGGTACACATTATTGCATTTCATTAGGAGAAGGAGTTACCTATATGGCACTGCCACAAAAAAGCTTGATATATATTTAGCCAACCAAATCTTCCTCCGTCCATGTATTACCTACTCACAGTAATGTAATAATAATAAAACCCATTTACGCCCGTTAATATTTTTTATCGAATTTTTCTTTGAAATTCCATGTAATGGTCCCTATTTGGTCTAGAAACGAGGAGAAAATGCTTATAAAAATGTCCATCCCTTATTTTGGAAATAGAGTACAAGAAAAGTTGGATGCCGTATGGCACCACTGGGCGTCAGGGGGTACTGGGTTTCAAAATAGCTACTATAGACAAGAAAGGGATTTAACACTTTAAATTTATTTGAATAACTAAATTACAACAGGAAAATAACTGAAAACATGAATGGTAAAACTTAGTAGGTAGGTACTACAGTGAAAAAGTGAACACTCTCGTCTGAAAAAGAATAATTGCTCGCTGCCTAATTGAAGAAACGGTCCCAAAATAATCAAAACTTAGTCCAACCCGATATTTTGAGCACATTTCAGTTTGAGAGTCATACATTTCCAGAGCACATTTTCTTCATTTTGGTTTATTATTTTCAATGATAAACCTTTGGAATCGACCAAATTTGTTTCACCCCCCTTCCAAATTTCTTGGTTTACGTTTCAAGGTACGTAGAATCCGAAAATCGAATAAAAATTTGGCCGACCGTCCGTCGTACGCAAAACTTTCCTCAGTTAGCATTGACCGATTTTGATGAAATTTGGTATGTAGGCTCCAGTTGGGGTCTAGTTGTGCCCCGAAGATTTTGGTAGATGTAGGTCACTTCTGAGGGTTGAAAAATAAGGTTTGAAATTTTGAAAACGCCCTAACTCAAAAAATTGTGATATAAAGGTATTGTTTTTTCATCAATTTAAAATAGTATAGGATTTTTAGAATAGTTTGAGACCGCGCGGAGCCCTGTAGGACAAACCATTCGCTCTCTACGAGAATTTAAGGGTTGGAAGTACGATGAATCAGAATCACGAGTGTGAATCGCAAAAGAGGCCTAATCCCCGTTTAAATGTTAGCTCACCGAAATACGATCGATGTTTATCTTCAAATTGGTTGGTGTTAACAATGGCAAAGCCGTGTTCTTTGATTCAGGTGGTTTTGCAACTAAACGTCTCTATTGTAGTACCTTGGAAATGTAGTAGAACTTTGAGACAGGTTACAGTTAGTATGTAATTGATAGTCTTGTGACTAAGCATGGGTACTTTCGTTCCAATTTAGCAGGGGAAATCTTGGAGAACGATATACTGCTTCAGAGCTGGATGATACAAATCAGCTTAAATCCAGAAGAAGAGGTTGGAGAAGGAAAAACCCCGGATGAGAGGGAAAAACTCAAAGTAATGTGAGGCATCCTGAGGTCGAATTTCACTTCCACTCTTCATCTTCCGTTCTTTACAACCCTTTCGACGCTAAGGGTCTTCCCGACAAAAAAAGGATGAGACGGGTTAAGGTTGAATACCATCGAAGAAGGGGGAGAGAAAGAATGCGAACTAAGAAGTTCACTACTCAGAGGTTCTGCTGTGTGGCCTATTACATTTGCCGAGGAGTTTTTCTCTTTGTTTCGACTTTCTGAGGTACTTTTGAAAATGAGCAGACGGGAGTTGAAAAAAATACGGTGCCTTTGAGGAGAGGCGCTTCCCTCGGAATTAGCGGGGTTGAGCCAAATGACGGCGAGGGGAAGTTTTTAGCATGAGAGATCAAAAGAAATTCGTCCTTAGATAATTACCTTTGACGGACTCGAAGTACTTACATAATTACTGAAGGGAAATTCATTTCGAATCCTCATTGGACAGCTGCACTTTGTCCCCTTTTCGAGTGGAATAGAGGACAAAAAATGAGAGGAAACTGTGCAAATTGATTCTAGAGACGCCTCGACAAATACTCTAGCAATTGACCATGAAAAAACTACTCTGTTAATGTAATTAGAGGGTTCCCTTTGTCTCGAGCGAATTTGGATCTGAAAAACGTCTTTTTTCATGGAAAAAAAAACGACACTCCAATGACGAATTGCCTCCCTCTTTTTTACTGACCTCTTTCTAGTTTGAGGATTTTTGCTCCCGTCCAACGTTGTATCCACCTAATTGAAATGTTTAAATCTAAGTAGTGGGTTGGAAAATATTATTCAAACCTAAATAACACATATCACGTGTAACGAAATTAAGGACGGGTTGATGGTTCCACATGAGAAAAAACCAACGGAAGCTCAAAAATTAATGATGATTCACTAACTAGCTCAGCTGAAACGCTTCAGAAATTTTCTGTTCTGTGATCCGTCAAAAAAAGTGGTTTTTCCGAAACAAAATTAATTTTTATTGTTGTTTTCACAAAGTAAATATTTGTTCGTTACCAAAATTTTGGAATAATTACGACGGAAGTGGTCCAAAAACTTCTTTGAAGTCAAAGAAATTTGTCAAATTTTTGAGTTTTCTACGAACTCCAAAAATGAGTTGGAACGGCTTGGGCTTGTGAAAGTGCAAGAGGAACCTGTGGGCCTCCCCTACATGACCGTCATTTTATAAACTGTGTGTCAATTATTGATCTGTCTCAAGTGATTTCCGCAAGTTCTGATGTCAATGTCCAATTGTTGCAGGAGTGGCGATTCTGTTTACGGTCAGCTGGCTCCCCATAGGGCTTCTTCTGCTGGTTACTGACCTCATGTACCCTCCCAGCCTGGAGAACAACGTCTCTTCCGAGCACCTGTACCTCGCCTTTGCCATCTGCCACATCATCGCCATGACGTCAGCCATCTCGAATCCTGTCGTCTACGGTTGGCTCAACTCAAACATTAGAAGAGAACTGATGCAGTTAATACCCTGCAAGTAAGTTTGAACCAAGCACTACTTCTTTATGTTATTCAGCCCCAAAGTTATTTCCTCAATCTCTATTTCCCATTTTATGTCATACACGAATTCAGAACTCGTAATGCATCGATTATTGTTTAAATTTGCTGTGAGACTGCAACATGATTTTTTCAATATCTGCACTCAATACTTAGGAGAGAAAATAGATAATTCCATAAAGGGTCCACAGTTTTGCAAATCCCAACTTTTTGCGTCCATCCATGTTTGCGGCGCTTGCATCTGGGGTGTCAGTGGTGCACTGACAGGAAGATGCACTGAATATCGCTTATTACCAGAAATGCAGTTCTGCATTCCAGAGGAAGGGTGCACTTCGTATTGTGAGTGCCTATAGAACAGTATCAAACCCTGGAATGTTGGTTCTCGCAGGAGTGATAACAATCGGCTTTCTAGCAGTCGAAAAGAAAACCAAAAAGATATAGATAGGAATGAATCAGTTCACAAGGGCTGCAACATTGGCAGGAATACAGGATGGCAGAGAGAAGAAGGAATGGACGGCAGCTGGTACCAAACGCGCGCACTGAAAAGAACAACTATCAAATGTCAAGAATGCTTGGAGCAACGGTAACAGAAAAGTGAGCTTTTGTTGAGGTCAGAATTACCCGAAAGACCCTAGTGTACATTGGGAATGGACAGGGGCGTCTCGTGAGAATATTCGTGAGGCAAACAGCTTGGCCAGTCACAGAAGGATAAACAATAATGAAAAACGCTGCAAATTATTACACAAAGGTTTATCATTTTTCTGAAGATAAAGCGTCAGCTTTACCCTCGTCACTACCTAACAATCATGTTTTTGCTTCAAAATGTTGTTTATTTAGATGAAATAAACCCTCCACACTCCATTTGAAGAAATAAAAAATTCCTTGGTTTAGAAATTTTATTACAGGTTGATTAAGGAAGCAAAACATGTACAACTCAAAGAAATGAACATCGATCGCATTTTGGTCAGCTAAAATTATTAAGGTGATAAGGCCTCTTTTGCGATTCACACTCGTGTTTCTCATTTATCGTAAGTTCAACCTTCAAGTTCTCATGGAGAGCTAATAGTTTATCCTCTGGGTGGGTTGATTCGATTCTAAAAATTCAATGGTACCAATCTCAAATTGGTGAAAAAACAATACCTTCATAACGAGAGTTTTCGAGAGAGGGAGCCTTAAGAAGTTACAGCCCTAATGTTTCACCGCTCAGAAGTGACTGACAAAACCTTCGGGGCACAAGTAGACCCCAAATGGAGCTCTTATGCCAAATTTCATCAAAATCGGTCCATGATAATTAAGGAAAGTTCCGCAGACGGACGGATTTTTTTATATTCGATTTTCAAAATAAACGTAGTAGCTACAACCTCAAAAGTAAACCATAAACAATATTATGCAATTATTTCCAAGTAGGTACCTATCAACAAGAAAAACGATTAGGAACAGTGAAATGTACAGTAAAATCGGGAACGGGACACCAGTCAGCGCCAGGCATCCGCTATTTGCGGTGGCGAAAAAACTAAATTTTCCTTCCTTGAGATAATGTGGTTGGATGGATATGTTATGTCTTGCCATGCATGGGTTAATTAGTATCCATGGCTCATCTTCTCTGCTTTCAAGGTCACGAAACAGTTCTCCGATTGTTTGCAACAGCTGATAGCGTGGTAGTGGGGGTACAGCAATACTAGACCCCGCGCTGACCCCCCGCCACCCCGCCGATCGTCGCCTCTCACTCTAAACAGTCCCGAAAAATTCATTTTTTTGAACTGCTTGCCTTGCATCGCTTTGCCCCGCGCTAGTTCGCTTATCATCTGCAATCATCTACGCTACCGACCTCTCCAAGTCTCTGGTATGTTGCGGGCTAGTATCCAAGGCAAAATACGTACTTTCTTATTCCATTCTCCTATTTCATCTAACTTACTTGGTAATAATGAAAAAGTACCTAAATTATATTAAAATTTTCCAAAATTGGCTATTATATTACTTGCAAAAAATGGGAATATAGGAGAATCTCAACAAAAATTAATTTATTCATTTTACTTATTTTTAGTAAGGCAAACAGTGTTTGCTATGTTTGCCTGGAGGAGGCGCCACTGGGAATGGATTCTTATGAACTTGCCAACAAGTGGTACTTAGTGGTCGCTGATTACTTCTCCCAATATATGGACGTACGTACTGTATGTACTGTACTGTACGTATGTACTGTAATGATCGTATAACTTCCACAGTTTTCATCCGAATTCGATGAAATTTCCAGAGATTGTGTGTCATAAATCGTGATTACTAATTTTCTGCACGCCTGTTGTCGAAATTGTTAGGCCCCCGATAGGGCAAATCAAGAAGAAGTCTGCTCCTTTGTCTTTTGTACTCTGCCTTTGCTTCTTTCCTTGTCGCCGATGTCCTTGAGGGACAGAAATAGTCGCCCAGTCGAATCCGCGCAAGCGCAATTCACTATTCTCTTTCCCCAGTCTCAATCGATTCGTATCGTCGCCGTCAGCCAAGCACCGAGCTTTTCTCTTCTATCCGATGGTCGCAGTGTCCTTCGAATTCTCCTCAAGCCAAAATTCGCTTGCAAACAAGTTCTGGGTCCCTGTATTTCGTTCATCTCTTCCAGGAGAGCTGCTTCCTTCATCACTGCGCTTCCTCGAAATTGGACTTGTCTCTCTTCCACTGCATCGCGCTCACCGTTCTCATCGCTCTCATCTTCGCTCTCACCGCTTCTACATCGAGGGTTTTCTGTTGGTTTTTGTGGCCTTTTCGTGGTTTATGGGACAAGTGGCCATTTCGGAAGTTACTGGAGGGTCAAGGAGCCCGTTCAAGACTCGAATTCCTCCTCAGGACACCATTGCGTTGACTGTGTGAGACATCGTCCTCGTCAGAAACCTTATTACCATTATCAATTTTGGAATTGTCTCTGAAAGTTAGTGGTAGGAGAAACTCCTTTAGGAACAGGACTGTTCGTAATTTAAACTATTCATTTTTTGTGGTTTTACCACTTTTTTCCAATAGATAGGTATTCATCACTTGATAGGCACATCATAACAAGAATAATTTATATTATATCTAATTCATTCTGGAGTAACTGCACAGATCATCCTATTAAAGTGTTCTGACTGTGAACGTTGGTTTCTCGCTTTCTTTCCCCGCTAGTATCCCTTTTTTGGAAATACACCAGTTGTTCTAGTTATCAAAACCCCTGTATCTCGTGCCTCTATTCTTCCTTATCTCCCCCTTCTACAATTACATTGTTGTGTTTTGGGACTCAAGATCGATTTCATATTGTTAGGATCAATTGCAGCCATTGCGCATGAACCAACGTTTATACATAATGCGAACTGAACATAATGGGATTAACCTACAATAAAGAAAAAACACTGCAAATTATTACACAATGGTTTATTATTTTTCTATATAGATCACTCGTCTGCAAAGCCACCAGCCATCCAACATGTTGGAAAACATCGATCGTACTTCGGTCAGCTATAATTTGAATGGAGATTAGGCCTCTTTTGCGATTCACACTCGTGTTTCTGAATTATCGTACGTCCAACCCTCAAATTCTCGTAGGGAGCAAACGGTTTGTCCTACAGGGATCCGCGTGGTCTCGAAAAATTCTAAACATTCTATGCTATCTTAAATTGATGGGAAAACAATACCTTTTTATAAAAATTCGTTGAGTTAGGGCGTTTTCAAAATTTCAAAATTCATTTTTGAACCCTTAGAAGTGACTTACATCAACCATAATATTCGAGGCACAACTAGACCCCAAATGGAGCCTACAAATTTCATCAAAATCGGTCAATGGTAAGTGGGGAAACTGCCGCGTACGGCGGACGGACGGCCAAATTTTGGTTTATTATTTTCAATAATGAACCTTTGGAATCGACCAAGAAAAATTTTTTTCTAACACCCCCTCAACATTTGTTGGTTTACGTTTCTAGGTAGGTACGTAGAGTCCGAAAATCGAATAAAAATTTGGCCGTCCGTCCGCCGTACGCGGCACTTTTCCCACTTAGCATTGACCGATTTTGATGAAATTTGGTATGTAGGCTTCATTTGGGGTCTAGCTGTTCCCCGAAGATTTTGGTTGATGTAGGTCACTTCTAAGGGTTCAAAAATGAATTTTGAAATTTTGAAAACGCCCTAACTCAAAAAATTCGATATAAAGGTATTGTTTTTCCTTCAATTTAAGATTCTATTGAATTTTTAGAATTTTTTGAGACCGCTCGGAGCCCTGTAGGACAAACCGTTCGCTCCCTACGAGAATTTAAGGTTTGGACGTACGATAAATCAGAAATACGAGTGTGAATCGCTGAAGAGGCCTAATCCCCGTTGAAATTATAGCCGACCGAAATAAGATCGATGTTTTCCTTCATGTTGGATGGTTGGTGGCTTTGCAGACGAGTGACCTATATAGAAAAATAATAAACCATTGTGTAATAATTTGCAGCGTTTCATTCGATTTTTGGATTCTACGTACCTTGAAACGTAAACCAACAAATTTTGAGGAAGTGAAGAAAGAAATTGAGGATTCCGGTTCTCAGGGCTTCGCAGATAGAACACGGTACCTAACAGTAGGTACTTGAAGTATAGCTATAGCTTTATAGCTTAAAACCAAGTACGTTTGAACCTAACCTCTGAAGAGTAAGGTACCTAATTAGGTTTGTAGAGATACTACTCAGAGTTTCGAAGACCGTGAAAAATTTCACGTAAGTATGATAGGAACTAGTATGATATTTTTGATAGGTTCGAGGAAAGGAAGGACTGAATTCTCCGTGGATCCTACACAACATGGGCTGACGTCTGACGGGAACACGTTTTGCGAGGATTAAGTAGCTGGAGACCTTCTAATTTTTGTCAGTAGGTACATGAAACGGTACGAAGTGATGAGGTCGCTTCCTATTTCAAGTGCGGACGGCTTCAAGTTGTTTTCCAAACAGTTTCGGATGCAGACGAATTTCAAGCGGGAGATTTCGCTGGAGACCCGTCGTTTCTCCGTAGTGTCTCCAGAAGGCTTCGATAAATTCACGACTTCTTTAGGTAGCGATGTGAAGACGACGTGAATTCACGTTGGATCTCCAGAAGGCGGTAAATCGGCATACGAAATTTTGATGAGGCAGAAAACATTCAACATTCAGAACATACAGAACGAGACGAGACGAGAGAAAAGAACCATAATGACCACAAGTTCTTCTTCCCGCGGACAGCGGCACCTTCTTCATCCGGTTTTTTCCTCTTTTTATTCATAAAATGTTCGTTAAAATTGCTGGGTTTAATGTAATTACCAAGCAACTTTTAAATACTGAAGAAAATATTGACGGTTTCTTCGTGTTTGGAGCCGAAAACCAGAAAATTATTTTAACCCGCGAGAGGTGATCACCCTTAAACGAGGGTTGGAGGTGATACCTGAGTGCCGTACTCAAGTCACGTTTCCTCGTACAATTTTTGCAATAACTCCGTTATTATTTGTCCTATCGACCTACGACTTCGTATGTATACTCTCAGATTGTTGAATGACAAAATATATGAGTGGGGGTGTATTAAAAAATGTTTAATAAAATTTATAAAAATTGTTTTATGTCCCAGGCCCTGTTTTTTCGTACATTTTCCATTATAACTCTGCTATTATTCGTCCTACCGACCTGAAATCCCGTATGTTTACTCTCAGATAGTTTACTAACAAAATGTTGGTGGGGGGGGGGGGTTATATCAAAAAGCAATGCGCGTATGCAGTATATACATAAATTTATCATATAGCTCAGAAAAATTGGTAGCTCTCATTACTCATATAATGACAAGATTATAATACGGTATGATGACTTAGCATTCAGGCAATGAACAAATTTCAGTTATTTTGCAGACATAAATAGCACATAGCGTTGGTGAAGAAATGTTTTTTTTTTTTTTTTATAGCATCAAGTGCCAATGAAATGTAGCAAAAATGCACTGGAAGACTGGAACCCTTGTAGAAAATATGTCTCGACTAGAAACTATGTAAACTGCAAAGAAACTTGACAAAAATTTTCAAATTATTTAATTATTTAATAATGATTTGGGTTGTTTCTGACCTTCTCTATTTATACGTGAGTAAATAGACCCCTTGAGGTGATACCTGAGCGTCGCGCTCAGGGATCCCTCCCCAGCCGCCCCACTAAATCGGATTAAGCCGGGAGTACAGTTAGAATCATTAGGGACACATGGCAATAGGAGTCCCGTTTTCGAAACTATTTCAGAAAATGTGAATGATCTAAGCGCTGCGCTCAGGAATCACCTCTCGCGGGTTAAGAATCAGTGAAGTTAGACTCCAAGGTAGGAATTACAGGTAGGCTTTGGCTGAAACTCCCGAAACCGCTAGAAGTTAAATGTGGCGGAAACTTCAAAATTGTATCCACGCACATGGCGAGTTTCCTTCTCGGATACCAAGAAAGCTAACAACAAAGGAAACTTCGTACGTAAGAAAAACGAATCTTGAGCTCCCCATATCGTCACGTAGAGGGCCGACGAAATTTAAATAGTAAACAGCGCATGATCTTCTCTGAGGAAAATTATCATGAGAATGGCGCCCAGAGAACACCAGTCGGGTTGGGTTACCGAAACGCTGTAGTATTAGGGGACGGGTTTCTTCGAATATGCGGCCCTTCCAGCAGACCTTGACTCGAGATATTCAAATTCAGAGGCAAAATGACGTCTGGGGGGCTTTAAGAAAGTTAGCCATTCCGAAAGCAAAGACGGTATCTGTGGGGTTTGGAATCCCAAAGCTAAACGGTTAGGTTTCCCATTAAAACCGTCTGGCTTTATGAGCTTTGATATTGCGAAGGGCTTAAATTACGAGTTTCGTGAGTGAGGAAGGGAGGGCCCCTTTCCTGGATGTTTACGAGGCGGTGAAGTCCCAACAGGAGATGGGAAACTTGATAGTGAATTTAATAGTTTGAACCGGGCAGAACTGGAGTATCGTATTTTGGTCTAGTAAGTTTAGGGTAACTCAATAATAACAGAATTGTTGAACTGGATCTATCTTATGTTGAGTAGGTACCTATTTCCCGAGTATGAACTACCCTAACATAAATACTGGTTTGAATTCAGGGAACGCCGATTTCTGTACATCAGACAACCGTGCCCAAACTGTGCCAACCGTGCCGTTGACCATGCCGTGTCAATACCGTGCCCTTATTCGATGGACAAATTTGGGATTTCGATTAAAATCAAAGGATTTCGATAAAAACAAATTAGGTCTATTTGAATATTAACATTAAGAACTCAGGTTAGTGTTGGAAAATCAACGAGTGAAGGTTTTGAGGTGAAAGGAGTGGGCTACCCTTTTCAACCTAGCAATCCGTTTCAACAAAGCGTGAAGGATTTCTAGCTTCAGTCAGATGATGGGGTATGGAGATGATTTGAAGAGTTTTCGTTCAAACGGGCTTATATCCATATTTTACACAGAAAACAATCCTCTAATTTATTTTCGTATTCGGAATCGAATGACACCATTCCCAAAACGAAACACTAATTCGTTCGAAAGATAATGATTTTTTTCCGATTTTTGGCCGATTCCAAAGTTTTGTTATTGAAAATAATAAACCTACATGCAAAATTAATAAATTACCTAATTTTTGTTGATATTCTCCTATATTTCCATTTTTTGCAAGTACTTAATAGGTAGGTATTTAGTCGATTATAGCAAAATTCTATAAAATTTAGGGACTATTTCATTATTACCCAGGACGTTAGATGAAATAGGAGAATGGAATAAGTACTAAAAAACAAAAAAAAAAAACGTCTGCCACGTGGGTGTGGCACATAGCTTCCTCGTATCCATAACCCGATTGTATAGATGATCCAATGCATAGTAGTTAATCTCAAAACACCAATCTCTAAGTACCTACCTTTCACTACCCTCATAGGGGACCATCTACACGCTAATCCGAACAATCCTAGAAAATTTCATCAAATTCGGATGAGAAATTAAGTGAGTAGATGTATCTGATTGGATCAAAAATATTCTTAGCCTCGACTGGGATTCGAACCCGCGATCCTTAGAGCACAAATCAAGACTCTATCCTCTGCGCTATTGAAGCCTCGTCTCTCTCACAGGAGACCGTTCCTCTATGAATAAATCCCTCTATGAAAAACAATTCTCTATGCTTTTCATAGGGGACCATCTAAACACTACTCTGTGACATCCCTGAAAATTTCAGTGAAATCGAATGGAAAATGTAGAAGTTTTGGCCGTTACATGGAAATTCACGTTTGCGCATGCGCAGTGGCTACTATCAGTCCGAAGGTGGCGATTTTCATAGGGGACCATCTAAATACTAATCTGTTACATCCCTGAAAATTTCAATGAAATCGGATGGAAAATGTAGAAGTTATGGCCGTTACAAGGAATTCACGTTTGCGCATGCGCAGTCGCTTGTATCAGTCCGAGGATGATGATTTTCATATGGGATCGTCTACACACCAACCCGCACAATCCCTGAAAATTTCATCGAAATCGGACTATAACTTCGTATAGTTATGCGCGTTACAAGGAATTGATGACAGATGGACAGACAGACAGACACACAGACAGACAGACACACAGACAGACAGACACGGAATCAAAATTGTTCAGAAAGGTCTAAAACACAAAACGCGAGTGAAAATTTTGATTTTGGAGAACTTTTTTTTCGTCCTTGAAAAGTGAAAACAAAGCTTCCGCTACCTTGGTAGACTCGGAAGCAATAATAATAATAAATAGGTAGTAAAAGAAAAAGATAGTATGTATTTTTCTTGGATACTAGCCCGCAACACACCGGAGAGTTGAGAGATAATTGGCGCGGGGGACTAGCGCGGGGCCCGGCGATGCAAGTCAAACAGTTCATAAAAAAGCTGCAAATAATTACACACAGGTCCATTATTTTCTATACAGATCACTTGTCTGCAAAGAACTCGGCTTTGCCATTGTCACCACCTTCCAACCATAGATACTACCTACCCACCACGTACCTACAGCGATTGCATTTTGGTCAGCTAACATTTGAACGGAGATTAGGCCTCTTTTGCGATTCACACTCGTGTTTCTGATTTAACGTGAATCCAACCCTTAAGTTCTCGTAGGGAGCGAACGATTTGTCCTACAGAGCTCTAAAAATTCTAAAAATGCAATACTATATAAAATTAGTGAAAAAATAATACCTTTATTTCGAGGGTTTTCGAGCTAGGGCACTCTTGAAAATTTCAACCCTTATTTTTCAATCCTTAGTAGTGATTGACATCAACCAAAAGTTTCGGGCACAAGTAGACCCCAATTGGAGCCCATATATCAAATTCCATCAAAATCGGTCCATGGCAACTAAGGAAAGTGCCTTGAAACTTAAACCAACAAATTTTGAGGGCGGTTAAAATATTTTGGTCGATTCCAAAGGTTCATTTTTGAAATTGATAAACGAAAATGAATTTTGCGAGACTGTTTTGGATGATAAACGACGATCGGCGGGTGGGTGGGGGGTCTTTGAGTTGAACTAGGGATGGGACATTGATATCGATAATACCGAAACATCGATGTTTTGCTCGTAACATCGATGTTTTTGACATATCGATATTTTGGTCCGATGATATTCGATATGTCGAGGAGATGGTTTGATAACATCGTTTGATCAAGTTGATTTACAAGGAAGTTGATTTACAAGGAAACTAGAAAATGTCCATTATTTCTTTGAATAATTAGATTTTTTTCTTTTAAAACCCTAAATGGAGCCGCTATCCCGAATTTGGTCGAATTCTGTCTATGTTAACTACGGAAAGAGGCGTGGGCGGACGGATTTTTAAACAATTTCAAAGTGAAAGAGTCAAATTTTCAAGAAACGCTATGAAATTTCTCCTTTGAGGAATAAACAATAGATCACGGGTGTGTCCATTGTTTCTATTAAGTAATAAACTTTTTTTTCTAAAAACAAAAAATACTTCTCCGATCGCACGTGACATGTACCTTCATAGCTACCGATATGTGCTTATAAGTCCCATAACACCATTCTCGCCGTAATTGATCTCGCTGTTGTAATATAATTAATTTAAATGCTTCATTGCAAACTTTCAATCGTTACAGGTGCACCAGACCACCTCCGGAAGAAACGACTGCGGCCCCCAGTCCTACTATGGTGCTCTGTCAAAACGGGCAGAAAAGACCGACCCACCAACAACCTGCCACGACCTACACAGCGCTGTAAAATACGTACAACTTACTTAGCAATAGTTCCAACCCATTAGTGACGCAATATCAATTTGTTACCCAGAATTCCATTGTCCTCCTGTAGAGAGCACACTCGATGTCAAGTAGATACTTGGTGGCTTAGCAGCTGGCCTCTCTACTCTGTTCAGGAGCTGACATATTATTGGAAAAAAAGTCGTGGATTGAGCTGATTTGCATTATTTTCGATATAAAAAATGGTTTCTTCGCCTGTCTTCTTTATTCTAAATATGTCAGTTCTATCCATGCACTAAAAAAGGCAATTTGAGGTCAAATAGATGATGCAGATCGAACTTCAAGAACCAAATTGAGTTGTGTCCCAAAATTCCTAATCGTTTTTGACCCAAATTACCACGAAAAGGACAGCTGCTAAGCCAACGATTATCTACTGGAATGCGGTATTTTCAAAACTAGATTAACAATCTATCAAATTTCTCGGCTTAAGTGTTGTTGCAAGTTTCTAATTTCATTTTCACCTAACTTTATTGGAATCTAGAAGTTAAGTTTTTTTTACTACCTACTACCGATGACTAAAATGTTACTGAAATACCAGATACTCCAACAAAACTTGAGATATCACCTTGATAGGTGCATTTGTATGACAAGACAGTGATGTTTTATGTTTATGTATCATGAACATTATCGAGTCGTAATGTAACAAGTTGCGGTAGTGCACATAGTTGCATGTAAGTAATGTGTTTACGTGTATGGAGTAAGCATAGTAATTTCAGGATTTTATCTCTGGGAACGCAGCATCTCTCCGAGGTGCAAGAGTGGCCCTTGTTTCTAACACAATTCATCATCCTTGCAGCATCATAGTATGCACAGTCTGGTTTGGATTACTTTACAGGGTTTTTGCTTCGCGAAGCTATACTGTAAGAAAATTACGCGGAAACTGTCACCTCTAGTGAATGTTAATTTTAGTAAGATTTCTTCTTGCTAGATGGCTCCACTTTCAGGAGCAAAATAATTCCGGTTTTTCTCAGGAATTCGGTAAAGCGTTTTGCGAACGTCATCATGGAAATCCGGAAGCATTTTGACCTTGGAACAATTTTGGTTCATTATTTTAATAACGAACCTTTGGAATCTACCAAGAAAAAAATTGTAATCCCCCCCCCCCCTAAAGGTTGAAATTTTGAAAACGCCATAGCTCAAAAACGTTCGATATAATGTTATTGTTTTTTCATAATTTTAAAATAGTATTGAATTTTTAGAATCGAATGAGACCACGCGGAGCTCTGTAGGACAAACCGTTTGCTCCCCATGAGAACTTATGATAAGAAACACGAGTGTGAATCGCGAAAGAGGCTTAATCCTCGTTGAAATTTTAGCTGACCAAAATGCGATCGCTATGGTTGGTAGGTAGTGACAATGGCAAACCCATGTTCTTTACAGAAAAGTGTTCTATATATAAATAATAAACCATTGTGTAGTAATTTGCAGCGTTTTTCCAAATCAGAAAACGGATGGACCGCTAACTGATAATTCACGCGGCAGGTGATCTGTCAAACCGACTGTCTCGGAATATAACAATTTTATTTTGCTTTTGAAATTTAATGTTGAATAAGGTGAATTTGACAGCCTTTTGTCTACCGTTTTATGAAGCTGCTTCATCTACTCTCTTTTTTCTTCATCAGCATAGTTATGTTTCTGATACCTACTTCAACAGCAAGACTTTTCCTGCACATTTCATCTCAGGGTTTCTTGAGGGATGTGAAAGTACCAATTTCTTCAAGGTCTTTATGATGGAAAAATCACCCAACTACTACCAAAAACTTGGTGTGCATGTGACAAGACGATATCCAACAGGATCTCTGTTGTACTGTGGTAATTGTTTCTGACTTTCATGTACAGTGTATATGTATTTGATGTACTTTAAGTACAGTGAATGAATACAATAATACCTAATCATCAACATGCTGCAAGCTTGGGAATCTTTTGAAAATGCCCAACATTATGCTATTGTTACTTCGAATTTTTTGTTTTGCTACCACAAAGCCTCAAATCCACTCTTTTCAAGTGTAAGTGTTGAAAACAATTATTCGCAATTACCTGCCTACCTGTTTTAAAATACTCCATGAACATTGTTTACTACCCTCAGTAGGAAATGTTTTTCGAATTTTAATTTCAGTTTTATAAATCCTTGATTCCAACAGTAGGAGAGGACATCAATTGTAATTACTAGGTTGTAATACCACACCGATAATAAACCTTTGTCTAACATGAAATTGCTTCACTGCAATCAGATAGAACAAACTATACATGAATGCAACATAAACTTGAATATTGTAAATACTGCAACGGTGAGAATATTGAAAATTGTGCGTGAAATGTATTTAGGTTTGAAAAGTGAGTTAAAATAACCTAAAAACTCGGTAGCTACGAACTACTGACTAAAATTAAATTACTAGTGAATGAAGAACTATTCGAATATTTCTTGGTTGGAGCAATTATGACACTCAGTATGAAATTATCATACAGCGGTGTTACAAAATGAAACCAGAAATTAGGGGAGCTAATGAAAGCTGAAGATTTGAATGATGTGACGTTGCCGACCTTGGCACAAAGTTGAAGTTCCTATAGGGATTTTCAATGGTGCTGACTTCAAATTTGAGATCAAAAACCTGAATTTCCGACCCACCGAAATACCCCATTCATGAATGCATGTTGTATTGCCAATACAAAGGAACTTGCATTTCCGTAGTTGTAGTTGAGATGTTATTGTTGACTAGCTGAAAAGACTGCTAAAAGCAGGCAAAAAAATTGTAGATAAAAAAAATTGATGTCGCGGCCTGGAATCGAACCCGGGACCCCCACGTTCTGGCAACACACGTGCGTACGTACGGTTGGCGTTTTATGTGTATAGACATGTTTATCCGAGATTCGCAATAACGTCTGCCAAGACGGTGCAGCACACTTCTTCCTCGTAAACATATTATGTTCAATCGGGTTATTAACCCGATTGAATGGATGATCAATGCTCAAAACATCAATCTCTAAGTGAAGGTGATACCTGACGCTGATTAGACCGATGTTTTGTTACGGAGCCGAAGCATGAACCCTTTCAAGCACTGACGCTAACAAGTTAGGAATATTTTAAAGAAAAGTTATGAGAAGAATTTATGTTGGAGAATCCGAAACATCAAGGAAATCAAGACGATTCTTGAAAATAAAGATTTATAGTACGTTTCATTAAACCCAGTTGGATTCAGTGGCTTGGACATCTGGAGAGAATGCCTAATGAAAAACCCTCAAAGATGATTTGGAAATCAAAACTTGAAAAAAGAAGGCGGCAGGGGAGACCAAGAACACGATTTATGGATGAGGTGGAGAGGGATCTGCTGAAGATGAAAGTACAAAGCCTGTGATTGAGGAGAGTGGAGGAAGGTTGTAAGGAGCTGTTGGAAGGCCAAGAGACACATCGTCCTGTAGCGCCTGGGAGTTAGTTAGTTCATTTTATTTTTGTTATGTTTATCCGAGATACTCAATAACGTCTGCCAAGAGGGTCTGGCACATTGCTTCCTCCTAAACATAATTCGATTGAATGGGTGATCCGATGCTCAAAACATCAATCTCTAAGTACCTTGCACTACCCTCATAGGGGACCATCTACACACCAATCTGCATAATCCCTGAAAATTTCAACGTATTCGGGAAGAAAATAATGTAAAAGTTACGGCTACTATAAGGAATTTCACGTTTGCGCATGCGCAGTGATTACCCTGAAAATTCCTAAAAATCCTATCAAAATCGGACTTTAACTTTGTATAGTTTTGACCATTACAAGGATTTCATAATAGACACACAGACAGACAGACGCGGAACCACAATTGTTCAAAAAGGCCTGAAACGTAAAAAGTGAGTGGAAATTTTGATTTTGGAGACAATTTTTCTTTTTCAACCTTGAAAAGTGAAAACAACGCCCCAGCTACCTTGGTATTCTCAGAAGAAAAATTCATCCTTTGAAGGGGACCAAATCCAAGCTCATTCACGAGTATAACTGGTGAACATTGATTGAAATACAGTTGGAAATAATTAGCTCGTATTTATACCCAATTATTCAAAATACAAATCAAGATTAATTATTAAAACTAAATATAAGTATTGATGTGAATTTGGTATAGTTCAATGAAAAATCAAAGTTGGTTTTACTTACATAAATTGACTCTTTAATCTTATTTAGGATCGCAACGAAATGAATATTATTCGATCTTTTTCGGTTTTAGTCTACTCAAAAATTCTTATATTATATGAATTTTTGGGAACACAGAAACTGAAAAAGAAAGGAGGAGAGTGAAGGGAGGAGGGTTATGACGCACTTAACTGCTACTTCCCTGCATTCATGTAGCAGCACGCAGAACTGCTACAAAGTGTGAATAATAACAGCCTAACTCTTTCATTTGTGGGTGCATTACGATATTATAATTAAATCGAATTTTATCAGATATTTTTATTTGGCCTAGAAATTTTTTTTTTCTCTCTATAAATGCTGATTGTTTACGAGGGTAGGTCCCAACCTAGACGAACTTGGTGTCTTTATGCGGATTTCCTCGCCCGTATTTTCTTCTTCACAATTAATGTGTTTTGACCAGCTTTTTCACATTTATTGTTCACAACGTAATTTGGTGTACGTGAGTGGTTTTGTTGTTGGGTTGCTCAAATTGTACCTAGTTATTCACATGAGAATCAATCATGTTTAAGTACCTATTGAACATGTCTCTGCCAACATAACCGGGCCATCATCGAGACGAAATTACATTACGTGTTTTACCACGAGGATGAAAACTTTTGAACTGAACAGAACTACGATTTTCTCCACTTTATTCAAAGAACTAAGGATAATAAAAATGGATTTAATAGAGTACAGTTCGGCGAATTGAAGAAGTAATGGAGGAGACGGGAAACGGCAGGTGTCACGGAATACAAAATGGCTCCCTGCCAACTAGATCCACACTTCAAGCCATGACTAAACACATTGATAGTTCCAATGATCTATTTAATTAATTAGTTCCTCCAGATCTAATGTTGGTTCATGAATGAGAATTAGTACAAATTGCAATAGTATAATAGAACGAAAAAATGTAGATCTAGTTATGTAGACTGGCGGTCGCAAAATTAACTAAAGGAACTCTTTTGGCGTGGCCTGAAGAGCCTTGACCTAACATTACGCGAGACCCATAAACAAATTAGGTAATTACTCGTAGGTACACGTGGTGTTCAAAATTTTTGTCTTCTAAGTCCTCAAATAATGTATGGACTCTTTCAAAAAATCATGATTCTTTTTAAAAATCCAATTACATAGGAAAATCAGACATCCTTAGGGGGCACAATGTCAGTGTCATGAGACGGGACCAAAATCAAGTGAGCAAAGCCCTTATAGGAGCAATCCCATCCTATAGGTCTACCACAGAAACCTTGCGTATGTGACGCCCCTAGGTGGCGGATCCGCGAACTGTAACGATCGAGTCAACCTTCCATGGTGAAACCTTGACACGGAAATTGGAGCCGTGAGAAATTTGATGTTCGTGTAGTGCCACAGAATTTCAATTCCGGAAATGCACGAATTTCAAGCTGCAGTAGGAGGGGAATCTTGTCACTTTTGAGAGGAGAAATTCCCGAAAAATTATTGTAAACGCGGGAATCTCCTTGATGATAAGGGATTCTCTAGAAGAATGCGCCAAAGGGATGCAAAGTTTTTGTGGCAGACCTACAGTTTACATTGTTTTCTGCTTAATGATCGAACACGAATTATTACTTAACAATATTAGAAAAATATTACTGTTAGTTCGATATACTCACATTATTTCCATTCACATTAAGTAATAGTTCTCATTACCTAATAATACAAGAATAAATAGAAGCACCGACAAATATTTCCATGGATAAAACTGAGCTACTCCTACTTCCATACAGATGCTTTAGGGTGATATCTTACATGGAAGGCAGTACATTATCGTGCCCTAGTCGTCAAAATTTCACAACTTGTTCTTATCTAAAATGGAAATTTTATGTTTTGAAATCGGAATACAGTGTTATGATAAAGTGAGGATCACCTCTGATCAGTCAAAATTCAAAGTTTTGATCATTAAGAACTTCAAATTACCTTCAAATTACATTCAATATAGATACAAGATGGCAGACACCTAATAAAACGTAGAACGACTTCTTCCAGTAAATTAGAGGATTTGGAAGTTATTATTGGTGTTGAAGGCTATTTTGTGACATCACATGATTTTTTGAAACACTACCTATCCTATTTAAGTATACCCAAGTACCTATTATTTTCAATGTTATAAAATAGACACACAGTTAAGAATCTTGAAAATTGTACGAATTCTTGTGTGCAAGTAAAATACCGCTCAAACAACAAATTCGTGTGTTGATATGAATATCCGTTACTTTGTAAATTTGTACAAAAAATACATTTATTGTACCGATTCTTACATAGAATAAATTATTTTGTAAATTGATCGTTGTTGTAAGATTGCATCTGTATTACAATTTAGAAGTAGAATATCATGTAATAAATTACATATTCCACGTGAACGAGGTCTAAATCTGGGTAAACGAACTAGGTAACCTACATGATGACGCTTATGAATATACAATTTATTGTTAATCATGTGGCCTACTTAAAGGGGTAACTGCGGGTTATGAGTAGGTAGGCTGACTAAGAAACAATGTGATCGCTAAGCTTAGAATTGTATAAATGAAAACCAAAAACAAGTTCCCGACTAATATTGTTCATATTGTAATAAATATATAAATATATAAATAACCTACAAATATTTACCTGAGAGGGTCGTGGTGGAGTGCGCAGGCGTGAGCCACCCCATAGCAATGCGCTGATTGGGGATCAGTAAAAATCACTTGCGATAAACACAAATTTTTCTTATAACAAAACACGATTGTTAGAATGTAGTATTACAAACATCTTACTTTTTTTTTGAAACGTGAAAATGTCAACAAATGAATTGAAAATTACCGCCTAAGATATTTTTGCTTTACCCCAATTCACTACGCCAATTGCTATGGTTTTCCTACGCTCAACACCACCTACCCTAATTTTGTACATATTCCATCATAGTTGTTATATATGTAATTCTATTGTGAATTTGATGTTGATGTGAAAACTTTTGTTTTTGGAAAAAAAATTATTTTCACCCTCACCAGGTACTCGATGGGGTACCGGATTGGGCGACGGCTGCCGTCGAGATTAGATTAAGTGGTAAAATTATTATTATGATCTTATTATATTTGTAATTGTAATCAGAAATTTGGAAAAAATATATTTTAAAACTAAATTGTGTCTTTCAATTTCTTTAAAATGAATCACAATAGTCAATAAGAGAATGGTGTTCAGTGGCGTCTCCTCCAGGCAAACATAGCAAACACTGTTTGCTTCACTAAAAATATGCAAAATGGATAAATTAATTTTTGTTAAGATTCTCCTATATTTCCATTTTTAACCGTATTATTTAGACAATTTTGGAAAATTTTTATAAAATTTAGGGACTATTTAAGATGAAATAGAAGAATGGAATAAGTACGTATTTTGTCTAGGATACAAGCCCGCAACATATCAAAGAGTTGTAGAGGTTGGTAACTAACTACGATCGATTGCCGATGATATGGGAACTAGTGCGGGGCCAGGCAATGCGAGGCAAACAGTTCAAAAAAAAGTGAATTTTGAAGGACTGATTTGGATGACAGGCGACAATCAGCGGGTAGGCGGGGGGGGGCGAGTGCTATTATAGGTATAATACCCCCATGATGGCATCAGCCAAGGCAAACAATCTAGGAGCTGTTTTGTGACCTTGAAAGCTGAGAAACTTGGAAGATGAGCCATGGATACATGGATACTAACTAACCTTCGCATGGCAAGGCAAGAAATGTCCATCCACCCATATAATCTCACCGCTATTCAGAAATTCCTTAGCAACCAGTAATCAAATGTCTCAATGAAGGAATTCTTTATTTCTTCGAATGGAGTGTGAAGTGTTTATTTCATCTAAATAAATTCAATTATGAAGCGAAAACATGGTTGGTAGGTGTGACAATGGCAAAGCAATCAATCTATTCAAAAACATAATAAACCTTTGTGTAATTATTTGCTGCGTTTTCATTATTGTTTATTGCTCTAAGACAGGCCAAGCTGTTTGCCTGACGAATATTCTCACATGACGCCCCTGATGGTGTTGATTCCTTGGGATGAAGAACTGAGAAAAGTACACATAAACGTTTTAAACACTTTTAATGAAGAACTAAGACAAATGATTTAGGACAACAAAAGGAATGGTTCTGGACAGCGGTAAGAGCACGAAGCAATGTGGCAAGGGGAATTTGCCTCAATTTTAGATTCTGGAATTTCAAGTCAAATTCTACAATAGGACCCTAGAATAACGTTTTACACCATGAGTACCCAAGGAAAAAAGATTACCATTGAAGTAAATGCCTAACAAGCGAAGCCTCTGACAAAAAACACCGCTAAACTCGAGGGATATCTTTCACGTCACAAAAAAAAACGTCTACCAAGTGGATGTGGCACATAGCTTCCTCGTATCCATAACCCGATTATATAGATGATCCGATGCATAGTAGCTAATCTCAAAAAACCAATCTCTAAGTACCTTTCACTACCCTCATAGGGGACCATCTACACGCTAATCTGGGCAATCCTAGAAAATTTCATCAAATTCGGACGAAAAATGTAAGTGCGGTAGTGATTGGAATCAAAAAATTTCATTGCAAGACTGGGAATCGAACCTGGCACTCCTGGGTGTGAGTCCAGAACTTTGCTTACTTATCTACAGAGGGGTTAGTTCAAATACTTTGAGATCCTCACCTCAGACGCAACTGTTACGGCTGTTACAAGTATTTTACGATTGCGCATGCGCAGAGGCTACTGTAAATTTTAAGGCCTTGATTTTCATTGGGGACCATCTACAACCTAATCCGCGTAATCCCTGAAAATGTCATCGAAATCGGGTAGAAATTGTGGAAGTTATGGCTGTTACAAGCAATTCACGTTCGCGCATGCGCATCGGCTACTATCAGTCCGGGGGTAATGATTTTCATAGGGGACCATCTAAACACTGATCTGTAACATCCCTGAAAAGTTCATTGAAATCGGATGGAAAATGTGGAAGTTACGGCCGTTACAAGAAAATTAACGTTTGCGCATGCGCAGTCGCTTCTATCAGTCCGAAGGTGATGATTTTCATAGGGGGCCATTTAATCACTAATCTGTAACATCCCTGAAAATTTCATTGAAATCGGATGGAAAATGTGGAAGTTATGGCTGTTACAAGGAATTCACGTTTGCGCATGCGCAGTCGCTTCTATCAGTCTGAGGATGATGATTTTCATAGGGGACCGTCTACACACCAACCCGCACAATCCCTGAAAATTTCATCGAAATCGGACAATAACTTCGTATAGTTATGCGCGTTACAAGGAAATCATGACAGACACACAGACAGACAGACACACAGACAGACAGACACGGAACCAAAATTGTTCAGAAAGGTCTAAAACGCAAAACGCGAGTGAAAATTTTGATTTTGGAGAACTTTTTTTTTTCGTCCTTGAAAAGTGAAAACAAAGCTTCCGCTACCTTGGTAGACTCGGAAGCAAAAGACACGAAAAGTGAATGGATTCACATGCTGTGCACTCTGTCGTAGAACTCCCACATCCTCTACAGTCCGGAGCTTGCAATAATAATATATTTTTTTCTAAAAGCTTTTCTGGCTTTTTGGGACTCAAATAACTCAAAAAATATCAAAGTTCGAAAACAATTTATTTCGCAAAGGAATTACAAAAGGTCCATTTAAATGGACACCAGGACTCTATCGACCCTCCCATTCCAAGCAAAAATCTCAGTTTAGTGAATGTATTTCGTCGTTATCAATTAGAAAATTGTATATTTTGTTAAATGATACCATTAAACAACTTGAAATTAATATTATCTCGACTTGGCTTAGCTCTTAGTTTAGTTTGATCAGTCAATTTCAGTTTCTTGAAAGTAAAAAAAAAAGTCTGCCAAGTGGGTGTGGCACATAGCTTCCTCGTATCCATAACCCGAATATATATATGATCCGATGCGTAGTAGTTCATCTCAAAACACCAATCTCTACCTTTCACTACCCTCATAGGGGACCATCTACACGCTAATCTGGACAATACTAGAAAATTTCATCAAATTTGGATGAAAAATGTACATGTTATGGCTGTTACAAGGATTTTACGTATGCGCATGCGCAGAGGCTTCTGTAAATTTTAAGGCCTTGATTTTCATTGGAGACCATCTCAAACCTGATCCGCATAATCCCAAAAAATTTCATCGAAATCGGGTAGAAAATGTGGAAGTTATGGCCGTTACAAGGGAATTCACGTTTGCGCATGCGCAGTGGCTATTTTCATAGGGGACCATATAAATACTAATCAATAACATCCCTGAAAATTTCATTGAAATCGGGTAAAAAATGTAGAAGTTATGGCCGTTACAAGGAATTCACGTTTGCGCATGCGCAGTCGCTTCTATCAGTCCGGGGATGATGATTTTCATAGGGGATCGTCTACACACCAACCCGCACAATCCCTGAAAATCTCATTGAAATTGGACAATAACTTCGTATAGTTATGCGCGTTACAAGGAATTCATGACAGCCGGATAGACACACAGACAGACAGACACACAGACATGGAACCAAAATTGTTCAGAAAGGTCTAAAACGCAAAACGCGAGTGAAAATTTCGATTTTGGAGAACTTTTTTTTCGTCCTTGAAAAGTAAAAACAAAGCTTCCGCTACCTTGGTAGACTCGGAAGCAAAAGTTCTCCAAAATCAAAATTTCCACTCGCGTTTTACGTTTTAGACCTTCCTGAACAATTTTGCTTCCGTGTCTGTCTGTCTGTCATGAATTCCTTGTAACGGGCATAACTATACGAAGTTATTGTCCGATTTCTATGAATTATTCTGGGATTGTGCGGGTTGGTGTGTAGACGGTCCCCTATGAAAATCATCATCACCGGACTGAGAGAATCGACTGCGCATGCGCAAACGTGAATTCCTTGTAACGGCCATAACTTCTACATTTTCCATCCGATTTCAATGAAATTTTCAGGGATTATGCGGATTAGATTGTAGATGGTCCTCTATGAAAATCATCACCCCCGGACTGATAGTAGCCGCTGCGCATGCGCGAACGTAAAATCCTTGTAACAGCCGTGCGTACTTCAGAATCTCAAATCCCACACTGGCTATTACCAGGCCCCCATAGCTCAGACGCAGCGATTCTGGCTCCTACCGAGGAGTCCCAGGTTCGACTCCCAGCCTTATAGAGAAATTTTTTGATTCAATCACTACTCACTCACATTTTCCATCCGAATTTGATGAAATTTTCTAGGATTGTCCAGATTAGCGTGTAGATGGTCCCCTATGAGGGTAGTGAAACGCACTTAGAGATTGGTGTTTTGAGATTAACTACTATGCATCGGATCATCTATATGATCGGGTTTTGGATACGAGGAAGCTATGTGCCACACCCACTTGGCAGACGTTTTCCTTGTCGTATCAGTGAGTCCAATATTGAGTGAGAAACCCACTACCACATTCTCAGTGGCGAATCGTACGAGATCTAGTTGAAAAATTATGTTGTGATGAATTTTCTAAGTCTTGATCGGACGAAGGAGCACTTGGAAGACTTCTCCCGTTGTGCAGTGTTACTAATGGCTCCTTCAACAGCTCGTAAAAATGAGATTGGGCGGGAGAAGATAAGATTCATTACTACAGATGGTATACTCGTAGATCACCGAAGTAGTTGAACTACTCTCACATCCAAATCACATCACAGTAAATGTGGAAAACTCCATTGCAATCTGTTCGCCATGTGATCCAAAACTGCTGGAAGAGTGATGAACGTTGAGGTCTTACGTAGCTCCAAGTACGAATAAAGCCTCATCTCTCCTGACAAGGAGTCGGCTGAGAGCCAAACCCTTGTCAGATCTCGCGACACTCATCCGAAGTACGTTCTCAGTCCATTCTGCTCCGTTCGAAGGTCTTGTCCCGTTTCTAAGGACGTTTTATCTGAGGGGTGAAGGGAGGCTCACCAGTTGAATAATGATTCTCTTTCACGAGTCTGAAAAGCTTCTTCGAGAGATACATTGAACTGCGGGGATTCGAGTTCTCAAGATTTAATCCCGGTTGATCTTCGGGTGAATAATGTTTGAATATATACCGAAGAGAGGCCGCGTTCTACCTCTGATTCTCTACTGTTGTGTAACAGTATATCAAAATTTATCGATTTGATTCATAAATAATGTAAGTTACAGCAGTTTCTCAACTAGGTACATTAATTTGACAGGGACATTTCAAAATCAAGTTCTGATTTGAAAAGCTAATCAATTTCAATATCCAAAAAACTAAAAATCTAGTATCAACTCGGAAAACCAATCAACAGTCATTCAGCATTGGATTGTTCCCAAATTTCTTTTATAGGCACACACCTCTCCCACCACCACTAGGCTCATATTATGCGCTAGCCCCCAACTTCCCTTGGTCGGCCAGTTCACTACTCCTGTTCATGGGCTATACTCTTGTCTTCAAATTTTGAAGAGCTCTCGACCACGGGTTCGAAAACCCTTTCCCTGCCAGGAGGTGACAACGTTGCAAGGTCGCCTTTGGTCTCGACCCCGAGCGGTCAAAACCCACTATCCCTCTTAGTCCTGGAGCCGAGGCCGAAAATCGCACTTCATTTAGGGATACGATTTGACGACAAATAATAAAAATCTTGTCCATTCTGAGAAAGAAAATTCAAGTCTGCCATTCCAAAACGGTTGCTTTCAAAAATGGCGCCCATGTGAAATGTTCAAAAATCGCGAAAAATCATCACATCTCCGGGATGGATGAAAACTCCGTGAATGAGAGATTGGGTCCAATCATGGATGTTTTCGTCACTCTGCCACTCTTCAACGGCTGTTAACCCTCGGCAGACTCAATTTTAAAAATTGTACACTTTTTTTTTTGCAAAAATCCACAACGTTTGGGACGTCCCAATATTTTCAGCTGGATTTTAAAAGTTTACTTACGGGTTTGAGACTTTTCTGCCAATCCTAAGCAGCTGTAAAGTCCTGGCAGAATTAAATTGAATAATTGTCAAATTTAATTTAAAATTCAGACAATTTTGGGATGATTTACATTTTAACACGTTGAAGTATGAGTGGTATGTAAACAATAGAGCGTGGTCTGCCTTGGATAGCCCGCTGTCTTCTAGTGGCAGAATCAAATTCAAAAATTGTCAATTTATTGATGAAAATTTGTTGATTTTGGGATACCTACTCCAAATTTTTGATCAATACTGTACTACTTTATTGAAACTCAAGCAGCGTGGTCTGCCTTCAGTAACCCAATGCTTATATGAGGCAGACTGAAATTGAAAAAAAAAGCAAATTGGTGGGTTAAAATTTATGTATTTTGGGAAAGTTGCAATTTTGGCATGTGGAACTAGCACGTAAGTAAAAACTTTGTAACACAGTCTGCCATCGGTATTTCGTTGCTTCCTACCGGCAGACTGAACTGAAACGTGAAAAAACTGGATTTAACTACTTGGATATTCTTGCGGTTACGATTCATCCTCTTCAAGACTATTCAAATTTTCGATCGGATACTAACTGCAGTGCATGGAAACAACTTAACTAGATACCTTTAATTCAGTGTTAATTTTTTTTGGTGTTGAGAGGGAAGGGAAGAGACTAACAGTTTATTTCCGGGAACTGTTGAAAATAACTCGTTTTGTATTGATCAATGGAAAAAAAGACGATTCATTTGGTTGTTCAGAAAAGCTATAACATTTGAAAGAAATATGCCATTATATCACGAAAAACAGAACATGTAGAAGTAGAGAAAGACTTTACAACTCCAAGATAACCTTGAAAGGAAGGATTCTAGACGGGTGATGTGGACGCCTACTAACTGTGGGCACTGTAGCGGTGCGCGCGCGCGACTTGAAGTCCAGCTTTTTAGGACGTCCCACAGTAAGACTTGGGCGTCCTTATGCGATCGATCTGGGGTGAAGTTGGACAACACTCAACAGAAAAAAAAAATAACCACACAGTAATCCGTTTTAGACCATTCTGAATCCAAATCCGCGAAAAAAACCATAGGTGTATGTCTGTGTGTGTGTGTGTGTGTGTGTATGTGTGTGTGTGTGTGTGTGTGTGTGTGTGTGACAAAATCTTGTGTCGTCTGCACAGCCCTTAGTACTCAACCGATTTTCCTGGTTCTTTTTTTGTTCGACGCGGAAAACTATCTAGTTGTGCACTACGTCGCCGGAATTTCGAATTTTGCCTTCTAGGGGGGGAAAGGGGGGGTTGATGTTCAAAAAACGTGCGTTTTTGGGCATAATCTTGTGTCGTCTGCCCAGGCCTCAGTTCTCAACCGATTTTTGTGGTTCTTTCTTTCATCGACGCGGAAAACTATCTAGTTGTGCACAACGGCGCCGAAATTTTGAATTTTGCTTTTTAAGGGGAGAAAAGGGGGGGTTAATGCTTAAAAAACGTGCGTTTGCGGGCATAATCCTGTAAACTCTGCCCAGGCCTCAATTTCCAACCGATTTGCGTGTTTCTTTTTTTGTTTGACTCAAATAACTTCCGAGTTGTACATGATTTTACCAGAGTACCAAAATTCGCAAGAGGAGGGGGTGAGTGGGGGGATAATATTCACAAAATATCCGATTTTTCAATATTTCGGTTCCTTTACTGCTTATTAATTGTACCCAAGCTTTGAAATTGAGGAAAAATTCTCATTATACCTCCGGATTTTCATGAATTATTCTCTGTACCACCATGGAACTAATAGTGGTGCCACCATGGTGCCAGGACATGGTGCCATGATGCCATAAACCGCTTATTTCGTGTTTTTTTTTTTTTTTTTTTTGTATTTCACCTTGAATACGGATGTGAACTTCGACGGACTGCCTACCAAAACTAACAGATGAAAGTTCAATGTTACGACGTATTTCCGCTTTGGTGTCAGACTGGCACCATTGTTGGCGTTGGGGAGGTGGTGGGGGTGGGTGGGGGGTGAACTCGAATTCGCATGTTGGGTATCGTAGATCATGGATTTCAAAATGCTCTTCAGATTCGAGGCTCCCATGCCGCTAGAAATGTTAAGGTGGATAATGGTGGGGGGGGGGGGTCAGTATTTCTTGCCTAAAGTAATAAATAAATTACATCGAGTGAAACAGTTTTATCACTTAACAACTGGTTAAACTGATCTAATGCTTATCCAATGGGACGTCCCCTGGAATGCATGCATTACTAAACAATATGTTTCACGTTTCAGTTCAGTCTGCCGATAGAAAGCAACGAAATACCGATGGCAGACTGTGTTACAAAGTTTTTACTTACGTGCTAGTTCCACATGCCAAAATTGCAACTTTCCCAAAATACATAAATTTTAACCCACCAATTTGCATTTTTTCAATTTCAGTCTGCCTCATATAAGCAATGGGTTACTGAAGGCAGACCACGCTGCTTGAGTTTCAATAAAGTAGTACAGTATTGAGCAAAAATTTGGAGTATCCCAAAATCAACAAATTTTCATCAATAAATTGACAATTTTTGAATTTGATTCTGCCACTAGAAGACAGCGGGCTATCCAAGGCAGACCACGCTCTATTGTTTACATACCACTCATACTTCAACGTGTTAAAATGTAAATCATCCCAAAATTGTCTGAATTTTAAATCAAATTTGACAATTATTCAATTTAATTCTGCCAGGACTTTACAGCTGCTTAGGATTGGCAGAAAAGTCTCAAACCCGTAAGTAAACTTTTAAAATCCAGCTGAAAATATTGGGACGTCCCAAACGTTGTGGATTTTTGCAAAAAAAAAAGTGTACAATTTTTAAAATTGAGTCTGCCGAGGGTTAACAGCCGTTGAAGAGTGGCAGAGTGATGAAAACATCCATGATTGGACCCAATCTCTCATTCACGGAGTTTTCATCCATCCCGGAGATGTGATGATTTTTCGCGATTTTTGAACATTTCACATGGGCGCCATTTTTGAAAGCAACCGTTTTGGAATGGCAGACTTGAATTTTCTTTCTCAGAATGGACAAGATTTTTATTATTTGTCGTCAAATCGTATCCCTAAATGAAGTGCGATTTTCGGCCTCGGCTCCAGGACTATCTTCCTTCTTCCTCATCTATCAGCATACATTTTAATTTATCTTTCACTTGTCATGTTTTGTCATTTAAATTCGTAAACTACTAATTATTATGACGAAAATGAGTCCACATTTTCTATAAGACGGCAAAGAAACATTTGTATTGTGTACAACAATATTGTATTGTACAATCGAACAATACGATGGTAGTAACCTACTGGTATCTGCCGAATTAGGGAAAATAGATAAAGCCAATAGGTATGAAACACCTCAATGGTGTTTATTATTGCTGTATAAACCACTATTGGTCATTTATCCTGCCTGTCTGAGTCACCTGATATTTTTAGATTACAAATCTCTGCTGTAAAACAATTTACTACTAAAACAATGTTCCTCATCACTCTTTTGGTTTATTATTTTCAATAATAAGCCTTTGGAATCGAGCAAGAAAAAAAAATTTTTAACCCCCCCTCAAAATTTGATGTTTTACGTTTCAAGGTACGTAGAATACGAAAATCGAATTAAAAAATTTCCGTCCGTCCGCCGTACGCCGTACGCCGTACGCCGTACGCCGTACGCGGCACTTTTCTTAGCAACACTGGACCGATTTGGTTCAAATTTGGTATATGGGCTCCATATGGGGTCTAGTTGTGCCGCGAAGCTTTTGGTTGATGTAGGTCACTTCTAAGGGGTGAAAATTAAGGGTTGAAATTTTCAAGAGTGCCCTAGCTCGAAAACTCTCGAAATAAAGGTATCGTTTTTTCACCAATTTTAAATAGTATTGAATTTTTAAAAATTTTTGAGACCACCCGGAGCTCTGTAGGACAAACCGTTCGGTCCCTACGAGTACTTGAAGGTTTTCCTTCGATAAAACAGAATCATGAGTGTGAATCGCAAAAGAGGTCTAATCTCCATTCAAATTTTATCGGAATAAAATTCGATCGCTGTTCATTTCTTCGATTTGTATACAGTTTTGCCTTCTGCGTAACCAGTAATCAAATTTCCTTATGAAGCTTTCTATTTTTCCAATCGAGTGTGAAGCGTTTAGTTCTTTCTAATAAACTTGATTGTGAAGGTGTGAAGCCAGTATGGTGTGGTAGGTAGTACCTATCAATAGTTGGTAGGTAAAAAAAAGTTGGTAGGTAAAAAAAATGTTGGTGGGTAAAAAACGCTGCAAATCATTGCTTCACTCTTCAGATCACTGATCAGCTGAGTGAGCTCCGAAGCCATTTTCAATCCTATTGAATGGAAGTGCTCTTCCAGGCGTCTCCAGCATTCGAGGAGATCTTCTTCACTCTTCAGATCACTTATCAGCTGAGTGAGCTCCAAAGCCATTTTTACTCCTATTGAATGGAAGTGCTCTTCCAGGCGTCTCCAGCATTCGAGAAAATCTTCTTCACTCTTCAGATCAGTGATCAGCTGAGTGAGCTCCAAAACCATTTTTACTCCTATTGAATGGAAGTGCTCTTCCAGGCGTCTCCAGCATTCGAGAAGATCTTCTTCACTCTTCAGATCAGTGATCAGCTGAGTGAGCTCCAAAACCATTTTTACTCCTATTGAATGGAAGTGCTCTTCCAGGCGTCTCCAGCATTCGAGAAGATCTTCTTCACTCTTCAGATCAGTGATCAGCTGAGTGAGCTCCAAAACCATTTTTACTCCTATTGAATGGAAGTGCTCTTCCAGGCGTCTCCAGCATTCGAGGAGATCTTCTTCACTCTTCAGATCAATGATCAGCTGAGTGAGCTCCAAAGCCATTTTCATTCCTATTGAACGCAGGAAGCTGAAATTTGAGAGGGAAGGTCTAGGGAGAATACAGATGGTGGTAGGTGCTATTGATGGAGAACCAGTGATCTATACAGAAGGGTGATCTATACAGAAAATAATAAACCTTTGAGCAATGATTTGCAGCGTTTTTTAATCGTACCTGCCTCGAGTCAATGCTCGATACGTTCAATTTTTCTCGCTGATCACAATTTTGGTGATGGGATTATCGAAATAATTAGTGAATCAAGTAGGTATATATTTGCAGAAGGGGGTAAACTGGCTCGGATTATCGCAGTGATGCCCGAACCTTCGGGAATTTTAAAAATCCCAGAGCTCTTTAAATAGGTACGGGCAAGAGTGTAGTACCCAACATCTCATTATGATCTTTACTTGATCCTTGAACCAACTTTGCTAGTAGGTCTACTCAGCAACTTCTTACTGAAGAGTTAAGTAGTTCCCTGCTCCCGATGATGGGTTTGATCCCCAACCATCCTTCATGGGCTGGCCCCTAACATCCTAATATTGGCCAGTTCTCAACTTCCCTTGAGAACTTGAGCTTGACAGATCCACTCCCCTTCAATTTCCTTGCATACAGTAACTCCCAAATTCTCATTATAACTAGTCTCCGATCTCTCTTTATGAGGTAGACCCTAAATTTTCATGAAGGGTCTACTTCTAGTGAGGGAACACTCTGCCCTTCCCTTTCCTTGGCTAGCTCCTGACAACCTAATAGTCTGCTTCTTAATTTCACAGAATGGAATTCCTAAGAAATCAAAAGAATTTATCCCTAATTTATTTTATAGGTGACCCCCCTCCCTCCGCCATCAACTTCCTAGCTTCTCATTATGAACTAGCCCCCAACTTACCTCCATGGTGTGGACCCTAAATTTCCTTTCAAGGGCTCGATTCTACCCTTCTCTTTCCTGGGCTGACCCATAACTTTATAATACAGGCTCCCAACTCCCATTATGGATTAAACCCCGTATTTCCTTTGAGGACTTGACTTCCATACTCTTTTAGCGAATTTTAAACAAAAATGAAGCTACTGCAATGGCCTCAAAATTTTTAGAATGGACTTTTTCGAAATCATTTTTAACTGAGTTCTGTTTTGGAACATTCTGAAACGATCCCTGAAGTTTTCTCAAAAATTATATATATATGTGTCACTCCGCGCGATAACTTGAATAATTATTTAGACATTTTTTTTTAAATTTTCGCCAAAATGTTCGTAACAACAAACAAAAGGTCAAGTTCGTTAGCCAAATATTTTGGAAAATCCAAAGTGGTCCAAATTTCAAAAAAAAGTCCAAAAACGGGGTTTTTCAGTTTTTTCCTGGTTATTACCATCACAATCATGGTCAAATATGGTATATTCGGATTCAGCACAAAATTTTTGATATCAATGAGTTCAAAAATAAAAATTGTTCAAAAATTAAGAAAAGTATGTATGTTGGAGCAGAAATTGATAGCCCTCACCACCGCCCCTAGCGGGAGTGGTTGTAAACTGCCAGTCCTCTCTCTCTCTCCATCTTGTCTGCTCTCCATGCAACAAGTCGCTCCCCAAAACCGCCTCTTTTCGATTCCTAAACCGCCTCAAAACCACATATTTTTCAATTATTTTGATCGCTCATTACTTTGAGAAAAGTGACAGTTAATTTTTTAGTTAGTTTTTTTTTCTTATTCGAAAATTATCCTCCCACTTAAAATCTCGCGAGTGTGGTTAGTTGCCTTCCCACGCCTTCCTCTGGTTTCCTACTTGCGCTGGATCTTCAGGACACCTCCCCCGATTGGATCACCGCCTCCAGGGGCCCCTGAGGTAAACGCAGCGCTGCAAAAAGGTACAAGAACGAAATATCTTTGAATTTCCTCCATTTCTCGCATAACCTGCCTACCTCATATCTACTCGTTTCATTTCCCGTTTTTCCTAAACCATCATTTTGACCCGGTCCTATTGAAATCAGTCCACACCGCAAAATTAGTTTAAATCACTTTAACAGTTGGTCCTTCTACCACGAATTTGGTTTAGGAAAAGGTACCTCGCGTAGAAAATAGGAATTTCTCAGCAATTCCTTTGTTAACCAATTGTAAACAAACCGCAACAAGGTTTTGAGTCGAAAGTTCCCTCTGGGTCCCGCTACTTTAGTTCTGTCACATTCTGTCACTTTCCGTTTCGCTTTTCACCTTTTTTTATTACCTTTGTGCTCGTAGGTAAAAGCTCTCCGATTTGTTTACATCTCGATTTCATTATCTTCCCATATTTTTATTCTTTGACTGAGACTGTTGACAATTCTGTAACTATGAAGGACGAGGAAAAGTTGGCGTTATTAGCTAAACAACGCGATCGTTATTATTCCTCTTTGCAAGCAACGTACGATATGGCGAAAACCTGTGCTACTCTTCTCGAAGCTACTGAAGTGGAAGCTACTGATACTTCGCAACTCAAATTGTTTGTCACAAGAATGGCAGGTATAGATCGCACTTACGAATGTTTTGAACGCTGTCTAGGCTCTATTGAAGAGATGAATTTTAAAGTTCCTGAAGAGAATCGGATCGATACTATTCAGTATATGAACACGTTCGAAAATTTGTATTATTTCTGCCTAAATGTCCTTAAACGAATCAAAGAAGATAAACCTTCTCCTGATCCTTTGAACTCTTCAAATGTTAGTGGTTTGAACTCTCGCAATTCACAGAGCCAAGTAAAATTACCGCGAATTCAAATTCCAGAATTTCATGGTAAACTCGAGGATTGGTGTACTTTCCATGGCTTGTTCAGTTCGCTGGTTCATCATGAAAGTTCATACACGCCCTGTGAAAAGTTCCATTTTCTACGCTCCCTCCTAAAGGGAGAACCGCTAGATAGGGTAGCTTCCCTGGAACTTACTGATGCTAATTATTATTTAGCCTGGGACGACCTTATCAAAAAATACCAGAATAAAAGGCTTCTTGCTGCACACTATATCAACAGCATGCTAGATTTCCCGCCAATGTCTCAGTGTAATTTAGAAAATCTCTCCCGCTTTCTCAAGGTTTTCAAAACTAATGTTGCCGCGTTAGGTACACTGAATATCAGACATATTGAAGATGTGTTGTTGTTACACATAGCCTCTCGTAATCTCGATCCTTCTACGCGCCGTGCCTTTGAAATGGAGCATTCCGAAAAGGACATACCCTCTCATGCTGATTTAATTAGATATGTCGAAGAAAAAACCAAAGTTTTGGAAATCACCAAGCCTACACCTAGCAGTTCTAGCGTTAAAACTAGCAACTCCAGTTACACCTCTCAAAACAAACCAAGGGGTAAACCCTCCGTTGTTTCTACTGTTTCTACTTCTGCATCTGTATACAAATGCCCCGCTTGTTCAGATACTCAACATAGGCTGTATCAGTGTGACAAATTCAAATCTCTACCGCTAAAAGAACGATTAGCGTTCGTAATTTCGCATAATTTATGTGCTAACTGTACCGGAAATCATTCAGTTAGCGCATGTAGATCTCAAATTCGCTGCAAATTCTGCAATTCTCCGCATCACAGACTTTTGCATGAGTTTAAAGATAGTACTAGTGCTACTCCTCCCGCCAACAAATCCCATAATTCTGCTGACAGCAAGAATACTGTAGTAGGCACTGTTACTGCTGCAAAAAACACATGTTTAACTTCTGGTGAACGTGCCACTCCTGGTAGCGTTTTACTGAGTACCGCAGTCGTTTCTGTGTTCGACAAGAAAGGAAAACCGCAACGTGTACGCATTCTGATAGATCAGGGATCGCAGGTAAACATCATCACTCAACGCTGTGCTCGTCGATTAGGTTTACCTATCCGCCGTTCTTCTCACGCTATGACAGCTGTAGGTGGCACTGTACGCTCGAGTGAGGGTATGGTTTCGTGTACACTATGCCCATCAGATATTGACACACCGTCATTTGATACCACCGCATTTGTTATTTCAAACATAACCGATCATCAGCCCCAGTATCCACTCGACATTTCTGTAAAAAATCAGTTTAAAAATCTCAAGTTAGCTGATCCTGACTTTGATAGGCCCTCGGAAATTGACTTCCTCCTTGGTGCTGAATTATTTGCTGCTATTCTTAGTGATTCCTATAATATCATCAAAGGGGAACCTACCGCTATTTCTACATGTTTCGGATGGATACTTGTTGGTAAAATACCTAATTTCCCACAAACGTTTGGAAACTCAGTGCACCTGTTGACTTGCTGCCAATCTTTGGACTCTACGCTCAAGCGCTTCTGGGAATCTGAAGCGGTGTCCACCTCTGTTCCACCCAACCCTGAAGATTTGGCTTGCGAATCAATATTCTCAAAATCGCATTATCGCTTACCATCTGGTAGGTATGTGATTAAGTTACCCTTCAAATCTCGACCACCCGCACTTCCAGATTGTAGAGAACTCACGTTGAAGCGTTTTACTACACTAGAAAACCGCTTGAATAAACAACCGGAGTTATCTGGACTTTACCATGACTTTATGCATGATTATATATCTTCCGCACATATGACACCTTCTATAATTTTGTCGCCCTATGTAATACCCCAGCATATCGTTATGAAAAACGATAGTGCTACCACAAAGCTTCGCACTGTTTTTGATGCTTCCTTTCGACCTTATCCGAACGCATCATCATTGAACTTGGAACTGCTGAATGGCCCCAAGTTACAGCGCGATCTCTCTGATATTCTTTGTGGATTTCGCAATTACAAATTCGTTGTCTGTGCAGACATTAAACAAATGTACAGGCAGATTTTGGTCCACCCAGATGATCGTCAGTTTCAACATATTTTTTACCGCCCAGATACCACTTCACCAATCACTGAGTTCGAACTATGTACTGTAACCTATGGTCAAAAACCCTCCGCTTTTCTCGCCCAACGTGTATTACTGCAATTAGTACAAGATGAAGGTGCTAATTATTCTCTGGCTTCAGCTGCTATTACGAAACAGTGTTACATGGATGATATATGCTGTGGAGCTAACGATCTCCGAACCGCTCTTCAACTTCGGCATGAGTTGGTCGAGTTATTGCAGAGAGGAGGATTCGAGCTTCGGAAGTGGTACAGTAATGATGAGAGTATATTGAAGGGCATACCGCTTGATCATCAAAACCAACCGCTTTCATTCTCACCTATAGATGATCCATCTTTGAAAATTCTTGGTATTCTTTATGATCCCGCTCAAGATGTTTTCAGTTACTCCGTTTCAGTAAATGACATTCGTCCAACAAAACGTGGCGTATTTTCAGAAATTTCCAGAGTTTTTGATCCTCTTGGTTGGCTTACTCCCACCACCTTCGCTGCTAAATGTCTAATGCAGAAACTATGGAGAAGAGGTCTGCATTGGGATGAAGTTCTTCCTGATGATTTATCCCACTTGTGGTATTCCTTTGTCGAATCACTCCCTTCTCTGCATGATCTCAAAATCCCGCGCTATATACCCGCTTACAACTCTTCAAAAACCCGATTGTTCGGGTTTTGCGATGCCTCGGAAAATGGATACGCCGCAGTTTTGTACGCCACCACCTTCTGGCAAAATGAGTCCAGGAGCCATCTGATCAAGGCTAGGAGCAAAGTTGCTCCAATTGAACCCCTTAGTATCCCTAGGATGGAGTTATGTGGAGCTCTCCTTCTCAGTGAGATGATAGCATCGCTTGAGGATTTCATCAAGGACGTCAAACCCTCTTCCATCGATCTTTTTTGTGACTCCACAATAGTGCTTTCATGGCTACGTACTCCCCCTCATATGCTCAAGGTTTATGTAGCTAACAGAGTCGTTCACATTCTTCAGCTCACTGCGCCTCATCAATGGCACCACGTCCGCTCCAATGAAAATCCTGCTGATCCTGCATCTAGAGGACTAATGGCACATGAACTTCTCAATTGTGATCTATGGTGGGGAGGACCTGAATTCCTGCATTTTGAGTCTAATTTCAAAACTCATGTGCTGTCTGACGAATCTGATCCTCACTACTTGACCGAGTTGAAGGTGCTAACCCCCAAAACCTTACTCATAACTGTTGATGCTATGCCATATGTTAGAACTCTGGAACATATTTCTTCGCTTGGAAAGGCAAAACGAGTCTTTGCCTATGTTCTCCGCTTCCTCCACAATCGCTTCTGCCCTAAGGAAGAACGCTGGATTGGACCGCTATCAACAAAGGAACTGAGTCAGGGCCTTCAAGCCATCATAAAGGTAACCCAGCAGCATCACTACGCCAAGGACTTTGAGATGTTGACTAAATCAAAACCTCCTGTTACTAAGCAGCTCTCAAAACTCACTGCTTTCATTGATGAAACCGGATTGTTGAGGGTTGGAGGTAGAATTGACAAAGCTGCTGTCCCTTACAATATGCGCCATCCTTTCATAATCCCGCACAAGTCCCGCCTTGCGACATTGATTGGTGTTCACTTTCATGCCAGCACGCTACATGGAGGTACACGTCTCATGTCCACGCTAATCCAAAGGAGATTTTGGATCACCTCTTTACGTAGTGTCATACGTAAGTGCCTCATTGCTTGCAAAACTTGTTACTTGCCTAAGGCTCCCGCCTTGAATCCGCTTATGGCTGACTTGCCCTCTGTTCGCCTGGAAAACTTACGCCCATTCTCGAGCATAGCTACTGACTTTGCTGGACCTTTCATGATGAAGTCAAGTTCGAGAAGGAACTCAGCGCATTCAAAAGGATATCTTGCTATCTTCGTTTGCCTCGAAGTGAAGGCAGTGCACCTCGAACTAGCTGCTGATTTGAGTACAGATGGATTTCTGCGTGTGCTAGATCGGTTCGTTGCTAGAAGAGGCCTCTGCCGCAAGATATACTGTGACAGAGGAACAAACTTCGTTGGTTCTTCAAGTCATCTTGAAGAGGTTTATAAGATGCTCTCCTCTTGTCAGGATGAGATTCATCAATACCTTGCTGGACGAGAAATCACTTGGCATTTTAATCCCGCTGCCGCACCTCACTTCAATGGAATTGCTGAAGCAGGTGTGAAATCTGCTAAGTACCACCTGAACAGAGTTCTAGGTGACCAGATTCTCACCTACGAAGAACTCTGCACTCTCATCACTAGAGTAGAGGCAGTTCTCAATAGCCGCCCTCTTGGAGCTATCACTACTGATCCAAATGATGGCGATTACTTAACGCCAGGGCACTTTTTGATTGGAGCGCCGCTACTAGCTGTACCGGAAGAAAACCTTTTGCATTTACCCCCAGGACGCTTATCTCGCTTTCAGCTTCTTCAGCAATGCTTGCAATCTTTCTGGAAACGCTGGACCATCGAGTATCTGCCAACTCTAATTCCACGCACCAAGTGGACTGAAGCCCAAGGCAACCTGAAGACTAATGACGTCGTATTCATGCGCAAGGAAAGAGCTCCTCCTCTGCAATGGCCTATTGGTAGGGTAGCTGAAGTGTACCCAGGCCAGGATGGTGCAGTTAGAGTTGCACGCATCCAAACATCAACGGGCTCGTACATACGCCCAGTGCACAATCTTGTGCCCTTGCCTTCACCTCAATGACTTACATACTAACTTACAAACCGCTTAACCGCTACTTACCGCTCCAATTCTTTTATGTTTTTTATTTTTTCTTTGACTTTGATGTAAACCGCTTGAGAAACTTGATAGTTTCACCCCGGGGAGTCTGTTGGAGCAGAAATTGATAGCCCTCACCACCGCCCCTAGCGGGAGTGGTTGTAAACTGCCAGTCCTCTCTCTCTCTCCATCTTGTCTGCTCTCCATGCAACAAGTCGCTCCCCAAAACCGCCTCTTTTCGATTCCTAAACCGCCTCAAAACCACATATTTTTCAATTATTTTGATCGCTCATTACTTTGAGAAAAGTGACAGTTAATTTTTTAGTTAGTTTTTTTTTCTTATTCGAAAATTATCCTCCCACTTAAAATCTCGCGAGTGTGGTTAGTTGCCTTCCCACGCCTTCCTCTGGTTTCCTACTTGCGCTGGATCTTCAGGACACCTCCCCCGATTGGATCACCGCCTCCAGGGGCCCCTGAGGTAAACGCAGCGCTGCAAAAAGGTACAAGAACGAAATATCTTTGAATTTCCTCCATTTCTCGCATAACCTGCCTACCTCATATCTACTCGTTTCATTTCCCGTTTTTCCTAAACCATCATTTTGACCCGGTCCTATTGAAATCAGTCCACACCGCAAAATTAGTTTAAATCACTTTAACAATGTATATATTTATATATATAATGAAAACGTGCGTATATTTGTTGTATCCAGAAATGCACTAACCGTGTGGGTACTCTATGAGTTCGTAGAGACGATTACAACACGAATATGGACTCCTAACATCTTCAAAGCATACCCAGTTCATACAGTATGTTGGTATGGTATGCTGAAAATCGAAAGAACCAAGAATCGTGTAAAAAAAAAAACTTTCTAAAAGAAATTTCAAAAAAAGTCCAAAAACGGGGTTTTTCAGTTTTTTCATACCTTCAACTGAAAGATTTCTTTGAAAATTCGCACATTAATTCATGCTGCATGAATGGACTTTTTATGTGCTAGATTGAACTTTCCATTTAAAGATAGACTCTCAACTTCCTACTATAGGCTAGGCCGTACATCTACAACACAAGTTACTATAAGGCAAAAGCATCACCTCCCCAAACATGTTGGTATTCAAACATCTGTTAGCGCAGCCATTTTTTTTTTTTTTTAATCGAATTTTAATTTTTGAACATTGTATAGTTGAATATTATCATTGTAAATATTATTCAAATGGGAGAATATCTAGAAAATTTAATTTCATGCAGGATTTTGATCTACCTACCTCAAAAACTATGTTTTCTTTTTCATTCTAATCCTTGTAAAACCACTAGACCATTATACCAATAAGTCTAAGGACATTCGACCTTGTAGTAATCAGCGGGCGTTAGCGTGCAAACAGTCGGCATACACCAGGAGTATTTGTTCCATTGATTTACATTTTGATTTCATTTGATTCATCGATGAAAATTAAACTAAAATGTACGAATATTGTACACATGATAAAACGACCGTAGAAAAGATCACGAACTTGTCGTTTTGAACATACATTTTGAATTTTCGGCAACAACAAAACTCGTTCGTTTGGGTAGATGAAGTGGTGACATTTAGGTCTCATTCGATCCAGTGCGCGAAAAGTACTGCCCACCACTACATTTTCTCCGAGATTACTCTGTATGAATGGTTCATTGAACTTATTTCTCTTTGATATGGATTTGGTATCTGGAGTAGGTATTGTCCTTCTGAGCATGCGCAGAGGCTACCATCGAACGGTGCTCTGATTGAACAGACTGGTCGAAGGGGGTGGAAAGGCTGAATCTCTAATCCGCCGCAATGCCTTTCGGATGTCTTCTATTGACAAGAAGACGTTCAGAGCTCTAATGACCACCGTCCTCGCTTATTCCCAAATGGAGAAATAATTAGTATTGATTCTGCCTCATTCAACCCCGCTTCCTGTTATTCGAAGAATGCTTAAATTTACTCAATTATTGTCCCCTTTGGAGTCATCAATTCCTTCATTCCGGCTTCCACGCTCCGCAGTACATTCTTCTTGTTGGTACAGCAGGTTTTAATGAGACCATATTTCGCTGAGGGAGTTCCAGATTCTACGAATCATCGCAAAGTTAAGGGATGTCTTACGGATAGAGGTATTCCGAGAAAAAAACTACTCGATTCGTCAACGTGTCGGGAGAGGGTGGAGGAAGAAAAGGAGTGAAACGACTGAACCACGCTCAAATAGCTGTAGGTAGATAATAATGGATAATTCTTTATTGCGTATCGGTTAAGCATCCATAGCAAATCAAAAAAAAACTGTTTTCACAAATTAAAGAGTGTCAAGACTGCTGGCTTACAAAAATATAAAATATAAAACAAATTAATTCCTCTTATCAGGAATTACACTAGATTACAAAATTTAGGGGTGGTCTGGCTGCCTCGTTCTTTCACCACTTTTCTTATGGTATTTGGTGCGCTGAATCCGAATCTGACGTCAGTTTTTTTTTGTGTCGTATTTTCAAGATATAGCTAGTTTTAAGATTTTTCTAGTTCTCAAATTTCTTCATTTTTTAGTGAAAACTCATCTTGCTCAAATCTCCTCAAAAAGTACTCAGACTTATAGGAAATTTCATGTAGAATCCGAATATGTATTTAGTTTTTAAGTAAATTTGTGTTAAACCCCCTATTTTCCACAAAACGTATCAAAAAACACCGGTTCTCAACGTTTTTTCTTCGGGTTTTCCCTTACATTTTGACACTTGGAAAAAAAATTAAGGATAAAAAAAATTTTCTCGGACTCTTGATTTGTAGGGGGGACACCCCAGAGAAGAATGAGACCAATCGCAGCCTCCTAAACCCATTATTATCGAAGGAATGAGCTTTTTCATGGCACTGAGATGAAAATTCACAAAAACCGTTAGTTAATTTTTCGAGATAAGTATGTGCATTCCTAAATCTGTTTTCCTCAAATGGATTTTCCTTTCTTCTACATTTTTGATGCTTGTCACCTATTAAGAGTATGATCGAAAATAGGTACTCAAAGGGGGAGTAAATCATAATTGGGAAACTCTTGTTTTGTTAAGTGATTTTAATTCACTTTTACAAACGAAACACAATAAACTGCAGAAAAGTTGACGGTGTAAATCTGTTTCATGAAGGCTCAGATGAATCAATAGTTGGTAAAATGTTTGGTTATTCCTCCACCTCAGAGGTTTCATCTGTAACAATATAGGTTGAATTTCAATTTGTACAACAAATTTGAAATACACCTAATTGCCCATATATGAGACAGAGGAGGGTGTGACGACCCTATCCCTTCTAACCAGTGATTAGATTAATCAGCCGGCCTGAAGAGAATATCGATTCATATCTCTATGAATCAAATATACCCCTAGGCGTAGCTCCAACAAATCGGGAACAAACCAAATCGGTTTGCCCCTTCTGTAAAAGTAGGATCGTCACACATCGCCGGCATCAATGTAGAGAAAACTTCGCCGCCTGAGGTAAATCTCTTTTTAAGGTCCGCCATCATGTGAACTTCCCAATACCCTTTGAACCGTTCTTCCATGGTTTTATATCTTGGTGGAACCTCTGAGGTGGAGGAATAACCAAACATTTTTCCAACTTTTGATTCATCTGAGCCTTCATGAAACAGATTTACACCGTTAACTTTTCTGCAGTTTATTGTGTTTCGTTTGTAAAAGTGAATTAAAATCACTTAACAAAACAAGAGTTTCCCAATTATGATTTACTCCCCCTATGAGTACCTATTTTCGATCTTACTCATAATAGGTGACAAGCATAAAAAATGTAGAAGAAAGGAAAATCCATTTGAGGAAAACAGATTTAGGAACGCACATACTTATCTCGAAAAATTAACTAACGGTTTTTGTGAATTTTCATCTCAGTGCCACGAAAAAGCTCATTCCTTCGATATTAATGGGTTTAGGAGGCTGCGATTGGTCTCATTCTCCTCTGGGGTGTCCCCCCTACAAATTAAGAGTCCGAGAAATTTTTTTTTAGCCTTAATTTTTTTTCCAAGTGTCAAAATGTAAGGGAAAACCCGAAGAAAAAACGTTGAGAACCGGTGTTTTTTGATACGTTTTGTGGAAAATAGGGGGTTTAACACAACTTTACTTAAAAACTAAATACATATTCGGATTTTACATGAAATTTCCTATAAGTCTGAGTACTTTTTGAGGAGATTTGAGCAAGATAAGTTCTCACTAAAAAATGAAGAAATTTGAGAACTAGAAAAATCTTAAAACTAGCTATATCTTGAAAATACGACATAAACAAAAAAAACTGACGTCAGATTCGGATTCAGCGCACCAAATACCATAAGAAAAGTGGTGAAAGAACGAGGCAGCCAGACCACCCCTAAATTTTGTAATCTAGTGTTATCAATGAATAGTCGTGTATCACTCGCTTACTTTAAATAATAAAACAGTCTGTTGGCTACTTTGCGACCACTCGTGGTTAACAACCGCTTACATTGTTCTTTGAACAAAAGAGGCAGTGCAAGCACAGACAGAAGGAACTTCCGGCGGCGGTTCAATAGCATAGGGCATTGAATAACGAAGTGCAGTGCTTTGTAGCACACATTCCAGCTGCAGATGGGGCACGAAGACATGGAGAAATCAACTCTGGCGCCTGCCACCAGGATCTATGGGACATGCTTACCCAAAACCTTAAGTTGAGCCAGTGAGCGGATGATGTTAATTGGCCAATCCTGAGAGAGATACTCCTGGGGCTGTAGTGAGGTTTCCTGGAAGGCGATTGGACCATAGTCCGGGCAAGCTCTTGAAGTTATGGCCAGCTGCAGGTCAATATTACGAGATATGTGAGGCAAAGACTTCGAAAGGCCTTGTATTGCTTGAGTATCTGGCATCAATGCAGCATCAGCAGGAAGGCTCATACCAAAATCTCCAAAGCGCCCTCAAGTTGTCCAAACCAGTTATACCTGGAGTCACATGATGTCAGCCAAGAGAGCTCGTAGAGACGCCTTGCGTACCATCCAAGTAGTCGGTCAGGAGGTATTTTGAACACCCTAAGCACCCATTGCATGGCATCCTTCAACACAAGTGTACTGATCGAGAGTACTCCTGTCTCAACACGCACCACTGTATTGGGAGTACCCCGAGGAACCAGCAAGATGCGCTTGTAGAATGGCTGTACAGTGCTAAAAATTGCTGAACTATGGACAAATGGCTAAACTATGCACAAATGGTTGAACCACGACTAAATGGCTGAACCAAGCTCAAATGGCTGGACAATGCCAAGATGGCTGAACAACGACTAAATGGCTGAACGACGCTAATATAACTGAACCACGCCCATACGGCTGAACCATGTCCAAGTGACTGAACCACGCCCAGTTTGGGGTGGCGAGGTGAGTATGTTTGAGGTTTTTATTCAAAATTGTTAACCGAGCCGTTTATTGTACAATTTTAATTTTAATTTATTTTACGATTCGATGGCTGACTTCTCTTTAAAATATGAATAGCTTTTAATATTCATATGCAAATTCGCTCATACTCATGCTGCATGAATAGCTGGCTTCTATTTTCTTCTTGATTTTTATTAACCAGCTTGGAAGTCTGGACCTACAGGGTTCCACTTACTTATTTGCAGATGACACGGCGATTCTGTGCGAGGGTGATACGTGGGAAGAGGTATTCGAAATTGCTAATAGTGACATAAATAGAACGTTTAAGTGGCTCTGTAACAACACCCTAAGTTTGAACGTGAAAAAAACAAAATATTTAGTCTTTTCCAAGTCACTTTCTAAAAAATCCATCAATGTCACAATTAAACTGCACGTATGCGGTTCTGATGGCATGTACACTTCGTGCGACTGCCCAGTGCTCGAGCGTGCCCAGTCCACAAGGTATTTGGGAGTAACAATTGATGAAGATCTGAGATGGGATGGTCACGTGTTGGCATTGACTCAAAAACTCCGTAAATTTACTCACGTATTCTACAAACTTCGTGGGTGCCTTAGCAAGGAAAGTTTGATTATTGTATACTAGGCACTAGTACAGAGCAACATTGGATTTGGGATTGTCGCATGGGGGGAGCTGTCTCAACGGTCCTGAACCCAATAACCATAATACAAAAATCTATATTAAAAATAATTGCGGAAAAACCCCGAAGATTTCCCACAATTGACCTGTACAATTATGTCCGCGTATTTCTGTCCAACAGCTGTATATCAAAACATCTTTGTCCTTCTTTCACAAACATCCTGAATTCTTCGACATTCCTCGAGGTGCTCCTTACCCACTTCGTCTCACCACCCAAGCCATGGTGCCGGCGCCGAGAACCCGCCTATGGAGCACTGCCAGGCACATATACTATAGCATGCCTTTCCTGATCCGCTCATTGCCGTACGAAATGAGATCACCTTCAAATTTTAATCGATCTAACTACAAAAAGAAGATATTCTCCTGGCTGATCGCCAGAGGACTAGAGAACTGCCTGGCGGTTCTCTCTAGCATTTATGTAAATTAGGATGACTTTCATTATGCAACAATGTTCCCTATGTATGCTCGTAAAATGCTGTTTCATTTAATAATCGCTTTATACATGTATCGCTTTGACTACAATCGAAAGAAGTAACATTTTTATTTATTTTTTCTCAGTTTTAATCTTTTGATGTTATTTTATGCTATGCTTTGACATAAATCGCTTTGACTACAATCGAAAGAAGTAACATTTTAATTTTTTTTCTCAGTTTTAATCTTTTGATGTTATTTTATGCTATTCTTGGCAACTCCCCCTAGCCGCACAGGGCTTGCCCTATGGTTATGGGGTATATTCCATTTGTTCAACACATGTATCTAATAGATGTCTTGCTGTTTTATCGGAATAAAATTTTTCATTCATTCATTAATTCATTCATTCATTCATTAATTCATTCATTCATTCATTCATTAATTCATTCATTCATTCATTCATAGAGTTTTTACGTTCCCAGAGTTAGTGAAAGAATTCGTGAGGATCAGGTAGGATGTTGATTGTGATTGTTTTGCCGGTAGCCTCTGCGCATGTGCAAATATAAAACTCTATCGAACATAGCTTTGAGTCTCCGTTTGATTTCTATAAACTTTTCTGCAAAAGTTTCTTCTTTCGGTAAAAAGGAATATCGAGAATAATTATTTTTCTTTCCATGAGAAAACCTAGCTGTTACACATCTTTCATATCGGTAAAACGATATGGGCACCACAATTCGTCCGAGACAACACAAACTTTTAAATTAAATTTCCCTTTATTAGCTTTCGGGTCACAATATTAAAAAATACCGCAATATTTCCCCGAGAAAGAAAAGTCATAATTAACCTCCCACCGTCTTATATTGCGTCTTTGTTATTTACTTTCTGCAGACTGGATGTTTAATCTTAAAGTTGAAACCATATTTTTTGCGGTTTACTTGTATTACGAAGGTTGAGATCTTTACGATGCAAATAACGTTCAAAACTGAGAACCCCCCATGAGAGTCAACAGATCCCTTCAAAAACCTTGGTAAGGCACCATATTTTCCCAGCAGGTATCTCATAACTGAACGAGATAAACCAACTTACATATTTTGTGACAAATTTTTCATTTTGATTTAAGCGAATTTTCAAAGAAAATTAAGCTTATTGCAATGGACTCAAAATGTTTAGCATGGACTTTGTTGAAATTTGTTTTCACCGAAACCCTTTTTGGAACATTCTAGAACGATCCCTGAAGTTTTTCTAAGAATCATATTTACAAATAAAATAACTAAGTATCCTCACTACTTAAATATAGATACAGGGGGTCAGCTGTGGCCGCGATCGCTACAGCGTGCGTCATTTAGCGACGAGTCTCAAAGCCGTGAGTTCGAGACTCGCCGCGGGGGCGTATTTTCTTGCGACTCGGGCTCTGCCACTCCGTCCCAACCCAGGGCGGTGAGGAAATGGGAGGCCATGAGCGAAATCAACAGAACAAATCTTCCCTTTGGACAACAAATTCAACATGAAATTAACTAAAAATTGTTGTGAACTTTATTTTATTTTTCTACTTTTTGTATAACGATATACAATACTTATGTGACACTCAGAATGGTAACTTGAACTTGCCAAAATGTTCACAATAACAGACGAGTTTGTTAGCCAGGAATTTTGGACTAACCCAAGGGTCCACATTTCAAAAAACGCTGGAAATTATTACACAACGGTTTATTATTTTTATATAGATCACTCGTCTACAAAATCACCAACCATCCAATATGAGGAAAAAAAATCGAAAAAAATCAAAAAAATTTTTTTTTAGATCAAAAAAAAATTAAAATCACCAACTATTGATCGCATTTTGGTCAGCTAAAATTTGAACGGGGATTAGGCCTCTTTTGCGATTCACACTCGTGTTTTGATTTATAGATATATATATATTTCAATATAAACCCTTAAATTTTCGTAGTGAGCGAACGGTTTGTCCTACAGAGCTCCGCATGGTCTCAAAAAATTCTAAAAATTTCATAGAATCTTAAATCGAAGGAAAAACAATACCTTTATATCGAAATTTTTTGAGTTAGGGCGTTTTCAAAATTTCAAAATTGATTTTAGAACCCTTAGGAGTGACCTACATCAACCAAAAGCTTCGGGGCACAACTAGACCCCAAATGGAGCCTACATACCGAATTTCATCAAAATCGGTCAATGCTAAGTGGCAAAAGTGCCGCGTACGGCGGACGGACGGCCACATTTTTATTCGATTTTTGGATTCTACGTACCTTGAAACGTAAACCATCAAATTTTGAGGGGGTGTTAAATTTTTTTTTTTCTTGGTCGATTCCAAAGGTTCATTATTGAAAATAATAAACCAAAAGGACTAAAAGCGTCCAAAATACGTGTTTTCAGGGTTTCTTGTGGATTTACCACCGTAATCTTAGTAATATAAGGTACATTCGGATTGAGCTCAACATTTCTGATATAACTACAATTTCAGTAATTAAAAATTATCCAAAAATTAATTATATAACAACAAACAAACAACAATTATTTTTATTCAACAATCATACATCCATCAATTATTATTAACAATCATTATTTTCAAACAATTTAGGAAATAATTGTAAACAATTGTAAATAATTGTAAACAATTATTTGTAAACAATTATTTGTAAACAAATAATGAAAACCTGAGGATATTCGTAGTACCCGAATATGCGATACCCGAGTGGGTACTCTATGAGCTCGGGGTGACAAGCTGAGTATTATTGATGTTGAGGGTTTTACAATTTTTAATCAAGAGGTTTTGATTGTATAGTTTAAGTTGTTGAGAGGTTAAAGTTGATTGAATAATTTTATCGATTCGCGCTATGTACCACACCCACAAGGCTGACCACGCTTCTTCTTTTTGGAGAGAGAGAAAAACTCGGTCGTATAGTAAATATTTCGATTTTTTTAATGATAGCTTTGGAGATTTCTGTGGAAATTCTTTCATTAACTCCTACTGCATTAATGGAAATTTCATTGTCAAATTATATGAATGAGTAAAGAATCTTTGGTGCCCCTCACTGGAGATTTAGTCAACCAACATGAATAAGCCATAACTTGGAACACCTACAAGGTTGGCGCAGCACCCATTGTTTTCTATTGGAAGATGACACATCTTTAGTAGATAATTGAAAACCATGCAAATAACTACACAGGTATCGGTTATTTTGTCTTCACCTCAGATCAATTATCTGAGAGAGATCACGTTTTCCATTTAGCTCGACTCCATAATATAATCCTCCACTAGTACCACCGGGGAATTCTTGAAAAGATCAAAATAATTTGATATCCTAAATCTTTTTTTTTTGTTTGCCCTCCAGGGTCTTTGAAACGATATTTATTTTGCCGAAATTGTGGTTAGAGATCATGAAATTTGGTTGCAGGTTGGTCTTGGAGCGGTTCCCTTCGAATCACTGTCGATGGATGAAATTTAAAATTCGGAGTAACCATCTTCATTAGGGTGCTATGGATTTCATAGGTTTTAGTAGAAGCTACTGCATCAAAGGAAAAACGCTGCAAATCATTGCTCAAAGGTTTATTATTTTCTGTATAGATCACCCTTCTGTATAGATCACTGGTTCTCCATCAATAGCACCTACCACCATCTGTATTCTCCCTTGACCTTCCCTCTCAAATTTCAGCTTCCTGCGTTCAATAGGATTGAAAATGGCTTCGGAGCTCACTCAGCTGATCAGTGATCTGAGGAGTGAAGAAGATCTCCTCGAATGCTGGAGACGCCTGGAAGAGCACTTCCATTCAATAGGATTGAAAATGGCTTTGGAGCTCACTCAGCTGAACAGTGATCTGAGGTGTGAAGAAGATCTCCTCGAATGCTGGAGACGCCTGGAAGAGCACTTCCATTCAATAGGATTGAAAATGGCTTTGGAGCTCACTCAGCTGATCAGTGATCTGAAGAGTGAAGAAGATCTCCTCGAATGCTGGAGACGCCTGGAAGAGCACTTCGATTCAATAGGATTGAAAATGGCTTTGGAGCTCACTCAGCTGATCAGTGATCTGAGGAGTGAAGAAGATCTCCTCGAATGCTGGAGACGCCTGGAAGAGCACTTCCATTCAATAGGATTGAAAATGGCTTCGGAGCTCACTCAGCTGATCAGTGATCTGAAGAGTGAAGAAGCCTTTGAGCAATGATTTGCAGCGTTTTTTACCCACCAACATTTTTTTTACCTACCAACTTTTTTTTACCTACCAGCTAGGTACTACCTACCACACCATACTGGCTTCACACCTTCACAATCAAGTTTATTAGAAAGAACTAAACGCTTCACACTCGATTGGAAAAATAGAAAGCTTAATATGGAAATTTGATTACTGGTTACGCAGAAGGCAAAACTGTAAACAAATCGACGAAATGAACAGTGATCGCATTTTAGTCCGATAAAATCTGAATGGAGATTAGACCTCTTTTGCGATTCACACTCATGATTCTGTTTTATCGCAGGAAAACCTTCAAGTACTCGTAGGGACCAAACGGTTTGTCCTACAGAGCTCTCAAAAATTGGTCTCAAAAATTTTTAAAAATTCGATACTATTCAAAATTGGTGGAAAAACGATACCTTTATTTCGAGAGTTTTCGAGCTAGGGCACTCTTGAAAATTTCAACCCTTAATTTTCACCCCTTAGAAGTGACCTACATCAACCAAAAGCTTCGCGGCACAACTAGACCCCAAATGGAGCCCATATACCAAATTTGAACCAAATCGGTCCAGTGTTGCTAAGAAAAGTGCCGCGTACGGCGTACGGCGGACGGACGGAAATTTTTTTATTCGATTTTCGTATTCTACGTACCTTGAAACGTAAAACATCAAATTTTGAGGGGGGGTTAAAATTTTTTTTTTCTTGATCGATTCCAAAGGCTTATTATTGAAAATAATAAATCAAAAGGAAAACACACAATCGAGAGCAGATTTCCGATCTAGTTGACTTCTGCCAGTTGAGGGATTCCACAGCAGATCCAGAATCGCTCAAATCAGTGCCTATTTTAACTTTTTGGGTACATTCGTGCAAGTAGCTCCTCAGCCAATGAATGGCTGTAGGGATCCAATGCAATTAAGTCATCGTTTAGTGATCGTATGCCCCCAACACACGGAGCTTTTTTCGCTCACGACCACCTTCTTTTCACACATGAGCCTTTTTCCCCATACGTGTGAGCCTTTTTCTCCCAGTCTTGCAAGTGAAGTCAGTATGGATCCCTCCCGAAAGATTATGAAAAACGCTGCAAATTATTACACAATGGTTTATTATTTTCTATACCGTAAAACCGTCAAACTTTACCCCAAGATTTACCCCAAAATCATTTCCAAGTACAATTTCTCCCACTCGAAATGGGTTAAATTGATTTTTTTTGCAAGTGAATTGATCTTCAGGGCTTCCTGAACATTTTGAGTGGTCGAGCTCATTGATCTGATAATTGTAACCCATTGTTTAAATTGTTTAAATGTTGGAGTAAAGTTACCTACGGGTGCGTCGAACTTTACTCCACTCTGAAAAACACACGGTTATCGCTACAGAAACGGGTAGTGGTGCAATGAGAAACTGTCGGGATTGATTTCAGTACTCCAGAAATACTTGAAAAAAATTTAATTTCTGAAAAATTTAACATTTTAGCTTGAAAAATATAAGTTATACGAAAAATATAAATAGCAATGTCTACTTATTACAACGAATTTGCTTGAAATACAAATTTTCTGATTAGATATCACAATTTCAGTCTTCCAGTATAGACAGACCTTTGGTAATCGAGCATAACTTTCTACAAGTAAAGAAATAATAAAGAACAATTAAACGATTGACTGAACAAAATCACAGAAAAAGTTTGTTTCACATTCAAAAACTTTCAAACGAATTGCAAAGGTAAATTTCAAAGTTAACCCAAAACTAAATAACTCTAAACCACAACTTATCAGACTAAAGCACGTTTATGTTCATTAACCGCGAGATCATGAAACAGATCAATCATCCAATTCATGCACCCTGAAAAATCCTCTTTTGGAAATTAGCTTTGGCGGCTCAATCTTTCCCAAAACATTTTTCCAGGGATAGTCCAGGATATCAGGTAGCACTGGCCATTTCCACGATTTCAAGCTTCTCTGCATTGATGAAACCTCTGCACTCTCCTCATCAAATTTCAAGATCTTCCCTGGATACATCCGACTCATGTATTTGACAACGCAGAATTTGCCAATTTCTTTTTCAACTGGTGCCAGCTTAATCGAGTTTTTCCCGGCCAATAGTTCTTCAAACGCTTCATCTTCTCGCTCTTCTTGTTCAAGCTGCTCCAAAATTAAGTCGGCATCATCCTCGGATTCATCCTCAATGAAATCTTGCTCCTCCTCTTCTTCGTCATCGTTATTTGTTTCGAGAACCACTGCCCGCTTCTTACGACCCTTCCCTGACGACGATGATGGAGCTAGGTTGGACGAAGGGCCAGCTGAGATGACGTCTTCAGATGACACGCTTTTACCAGGCGGGACGTTCATCTTCTTCCTCTTTCCCCCTTTCTTCTTCTCTGTCCATTCAGCTCGTTTTGATTCCAAGTGCTTCAAGAATAAATCTTCTGTTGTGACAGCCATGTCTTGCGGTCTGTCCAACGCTCCGGGGATCCTCTTTAGCAGAGCTTGAACATCAGGAGGAACGATTCCGCATGCTCTGAATCCTGAGATTAAATTGTTTGAGATGTTGTCCTTGATGTTTTCAAAGAGTTTGTTCAGCAATTGAGGAAACTGCTCTTTACTCAGTGTCGCGTTGGAAACATTTTCTTTCCACTGCCTTAAGATTTTTCTCCATTCCGCCTTCACTCCTCGAAACACCGACACATCCAGAGGTTGAGTTAAGTGAGTGCTGTTAGGGGGGAGGCATATGAAAGATATGTTCTTTTCTTCACATTCTTCCAGCACTTTTACGGAAATATGGGAGCTCAAGTTGTCGCAGAACACCACTTTTTTCCCATCAAGGTGACGAACAGAGGGGAGAAAAAGGGTTCGAAACCAGTCAAGAAAAGACGCACCATCAAACCAACCACTGGGGCTGTTGTTGTATCGGGTTTTTGGCGGACCACCTTCAGTCCACGTTGTCCACATTCGAGTCGACTTGTAAACGACGTATGGTGGTAACAAGACACCAGAGGCGCTTCCACAGAACATAACAGATGTTCCACTTTTGGAAAAGTTACAGATTTTTTCGACGTATTTTGCACCCCTTCTGACCAACACTTTTTTTTTGCCCGGGTCATCAACGAGGCATGTTTCGTCGAAATTAAAAATGTTTGACGGAGGAACTCCCTCCAGCTCCGGAGAAAAATTGTTAACAAACTCTTCCAGATCAGAAACTGTCACGGCGGCTCTGTTTCTCTTTATGTTGGACGCGAATCTTGCACAGATTTCGGGGTTTCGTTTCTTAAACCCCTCTAGCCAGTCTTTACCAGGCGTGTTGTTATTAAACTTGGGCACCTCTCTACTCAGCTGTTGGAGATAATCTGCCATAATGTGACGCAGATCCGTATCTGCGACGGGGAACCCAAACTCGGCCATTTTACAGAGACACCACACGATTTTAGTTTCTTCCTCAACAGAAAAAACAGGGGGACACCCCGGTTTCTTATTGTGGCGATTTTTAAGTTTGTTAAAGATGGTTTTGCGTGGGATCTGGAAGAGCTCTTCTGCCTCTTGCACAGCCGCCAAGCACAGATGCAGCTGTTCAGTAGTATAGTTTTGGTAGGGGCGCATTCCAAGCTTTTTTACAGTTCTTCTCCCCATATTTTACTTCTGCAACATGAAGATACACCAGAAACCTTATATTCAACTGCTAAAATTAGGAAACTCAAATATTTTTCGTGATTAATTAAGAAAACGTCTGCCGAGTGGGTGTGACACATAGCTTCCTCGTATCCATAACCCGATCATATAGATGATCCGATGCATAGTAGTTAATCTCAAAACACCAATCTCTAATTACCTTTCACTACCCTCATGGGGGACCATTAACACGCTAATCTGTAACATCCCTGAAAATTTCATTGAAATTGGGTGGAAAATGTGGAAGTTATGGCCGTTACAAGGAAATTCACGTTTGCGCATGCGCAGTGGCTACTATCAGTCCGGGGATGATGATTTTCATAGGGGACCGTCTACACGCCAACCCGCACAATACCTGAAAATTTCATCGAAATCGGACAATAACTTCGTATAGTTATGCGCGTTACAAGGAATTCATGACAGACAGACAGACACGGAACCAAAATTGTTCAGAAAGGTCTAAAACGCAAAACGCGAGTGAAAATTTTGATTTTAGAGAACTTTTTTTTCATCCTAGAAAAGTGAAAACAAAGCTTCCGCTACCTCGGTAGATTCGAAAGCAAAATATGAGTGAGGCTATCTTTACCCCAACCTTGATGGTGGAGTAAAGATTCCCGGTTTTTGGAGTAAAGTTACCATCAAGTTTTCGATAAACGAAAGCATGACTAAGAAATCACTTATTTGAGAATCTGATTAGTGTATTTTGTTCACAATAAGATGTCGGAAGTGATATGATGGTGGCTTACCTGATAAATCAACCCCAAACACCTGATATCGGAGAAATTTTGGAGCACTGGAAACGGGACGAAAACAGCTGACCAGGAAACGATGGCTGATAACAGCTGATAACATGGATAAAGGCGCCATCACAAGCCTCACCGATTCTCTGGGATGTGGAGAATAAGGAATGCACAACAGCTAACCGTTATTTTCGTCCTACCGCGCTGACGTCACAATTAAAGATTCTCACTTTTTGGGGTAAAGTTACAAAGTTAGTTTAGGTTAGTTAGTTAGTTTAGTTACAAGTTTAGTTTTGGGTTAAAATAAAAAATCAAGAAAAAAAATCAAAAAAAAAAATCGAAAAAAAAATCAAAATCACCAACCATCGATCGTATTTCGGTCAGCTCTAATTTGAACGGAGATTAGGCCTCTTTTGCGATTCACACTCGTGTTTTGATTTATATATATATATATATTTCAATTTAAACCCTTAAATTTTCGTAGGGAGCGAACGGTTTGTCCTACAGAGCTCCGCGTGGTCTCAAAAAATTCGAAAAATTCTATAAAATCCTGAATTGAAGTTAAAACAGTACCTTTATATTAAAATTTTTTGAGTTAGGGCGTTTTCGAAATTTCAAAATTGATTTTGGAACCCTTAGAAGTGACCTACATCAACCAAAAGCTTCGAGGCACAACTAGACCCCAAATGGAGCCTACATACCAAATTTGATCAAAATCGGCCAATGCTAAGTGGCAAAAGTGCCGCGTACGGCGTACGGCGGACGGACGGCCAAATTTTTATTCGATTTTTGGATTCTACATACCTTGAAACGTAAACCATCAAATTTTGAGGGGGTGTTAAAATTTTTTTTTCTTGGTCGATTCCAAAGGTTCATTATTGAAAATAATAAACCAAAACTCTAGTTAAACTCCAGTTTTTGACTCTTTAACTATTTATTTCTTGCAAAGTTTATATTTTTCAATTTTAATAATTTATTGTTCCTCCTGGATAGATTATTCTACTGGTTTTTGATCGCCAGTCTTCCGACTTTTTGTGTAATCTACTGCATTTGTGAGAGCGATCTACAGGAAACCTTTTGTTTTGTTTTAGTTTGTAAACCTTTTAATAGTACTTACCTTGACTGACCCTTGTGCACTAAATCAATGGTTTACAAAAGAAGTTTTTCCAGTAATTGCCGCTGGAATTCCAAAAACCAGTGTTCCCATCATTCTCTTTACCGAAAGAATATCGATTTCAAACATTATTTTGGAGTATTTCATTCAACCATCTAGTAAATTCGGCGAGAAGGTCATCACATCTATCAAATCAATGTGTTAAAATTTTAGTTTAGAGCAATTCTTAGGAGGTACATACAAGATAAGTACACATTTCAGTTAATCAAACATAAGGTTACAACATTACAGAACATTAGGAATAAAATTAAGCAAGTAAAAATTTTTTTCTATAATGTATAGCACTAGTAAGGTATCACAAAAAATGTGAGTACGCACGTCCATGAGCTGTTCTCGCTCATCGTGTGAACGCCCCTATTCCTCTCTTCGTACTTAGACGAAATTTCACGACCTATGTACATGAGCAGTGCTCATGAACTCTGGAGGCTCATGCTCGTGTGAAAGTTCCCATTCAACCCTGTGTATTTGAGCTTCGTGAGCCGTCCCGAAGCTCATGAGCTTGAGCCGTAGGGCCCCTTAGTCTTAACTTTGAATGTGACATGAAATCGAATGCTTTCATTAAATTCTGTAAACCACTTGCACCTTTTTTTCTGTCCATGTAGGTACAACTTATTCTATCAAGCATATTATTGTTGATTCTTGAGAAGGTACTCTTACCGCTTCTGAAGTGAGTATTTGTATTTACTCGATAGCACATTTTTTCTGAAAACTCTACCGAGTAAAGTTTGAAAATTCTTTTTATAATCATAGAGATATCGGACGAAAGATTGAAGGTCTGTAGTTACCCAATAAAGGATCACCCGACTTGAATAGTGGTGTTTTGGCCACTTAAAGCCAAAACTATAAAATTAAAATTTATACCTACTTAATAATAATGATGATTAATAGGTACAAGTAATTATATTAACTTGGAAACTAAAACTTTAATCTAACTTATAACTAACTAATCTATGTAAAACTAAAATTTCTAACTAAAATTACTACTTAAATTGTCAATACTAATTAATAAAATGTAATGTAATGTTAATGATAGAATGTAAGGTAGGTACTTAACTGTAAATTATGAAACAGGCCTGAAAGACAGCAATAAGAGTGTTGTTTTGTGCAGTGCCTTCCTGAGGTCAATAATCTCCCCTGGGGATTAACTGTACCTCAGGACCAGCTACTTCTCTTATCCGCCCACAAGATCCAACCTGCAGGACCTTCACTCTCTAATTCTGCCTAGTGAATCAGTAACAAGCCAACCTTCTTTGATTCACAGTCTCCTGCTCAAAAAAATAATTACCGATTCTCTGTTTGAGAGTACCAGTGCTGCAGCTCAGCTTTGAAGTTGAAAATTCTCTATTTGAGAAATCGGTGCTGACTTCAAATAAGTTTGAACTTTACCTATCTGGATCCATTTCATCTACCTACTAACACCACCACTCCAGCTCAACATCTGGAACTGCTTAAAATGACATTCTGCAGACGAAAGTAAACCCTTTGTTAAATTTAATAATATTACTTTTAAATTGTCAGAGCTCAGTAGGTAGGTAGGATAACCTTTGTTATTTTGCTTCCGAGTCTACCGAGGTAGCGGAAGCTTTGTTTTCACTTTTCAAGGATGAAAAGGATGTTCTCCAAAATCAAAATTTTCACTCGCGTTTTGCGTTTTAGACCTTTCTGAACAACTTTGGTTCCGTGTCTGTGTGTCTGTCTGTCTGTGTGTCTGTGTGTCTGTCTGTCTGTCATGAATTCCTTGTAACGCGCATAACTATACGAAGTTATTGTCCGATTTCTATGAAATTTTCAGGGATTGTGCGGGTTGGCGTGTAGACGGTCCCCTATGAAAATAATTATCCCCGGACTGATAGAAGCGACTGCGCATGCGCAAACGTGAATTCCTTGTAACGGCCATAACATCTACATTTTCCATTCGATTTCAATGAAATTTTCAGGAATTATGGAAATTAGATTGTAGATGGTCCCCAATGAAGATCATCACCCCCGGACTGATAGTAGCCGCTGCGCATGCGCAAACGTGAATTCCTTGTAACGGCCATAACTTCCACATTTTCTACCCGATTTCTATGACATTTTCAGGGATTATGCGGATTAGGTTGTAGATGGTTTCCAATGAAAATCAAGGCCTAGAAATTTACAGTAGCCTCTGCGCATGCGCAAACGTAAAATCCCTGTAACAGCCATAACACTTACATTTTTCATCCGAATTTGATAAAATTTTCTTGGATTGTCCAGATTAGCGTGTAGATGGTCCCCTATGAGGGTAGTGAATGGTACTTAGAGATTGGTGTTTTGAGATTATCTACTATGCGACGGATCATCTATATAATTGGGTTTGGGATACGAGGAAGCTATGTGCCACACCCAATTGGCAGACTTTTTTTATTTTTTCTAATAAACCTTTTGGTTTTGGCTGTTGGAAGATAAGGTGTAATTATTTCCCCTTCTTCTACAGCAAACAAATGGAATGACTTTGTATCTACTATCCTGGAAAAACACCATTCTCAATACTTAAGTCAATGGTTTGGCGATAAATTTTTTTTTTTTTAATTTCTTTATTTCTTGTATAACAAGTACAATGAAATATAATACTGGCAAAAGTAATAAAAAATTAAATTAAAATGAAAAAATACTAAAACTAAAATTAAAACAATAAAACACTTCTAGATTGCAGAAACTAATCCCCTATGTGGGCATAGCCCGTGGCAGGGAGATGAGTCTCACCTCTTAGTCAACAAGAGATAATATTAATCATAACACTTCACTTAGAAAACACACTTCAGTTAAATAGTATTGTTATTCGAGTACAGACGTTATTATTAAGCAATTATTATGTATTAGCTAGTATTTATTTTATTCAAATACACGCATGCACCTACCAAAGATAAGGAAAGCTTAAAGCAGAATAAAACAGGTTAGGATGAATTCAAACACAAGTTGCGCTAAGTACCTATAATTTAATGAAATGGTTCTTCAGTTTGTTGCCGATTTTTGAGGGCCCAACAAGAAGCTCAGATCTCGTGGAGTCCGGAAGAGCATTAATCCCCCGTACACCCCTTGCCAGTTATGAGTTGTACCCAAAAGTAGTACGAAAGTAAGCGACCGTCATAAATTTTCTAGAATGGAATCTGGTAGAAATCAAATGTGCCGGCGTGGAAAAACTACTCTCTTTTAAGATTTGTTTGATGCAATCCATCTCGACTAGCAGTGAAAATTTTAAAATGTTTAAATATTTAAATAAGGGTTCTGTATGTTCTAAAAATCCCTTCTTAGCGATGATTCGTATTAATTGCTTTTGTGTGGTGATTGCCTTACGTTTTTCAGCATCATCACTACTACTTCATCAAAACCTGGCAGGCTCCACTTTTTAGATTAGGAATTATTTTCTCCATACTATACCTACTCAGCACATCCCGCAAGTTGGTTACACATAAACCCTCGGAGTTGGTCTTATAGATCGCTCAATCATAGAAATCGTATATCGCTCAGCCCCAATCGTAGAAAGATGCCTATTGAGAAGGTGAGCCAATTCTTTCCTCATGGAATCAATATCCACGATACGTATCCATGAACGAAATCGTCAGAACCTATTCTGATCTTCCCTTTGGAAAAACGCTGCAAATTATTACACAAAGGTTTATTTGAACCACGACTTTGCCATTGTAACCATCAACCAACATGAAGAAAAACATCGATCGCATTTCGGTCAACTAAAATTTGAACGGGGATTAGTCCTCTTTTGCGATGCACAGTCGTGTTTCTGATTTATCGTAAGTCCAACCCTTAATTTCTCGTAGGGAGCGAACGGTTTGTCCTACAGGGCTCCGCGTGGTCTCTAAAAATTCAATACTATCTTAAATTGATGGAAAAACAATACCTTTATATACAAAGTTTTGAGTTTGGATATAAAATGGAGCCTACATACCGAATTTCATCAAAATCGGTCAATGCTAACTGGGGAAAGTGCCGCGTACGGCGGACTGCGGACGGACGGCCAAATTTTGGTTTATTATTTTCATTAATGAACCTTTGGAATCGACCAAGAAAGAAATTTGTTTAACACCCCCTGAAAATTTGATGGTTTACGTTTCAAGGTACGTAGAATCCAAAAATCGAATGAAAATTTGGCCGCGGCACTTTTGCCACTTAGCATTGACCGATTTTGATGAAATTTGGTTTGTAGGCTCCATTCGGGGTCTAGTTGTGCCCCGAAGATTTTGGTTGATGTAGGTCACTTCTAAGGGTTCAAAAATGAATGTTGAACTTTTGAAAACGCCCTAACTCAAAAAAATCGTTATAAAGGTATAGTTTTCCTTCAATTTAAGATTCTATAGAATTTTTAGAATTTTTTGAGACCACCCGGAGCCCTGTAGGACAAACCGTTCGCTCCCTACGAGCTTTAAGGGTTGGACGAACGATAAATCAGAAACACGAGTGTGAATCGCAAAAGAGGCCGAATCTCCGTTCAAATTTTAGCTGACGGAAATGCGATCGATGTTTTTTTTCATGTTGGATGGTTGGTGGCTTTGCAGACGAGTGATCTATATAGAAAAATAATAAACCATTGTGTAATAATTTGCAGCGTTTTATTCGATTTTTGGTTTCTACGTACCTTGAAACGTAAACTTTGAGGGGAGGTCAACTTTTTTTGACATTTTCATGTCTTTCATATGGCACATAAAAAAAAAATCGTCACGAAATTTGATGCAACGATATTTGTTGCAACGATATTTGTTGCAACGATATTTGTTGCAACGATATTTGTTGCAACGATATTTGTTGCAACGATATTTGTTGCAACGATATTTGTCCCAAGTCGCCACAATGATGATTATGACCATCAGAAGTGAAGTTGTTAGGTAGGTAGGTACTTTACAGTTTGATATTACCAGGGGGGCATGAAAATGTTTCAATGTGTTGCAGACTCGTATGCAAGCGTTTTATTGCAGATTCAGATTCTACGTCAAATTTCATGAGAAATTCATGCCCGATTTCTTCTTCATTTTCAAAGATTCATTATAGAAAATAATGAACCAAATTCTGATGACGTCCGCGATGCCAAGAATGACCGTCGGACAAAAGTTCAACATGAAAGGGTTGTTTACTTTACTTTTTTTTATTTCACTTTCATTTTATTTTAGCTTGGTTTATTTTACAATGATTTGTTTGCGTATCGCCTATCCGTCAGTCACCCGACCTGAGTCGTATTATCAACCTCACAGTATGAGGATATTTACTTCAGCTGGCTTGAAAAACCTTCATGTTATTGAATTGAATCGACAACAGGGAAGGTCGATGTCAGTCATGTTTATAGTCAACACGTCGTAGGCGGAATCAAAAGGGCTTCACTACACCGAGCTCGTAATTATGTTTTCACTGTCCCAAAATCAACGCAGTATCATGCCAAGGTAGGTGTGAAGAGAATTGATAATATTCAGGTGGCTTTATAGTGGATTCAGCAGCACTCAGCATTCCAACCAGAATGACGTTTTGCTCTACGGTATTCTATGACCCTAGCAGTTTAATGAGTACAAGGAAGAGAATCAGCCGAATCGTCATTCCATACGGCAAATCTTTCAAACGCCAGAATGCCAAAATAGTGATAATTCTTCTGATCTCCTTGTTAGTACCTTTCCCAGGTATCAGGAACGTCTACATTCAAAATGAAACTCACGTTACTCTGTTGTTGCTTCAGTACAGCGAAATGGGTTTGGTTTCTCTAACTGGATTTATATGCTATTTGTGGACTGCGAAGAAGGTCAAAAGCCTTTCCAAAATCTACAGAAACATATTGTTGACTCACAGGTTGTTTTACGTCTTTCAAAAACGATCGATTTCTTACAACACCAAGTGGATGGACATGTACGACGTGCTAGTTGTTGTCGCGGTGATTGTCAACACGGCATCAGGAATCTTGGATCCCAACATCGAGCAGAAGCCCAAAAATTCATTATTGTTTATAATTTTGGGTTCTTTGTCGTACTCTGTGCCCGTCGTGTTGGTCCACTGTTTAGGGACTTTTTTCCGCACCAGCTTCTTCGCCCTCAACGTCCAGCTTATCCACCTGAACCACCTCCTCGACAACGTCAACGTTCTGAATACGACCCACATAGAAAAACTGGTTTACATCCACTGCCTCATCGCCAACTCCTTCAGAAGACTCAATGCTGCTCACATGCTGCCTGTGCTGCTGCTGAGCTCCTGCACGTTTTTCGTCGTTGTCTACAACCTCTACGACATGCTGACCTTTAATTTGGAAGAAAGCCTGAACAACACGTTGGGTGACAACGTCGGGGGTGCGGCGTGGTTGACTTTCTGGACGACACAGCTGATCGTCCTCGTAATTCTCATTGAAAATGTTGTGGACAAAGTAAGTCAAACTTGATCGTATTTTTCATGATTATAGTGTGCAACAATGAAACCTTGGGGGCTTTCTTAGTGTGCAGGATGGTGACTCGTTATCAAAATAATGAAATTCTCCAAAAAGCGATTGTAGAATGTTGGTTTTGTTTCAAAATAGAATACGCCCAGTGGGCACCAAAGGTTTATTTCATTATTGTTGTTCTGCTGGTCTCCTACTGTCTCCCATCTGAACCAATTCATCATCATTTCACTATCAGCATTATTGAAGAATCCAGTAGTGGAAGTAGACCAGTCTAGAAGATTTGCAGAAAACGGGAAGCTACATAAGAATCCTAATTTAAGGGGGTCTCAGTCGGTCGCCGTTCATTTCTCGTTCCGGGTCAGTATTTCACGAAATTGAAGGCGAAAATTCAAAAGTTGTGCCTAAATTTTAAATTTTAGAGGATTTTAGAAATTCATTAGTGCACGGCCCTAGGGAATTGAAAAACTGAAAGATGGCCGCTGGAATCATCAAACTCAAAAAAAAAAAAAAAATGCCAGAGAAATATGGGGAAACCGTTTATTCAATAGTTTTTCCCATTTTTCTCTGGCAATTATTGTTCGATTTTGATGATTCCTGCGGCAATATTTCAGTTTTTCAATTCCGTAGGGCCATGCGATAATGAATTTCTAAAATCCTTTACAATTTCAAATTTAGGTACAACGTTTAAAGTTTTTGCGCCTTCAATTTCGCGACATACTAAGAACGGACGGCGACCGACTAAGACCCCCCTAAGTAACTAGCAGCAAAAGACATTGAAGTACGAAGTAACAAACTGTCAACAGATGGAATGGTTAAAAATGTACCTACCTATCGAATTAAATGATTTCAGACCAATGTTTCTTAACCTAGGTACTCATCTATTTTAATCATTTTAATCAATTTTCATTCTTTATACATTAACATGTACATGAATGCATCGTTGGTATATATCATGCTATTGGGTAGTTGTTGTAGGTAGTTTTCGGTGAATTCATAATACCTCTGTGATTGCGAGGTGTTGATATGTCAAGTGTTTAATACTATACAATCGATTTTTATCTTTCCTATTTTCACACATATCGAAAGTTGAAAATCGATTATTTCAATTCAATTTTTCTAACAAAATTAGATACTGAACATTTCGAAATTTTCTTTAGTAATTTGAAATTGATTCCCATTTCTAGTTTTTTTTGGATGGCCACCATAGATAAATATTGGGTAATTTTCAGTTGGCACCAATTCCATTGTTTTTGGGCATCACGAGTTCAGATCTCGGATAAATAATTGCCCCAGTTCGGCTTCCTAGTTTTACTCGACTTCTTTCCACAGAATTCAAAATTATACAGAAGAATTTGAGAAAAGGTGAATTGAATGAAAGTGAAATGAATTCTGTTTGAAAAACGCTGCAAAATAATTACACAAAGGTTTATTATTTTTCTATATAGATCACGCGTCTGCAAAGAACACGGCTTTGTCATTCCTACCACCAACCAACATGAAGAAAAACATCGATCACATTTCGGTCAGCTAACATTTGAACGGGTATTAGGCCTATTTTGCGATTCACACTCGTGTTTCTGATTTATCGTACGTCCAACCCTTAAATTCTCGTAGGGAACGAACGGTTTGTCCTATAGAGCTCCGGGTGGTTTCAAAAAATTCTTAAAATTCTATAATATCTTAAATTGATGGAAAAAATACGCCTTTATATCAAATTTGTCTGAATTAGGGCGTTTTAAAAATTTCAAACCTCGTTTTTCAACCCTTACAAGTGATCCTACATCAACCAAAAGCTTCGAGGCACAACTAGACCCCAAATGGAGCCTACATATCAGATTTCATCAAAATCGGTCAATGCTGAGTGGGGAAAGTGCCGCGTACGGCGGATGGCCAAATTTTCATTTGATTTTTGGATTCTACGTACCTTGAAACGTATACCATCAAATTTTGAGGGGGTATACATTTTTTTTTTCTTGGTCGATTCCAAAGGTTCATTATTGAAAATAATAAACCAAAAGGGGGAAATTAAGAATGTTCCCGAATAAAACTGAAAACGTGCATTTTGGTTTATTATTTTCAATAATGAACCTTTGGAATCGACCAAGGAAAAAAAAAAATTTTACACCCCCTCAAAATTTGATGGTATACGTTTCAAGGTACGTAGAATCCAAAAATCAAATAAAAATTTCGCCATCCGCCGTACGCGGCACTTTTGCCACTCAGCATTGACCGATGAAATTTGATATGTAGGCTCCATACGGGGGTGCCCCGTAGATTTTGGTTGATGTAGGTAACTTCTAAGGGTTCAAAAATAAGGTTTGAAGTTCTGAATTTGCCCTAATTCAGAAAATTTTGATATAAAGGTTTTTTTTTCCATCAATATAAGATAGTATAGATTTTAAAGCATTTTTTGAGACCACGCGGAGCTCTGTAGGACAAACCGTTCGCTCACTACGAGAATTTAAAGTTTGGACGTACGATAAGTCAGAAACACGAGTGTGAATCGCAAAAGAGGCCTAATCTCCGTTCAAATTAAAGCTGACCAAATTGCGACCGATGTTTTTCTTTATGTTGGATGGTTGGTGTCTTTGCAGACGAGTGATCTATTAAGAAAAATAATAAACCATTGTGTAATAATTTGCAGCGTTTTTCACTGTAGACCTTGCTGAATAATTTCGGTCTGTAAATTTTCGTAACGAGCAAAAATCATTCAAACCTACAGTCCGATTTCGACCGAATAATCAGCAGAGGTCCAATCCTGGTAGGCTCCTGCGAGCGTCATCACTCTTAGCAAATGCTCGGATTTTTCAACGCTTTCATTTCTCATAGTTGGGTATAGTTGGGCTCATTTATTGAGCCAATAAATGTAGTCCTACAGCTTTATGAGTTTTGTAATATAACAACACATTATGCTATTTAAGCAGTTAATGCGAGCAAAATACCTCCCATACTTGGTAGACTGTTTTTCTTGGTAAACATTCGACTGACGTTTTTTTCAGCACGACGAATTCAGTTCTCGCTTGCACTACATAATAATTCAAGATCCGACGGGTATTTTGGGCAAATCGGTAAGTTTGATGTGGAGTGTTATCAACTTTTCATTAATCTGAGAATTAGGTTTTTCCATGATGATGAATGATGTTTTGATTTGAATGATTCAATTATCGCTCGTTCATTTATTCAGGTGATTGATCGTATGTCCCCACAGAATCGACTGATGGCTCATCTCGCGATCCGACAACGATTGGAATATTCGGCAGCCGGTTTCTTCACTGTGGGCTACAAGCTTATTGCTTCCGTAAGCTTTTCTTATCTACGGTTCAGTACGACAAGTGAGAAATCCTGTACAGGAGGAGGAAAAGCGTAAATTTTTGAAATGTTCGAAATCATAGTTTCAGGTTGAGATTTCGAGTTGGACGAGGGGCAACGAGGACAGTAAACAGCGCCTCTCAGTACCCCACCCCTCGTCCAACCCTAAAGTCTCATGCCGGAACGCTAATTTTCTTTCAAAAATTCACATTTTTCGGCGTTTAAACGCAAATTGATCAAAAAAATTGTTCCCCTAATTCTGAAAAAAAAAAAAAAAAAATTACCGTTGGAAAGCTGAGATTGTGGGGATGTTTTTCCCGTAGTGTCTCTCAAAAGCACTATGTAAACAGACCTCAAAAATGGATAAAAAATAAAATTGTTGAAAATGATCAAAAAAATTACTTTTATCTCTTCTAACGCGTCAGATCTGTGTCTTCGGTTGGCATCAAGAAGATGAAAACTGTAACGCTCATTTCAACGGTCCCCATTAATAAACAGTGAATTAAGGTAGCTATGGTAATTTCAGAGGAATAAGGTCGTAAACACGAGAAAAAACTAAGATAAATGATAGCCAAGATGGATGGGGGTTTCGGAAGACATGTTATTAGGACAAAAGACGCAAATTAGTCGTTGGATCAGTTCTTGATGTTTGGATCATTAATTTCGGTACACCCTGTTTAATTGTACGGCGTATTGGTACACACGAATAATAAATTACTACTGTAATGCTGATAACACAAGCTGCACTTACTTCTGCTAATAACAAACTTGTATGCAAGTGTTCTTGCATGTAAACGGATTGTTTTCAACAGTGAACCTTTGGAATCAACAAATTTTTTCAATGAAAAATAGTATTGAATTTTCAGATATGAATGAGACCACCCAGAGCTCTGTAGGACCAACCGTTCGCTCGCTATGTAAGGTCGGACTTACGATGAATCAGAAACACGAGTGTGAATCGCAAAAGAGGCCTAATCTCCGTTCAAATTTTAGCTGACCTAAATGCGATCGCTGTTCGTTTCTTCGAGCTATACCTACTCAGTTTTGCTTCCTTAGCAACCAAATCAAATTTCTTAATAATTAGGGCAACCTCAACTCCCTGTTTCTTCGAACTGAGTGTGAAACGTTTATTTCTTCCAAATAGACTTGATTGTGAAGTAGTTTTGTGGTAGGTAGGAGGTATCTATGGTTGGTAACAATAACATGGTAACAAAGCTGTGTTCTTTGCAGACGAGTGATCTTTATAGAAAAATAATAAACTTTTGTGTAAATAATTGCAGCGTTTTTATTTTTGCACCAATCTGCCGGGTTCTTTTTGAAATGTGTTCTACCAGTATGGAGGTCTCGTTTTAAGGGATTTCGTTTTTCCTTTGTTGAAAATGTTGAAGATAAACAAAACTAGTTGAAAAACTTGAAAATAAACAAAACTAGTTGATAAACGTGGTTTTCATTCAGGGAAGAATGGTTCACATATTGACGTAACTTTCCTCTGAGTCGTTGGCAGACCATTCAGGCATATTCTGTTGAACTAAGAGTGGATACGTAGCTGAGTCACAACTCAACATAGATTAATGTCCCTGTGCTAAGTATTGTGATTAATGAATAATCATGAAGTAATAATAATGATTATTATTATCACTCCATCAAAATTTGCTTCTTTTATTTTTCAGATCGCTTCGAGTGCGACCACCTATCTCGTTATTCTGATTCAATTCGCCCAGATAAACGTCGGTTCTCAAAAAGTACCGGGAGTTGATAATAAGACTAGCAGCTCGACAACCGGACCGACTACTGAACTGATGATTCTAAAATGATTACAGTCGTCCAACTGCACAAATTACACGATCAGCAATGTAGTGCTCTACTGTTACTCGACATTTCACTAGAATTGTTCCTCGAGTTGGTTTGAACTGGTTGGTAGAGTCAGATCAATCATAATAATACAGGTTACGTAGCCTCTTCACAATTTATAATTTGTTTGGTGAACCACTATTTATTATAGTATTTTCGAAATAAAAATAACGAAAGAGGTCCTGACAAAATAGGAGGAGCCATCCCCTTGAGGGATAACCCTTCCAGGGTAGGAAAGGGGTTACCCCGAGTGGGGACTCACCCCCTCTCATAACTACCCCTTCGTTATAAGGGCGTACTCCGGCCCTTGAGGCACCATTCAATTCAAAAAGTTCCTAGCCTTCAGCCAGTTACAAACCGCCTATTCTGCCAGTATCTTGATCGAAGTGTTTTCTGAAAAAGTTGAAGTTTTTCTTTCAAGATTTCCCAAGTCAAATCTTTGCTTACTCCAAACCATATAAGACTGCTTACTACCCTTTTGATCAAAATTCCTATACTACTATTTACTGGAAGGAATTGCTGACGTCCTTTCAGTTCTGATCGCTATCCGACCAGTTTATAGTAATTTCCTCAAGTAAATTCAAATTCAAACTAGTTGTGAGGTTGAAATGAGACGTCGTTAAGTCAGTTCCTATCAACCTTACAACTTGTACTTTCCAACTACGAAATTAACCACCGGCAATTGAATTGAGACGTCTTCGAGTCAGTTCCAGACAATGGCCGGTAGTTATCTAGTAGTAGCTCCAAATTGGAATGCTGACGTCACATCACGGCTCGTCACCAATTTGGATGCATTAATGTCTAGTCAGTAAAATCGTGCAGGGTAGTAAGCAGTTCAGTAGGGGGAGGAGTAAAAAAATTGTCCTGAGTCAAATTGTGTTCCCTTGGAGACAGAACAATTTTTATAAGGACTATTCCTGATATTAAAGTACAAATAAATGTATAATACAATAATTATAAATTTACTGATAATTTTGATAATATATTTAGTAACATGAACTTGTGAGTTCTCCTTACACTTAAATATTCCCTTTGTGTGCGAGTAATTTGTATAGTCAACACCACCAACATGATTAAATTAATACACTTTTTGAGCAGATTCATTAGGTACATGCATTGGTAAAGGAACTGCGGTAGTTATCTACAGAACAATTGGCGACTTCAAAACATCAAAAACGAAAACAAGTGGGTGTGGCGAATAGATTGTAGCGGTCTACAGTTAATTTTTATTTTGAATCATGTTTTTGACACCTGTTAATTTGTTTACTTTTGAAATTGTGTTGTCATTAAAAAGTTCTCGTTCACAGCACGGAGTCAAATTGTTTTGATAAAATATTGTTCACTGAAAATAGGTACAGTTCAACCTATAATTGGTGACCCCGACGTGATCTGGCTTACCACCAGATCCCTATGGCTCCTGAGGATATAGAGAAAACTGCGATCATTACTCCCTTTGGCCTTTTTGAATTCCCTCAGATGACCTTTGGGTTGTGTAACGCAGCCCAAACCTTTCAACGCTTTGTCAATGAATTGACTAGAGGACTACCAAATGTTAGGGCCTACATTGACGATTGTTTGGTGGCTAGTTCCTCACAGGAAGAGCACCTACAAGACCTCAAAACAATTTTCCAACGTTTCCGAGATTTCGGAGTGGTCATCAACCCAGCAAAGTGTGAATTTGGGAAGTCACAGATTGAGTTCTTGGGACACTTGGTATGTACGCAAGGTATCACACCATTACCAAGTAGGGTCGAAACACTACAAAAATTCGAACTGCCTAAGGATATCCAGAGCCTGAGACGATTTCTTGGAATGTTCAATTTTTACCGTCGCTTCATTCCCAAAGCAGCTGACCATCTCTCTCTACTCACTAACTATCTTAGAGGACACGTTGGGAAAGAGAATTCTGAAATAGTTTGGACTACAGAAACTCGGTGTGCATTCGAACAATGCAAAGCAGAATTGAGTGCAGCAACACTGTTAACTCATCCTCGTTCAGACGTCCCCTGGTCCCTCATGGTAGATGCTTCAAACGTTGCTATTGGAGGCAGCATACAGCAGAAAGTAGATGGAGAATGGCAACCAATTAGTTTCTTTTCACGTACTCTATCTCCTACTCAGCGAAATTACAGTGCATATGACAGAGAACTTTTGGCTGCTCACGACTGCATCAGATACTTCAGACACTTACTCGAAGGTAGAGTTTTCACACTGTACACTGACCATAAGCCACTGACATATGCATTCCTCCAGAAACCAGACAAAGCTACACCAAGGCAAATCAGACACCTTGACTTCATCGGCCAATTCACAACTGACATTCAACACATTTCTGGAAAAAACAATGTTGTAGCAGATTGTTTGTCACGAATTGAAGCTTTTGCCCCATTGCCAGTAAATTATGCAGAATTAGCCAAGGCTCAGTGCAAAGAAGATCTTCCATCTGATTCCTCCTTACAGTGGAAACAAATTCAGTTTTCCAACTCAGATGCTCCCGTGCATTGCGACGTTTCGACAGGTTTTGTGCGCCCTTATGTTCCTCCTAGTTTCAGACGTCAAGTTTTTGACTCAGTGCATAACTTGTCCCATCCGGGTAATAGAGCAACCTATAAGTCACTCAGTCAACGGTTCATCTGGCCCTCTATGACTAAAGATTGCAAGGAGTGGGTTCGCTCTTGCATTGACTGTCAACGAAACAAAGTCCAAAAGCATACCCACAGCGCTTTAGGCGAATTCCAGCCAACCAGTGAACGTTTCTCTCACGTCCATGTGGATCTTGTTGGCCCGTTGGTTCCATCTCAGGGATATACCTACGTATTAACCTGCATAGATCGGTTCACCAGATGGCCAGAGGTTATACCACTTGCAGACAGCAAGGCCGACACTGTGGCTCAGGCATTTTGCGCACATTGGATCAGTCGATTTGGGGTCCCTCACAAGATAACATCGGACAGAGGCCGTCAGTTCGAAAGTTCATTATTCAGACAACTTACAACTACTTTGGGGATTTCGCACAGCTTCACGTCTGCATACAACCCGAAGGCAAACGGGATGCTAGAACGCCTGCACAGACAGCTAAAAGCAGCAATCCGATGCCATAACACTGAACGTTGGGTTGACGTGTTACCAATGGTTCTGCTGGGGATAAGATCGTCGTTGAAGGAAGATCTCGGATGTAGTACAGCAGAACTTGTGTACGGCACCTCACTACGACTACCTGGTCAGTTCTTTGAAGACTCCCCCGTTTCAGCTCCAACCCACGAATATGTTGCATGCCTAAAGCAGACTATGGAAAATTTGAAACCTCAACCAGCAAAATGGCATGGGCAAAGAGCCATTTTTGTACACCCTGAATTGGAACAGGCTAAGCATGTTTTTCTGCGTTACGATGGCATTCGTAGTTCGTTGAAGTCACCATACGATGGCCCTTATCAGGTGAAAGAGAGAAAAACAAAAACATTCGTCATTTGGGTCAAGGGCAAAGACATGTCAGTCACGATAGACCGTCTTAAACCAGCATTCTTAACAAACGAAGATCTCACACCAAGCAGCACACCAGCACCACAAGAAGACCTTATCAACCCCGAATCGTCATCTACACATCCTACGGATTCCACTCAAGCACAACACATGCCACATCACTCACAAATTACCCCACAGTCGCCACTGCCACAACAGCCTTACAGAACAAGATCAGGAAGAGTTGTTCGGTTTCCCACAAAATTGAAGAGTTATCATTGTTATTAGGGAGGGGGGTGATTGTAGCGGTCTACAGTTAATTTTTATTTTGAATCATGTTTTTGACACCTGTTAATTTGTTTACTTTTGAAATTGTGTTGTCATTAAAAAGTTCTCGTTCACAGCACGGAGTCAAATTGTTTTGATAAAATATTGTTCACTGAAAATAGGTACAGTTCAACCTATAGTTTCCTCGTATCCATAAACCGATTGTATAGATAATCCGATGGATAGTAGTTAATTTCGAAACTTTGATCTCTAAGTGCACTTTCGTCCTAATGGCGGAAGCTGGCGAACCACCACCATATCTACGTCGCAAGGTGCTAGCTGATCGCTTCGTAACAAGAACACATAGCAAGGATCCAGAAATGATGAGAAAAATTCGCAAAGTATCCATTGACAATCTGACCTCTCGCTATTGGTTGAAGAAACCTTCCCCCATTTTCTGTGACAGCTTCACAGAGCTAAGCAGCGAACTTGAATGGATCTACCAATCAACATTGCCCTACTCGTGCGTAGTGCCATTCACCGCTTTCAAGACCCCAGTCCCTACACTCGAACTTCCAAAGCGCCTCTACGAGAATCCAGTAATGACCAACTCCAAAGTTCTGCATTACCTCGTACCAGGTAATCTGGCGATCTACACGGACGGTTCTGTGCAGGACCAGAAATCTGGCTGCGCCTTAGTTGTGCCCTCACATAACGTCAGAAGGCGATTTCGATTGTGGGATCGGGCCTCAATTTACTCTGCAGAATCTTTTGCAGTTAAAAAAGCACTGGAATATGCACGGGAACATACTGACACAGTCACAGTACTTATAATCACGGATTCGCAAAGCTTGACCACTAAACTTCGGGGCCTTGGCCCGTCTTCAAAACTCTCAAAAATTGAGGCCGACATTCTATGCCAAGTCCATTCTATCAATGGTCCCGGGTGATTTTTTGTTGGATTCGAGGGCACTCAGGTGTAGCGGGGAATGAGGTGGTTGACTACAAGGCGCGCGGAGCACTCCTACAAACTTACCCCCAATCTTTTCCACATTTTCCTCCAACCGATCTGAGGAAAGAAATTAGAAGAAGAATGAGAACGCAGTGGAGATTGGACTTCTTTTCTTATCAAGGAGGGGAGAGGTATTGACAGCTCTTTCCCCAAGCTACCTCGCAAACGTGGTTTACCTCAGTAACAGTCGCCGACCAACCAAAGGCTTTTTACAAAACTATAACAAGGCTGCGCAGCGGACATACCTGCTGCAACTTCCATCGGCACAAAATCAGAGTAACTGATTCACCCTCATGTAGAGCCTGTGGGAACCCGGAAGAATCAAAGGAACATATTGTACTCGAGTGCTCTAATTACGCTCAAGCTCGAGAATCTCTACTGCACAGACTACATTTGAGGAATTTGGAAAAGCCCGTTAACCTAGACACCCTACTAGCAGCTCAAGAAATTGGAGTATACAAATATATATATGAGTTTCTACAAAACATTAACATAAAATTATAAGTGAAACGCAAAATTTTTTTTTATTGGAAATTTATTTATATGGTCATACTAAAATTTGTATAATGTTATAATGAAAATTAATACTACCAATTGTAAAAGTATGTAACGGCTGTATATGTGAAAATAAAGCCAAATTAAAATTTAAAAAAAGTGCACTTTCTCTTCCACTACCATCATAAGGGACCATCTACATGTCAACCCGCACCGAATATTGTTGGAAAAAGTAGAAGTTGTGGCTGTTTCAAGGATTTCACGTTCGAGCGTGCGCACAAGATACTCTCAATTTAGGGGCAATGGTTTTCAAGGGGAACTATCTCCATCCCAACTCACATAATTCGAGAAAAATTCATCAAAATCAGATAAAAAATTGTTATATATTATCAATTATATTTATTTAATATTATGATATTATTTAGTTACAATGGCGACACTGTCTTCGATTCAATAAAGGAACAGTTACGATCTTCAATGGCTACCTTCTGTTTCGTACACCTTAATTATCAATTATTATCTTTGAATATTGTTTAAATCCTTAGTTTACTTCAGAAATGTAGAAGTTTTGGCTGTAACAAGGAAATACACCTTTGCGCATGCTCAGCGGCTACCATCAGTCTGGGGGTTATGATTTTTATAGGAGACCATTTACATGCCAAGCTACACAATCCCTGAAAATTTCATCGAAATCGGATGAAAAATTAAGAAGTTATGGCTGTGGCAAGGACTTCACGTTTGCGCATGCGCAGCGGCTATAATCAGTCCGGGGGTAATGATTTTCGTAGGGGACCGTCTACACGCCAACACGCACAATCCCTGAAAATGTCACCATAATCGGTTGATAAATGTAGATGTTATTACTGGCAACGATTTCATGACAGACAGACACAGAACCAGAATAGTTCAGGGAGGTCTGAAACGTGAAACGCGAGTGGACATTTTGATTTTGGAGAACTTTTTTTTTCAACCTTGAAAAATGAAAACAAAGCTTCCGCTACGTTGGTAGACTCGGAAGCAAGAAGGAGGAGGTCTCTCCATTCCGTAAATCATGATACATTTTTTTTATATTATTTTCGCTTGTACGCTGTACCTTTTGGTTGTTTATTCGGTTTGGTATCCAAAAACCGAATGAAAGAAAATTCATAATATATGTCCGCCATTTTGCTTCCGAGTCCACCGAGGTAGCGGAAGGTTTGTTTTCACCTTTCAAAATTGAAAAAAAAAGTTCTCCAAAATGAAAATTATCACTCGCGTCCTACGTTTCAGACTTTCCTGAAAGATTTTGGTTTCGTGTCTGTCCGTCTGTCATGAAATCCTTGCCACAGCCATAACTTCTATATTTCTCATCCGATTCTATAAAAGTTTCAGAGATTGTGCGAATTCGCGTGTAGATGGTCCCCTATGATAATCATCACCCCCGGACTGATAGTAGCCGCTTCGCATGCGCAAACGTCAATTTCCTTGTTACAGCCATAACTTCTACAAAACCCCATCTGATATCGATGAAATTTTCAGGAATAATCCGAGTTGGGGTGGAAATGGTCCCCTATGAAAATTACGGCCCCCAAATTGAAAGTATTTTGTAAGCATGCGCAAACGTAAAATCCTTGTAACTTCTACATTTTCCAACCATTTCTCAATTACTTAATGGTCCGATTTTTGATGAAATTTAACATGTGGGTTCCATTTAGTTTCCAATGTTGTGCTCTAAGCTTTTGGTTATTCTCAGATACATTCAAGGGTTGAAGAACAGCGATAGACATTTTCAGAACCTAGTTTCCAAAAATTTCGATATGAAGCTATAGTTTTTTTAAAATCAATATTGAATACTTGGAATCGACTGAGACTACCCCGAGCTCTGTAGGACAAACCGTTCGCTCCCTACGAGAACTCAGTGTTGCTTTTTTGATAAATCAGAAACAAGGGTGTGAATCGCAAAACAAGCCGAATCGCCTCTAACTGCCTTCAGAAACACTCGCTCGCAATCATGATGGTCCAATATCAACTCAGTGGTTTTCCCCGTCTCGAATGCACCCACAATGAATGTGAAACACAGGCCTCGTTTGTAATCAATTCAAGATAATTTATCAAAGACCTTGCAGGTCACGCGTCCGTTCGAGGGTTCTACTGCGATTTACGAAGGCAAAGAATCCCACTCACCCGATACTCGGACTCGACCGAATGTTTTGATGCTCCCTAAGAAACATCTGGCGTGACCACTCCTTCCCAGTCATAACTTTTTCTAACCAAAACAAGGCCCCTATCGTTGGTAACTTCACAACATCATGGTTTTTTAAGTTCAAGTTTCTAACAACGAATGATTTGATCACTGAAAACACGATAACAAAAATTGTTCTCGTACACAACTTCGATACTGATTATTTTTGATCATTATCATTATTTTATTTATTTATTGTGTTCTATTTTATCTTATTGCTAAATCAATTTGTACTGATCCAAAAACTAGTGATAGTCGGCAAAAATATTTATACACATAGGCAGATAAAACACAGGAAACAGAAGTCATATGAGTCTCTTTGACGACCTTGTGTGACGTCGCTCATGTTTCAGACACCTCTAAGAGCGCATATGACTTCATCAATTGGGGGAATCAGTCACATTGGCCGCTAGTGAAAATAAACTTTTTCTCTCCATCCTGAACTTTGTCGTAAGTTTGAAAAATTCGAGTTTCCCCTGGTGGTACCTACCAATTTACTTTTAAAAAAATAATATAAAATGGAAAAATAATAAAATAAAAACCTTTTTAACAAAAAAATGGACTGACCTCAAAAATGATGTCTGTAAACACCAAAAAGGTAAAAATAATTCTCTCAGCAAATACATACTTGATGTAGTAGGTTGTTGGACATAGATATCTAGTCAACAGATGGTATGTTGGAATACCAACAATTATTTTCAGTGTGATTCACACTTATTGTCACACTCATATCCTCCATCATACGATAGCAGTGACATACTGCCCAATAGTTTTGGAACACATACATCTACTCGTATTCATGTTTTGTATGGCACGATCGACGCATGTTGTAATACTCACCAGATCATGTGAGTAGTACTTATAAACCACAGCGTATCCAGATAGGTAGGTAGGTACGCATTGAAGTCGCCGCCGTGCCCATCTGTAGACACAAACTAACTAAGTACCGATAAATTATTCGATGATCTGGTTACCATTGAGTTAAAATGTGCTCCCCAAACTATAAGGTACCTAGTACGTCTCTGCTGTCATATGAGTATCATACTCATACTATCATACTATCATAATGATAGTAAGTGTGAACCTCCCTAGGAATGGTTGTGACTAGTATTTTGGGACTTTCTTATTATATGAGACTTTATTATTATATTGGTGGACATATTGTAATGTAGCTACATGCCTTCGGAAGCGTTGTTGCCTAATTAGATATTTACATTCATACTCAGTGTGGAAGCATGTTCGTGGTATGAGAGGTATGTATATTTGCGAAAAAGAATAATATGTTGGTAAGTAGAAGATCTATAAGATGTTTGTGTCTACAGATGGGCACGGCGGCGACTTCAATGCGTATCTACCTACCTATCTGGATACGCTGTGGTTTATAAGTACTACTCACATGATCTGGTGAGTATTACAACATGCGTCGATCGTGCCATACAGAACATGAATACGAGTAGATATAAGTGTTCCAAAACTATTGGGCAGTATGTCACTGCTATCGTATGATGGAGGATATGAGTGTGACAATAAGTGTGAATCACACTGAAAATAATTGTTGGTATTCCAACATACCATCTGTTGACTAGATATCTATGTCCAACAACCTACTACATCAAGTATGTATTTGCTGAGAGAATTATTTTTACCTTTTTGGTGTTTACAGACATCATTTTTGAGGTCGGTCCATTTTTTTGTTAAAAAGGTTTTTATTTTATTATTTTTCCATTTTATATTATTTTTTATTTTTCACTTTTTAGTGGTCCTCAATATAAATCTGAAATTAATTTACCCGCAGTTTTTGGAACAGTTTTAGTAATCACAGTATTACTAAAACTGTTTGAAAAACTGCGGGTAAATCATTTCAGTAAGGTGAACCAGAAGCCGTAGGGTGGACCACATTCTGTAATCCGGATCAGTTTCCATACATATAGATGAGTTTCCGTTTTAGGATCAGTTTCAGGAGGTATTTGGTTCACTTGCTTACTTACCAATCTACTCTCTTATCCCCTAACTGATCGACTTTGTTCATAATTGCTAGGTACTTGGTAGTTCTGACAACACAATTCAACAACTCAACTATGACATGATTGACGAGGGAGCTACGTGCTACATCCACTTGGTAGAAAACCCTCTCATCACCTAATTTTACTATATACCTACCTCACATTTGGTACTGCACTATGCAGTTCTGACGATGTCCTCTACTATTACCTACCTAATCATGTTATCAGTGATGAGCGGGCTATGTGCTACACCCACTTGGTAGAATACCCTCTCATCACCTAACTGTACTATATAATTCATATTTGGTACAGCACTATGCAGTTCTGACGATGTCCTCTACTATTACCTACCTAATCATGTTATCAGTGGTGAGGGGGCTATGTGCTACACCCACTTGGTAGAATACCCTCTCATCACCTAATTGTACTATATAACTACCTTATTTTTGATACTGCACTATTCAGTTCCGACAATCTCCTATACCATTACATACCTAGCCAACTATATTATGGATGACTAGGAAGCTATGTGCTACACCCTCTTGGTAGAATACCCTCTCATCACCTAATTGTACTATATACCTACCTTATATTTGGTACTGCACTATTCAGTTCCGACAATCTCCTATACCATTACGTAGCCAACTATATTATGGATGACTAGGAAGCTATGTGCTACACCCACTTGGTGGAATACCCTCTCATCACCTGATTGTACTATATACCTACCTTATATTTGGTACTGCACTATTCAGTTCCGACAATCTCCTGTACCATTACATAGCCAACTATATTATGGATGACTAGGAAGCTATGTGCTACACCCACTTGGTGGAATACCCTCTCATCACCTAATTGTACTATATACCTACCTTATATTAGGTAGGACGATGCCGCTACACCCACTTGGTAAAATACCCTCTTATCACCAAATTGTACTACATATCTCATATTTGGTACGGCACTATGCAGTTATGACGATCTCCTATACCATTAGATATCCAACTATATTATGAATGACGAGGGAGCTATGTGCTACACCCACTTGGTAGAATACCTAACTAACAGTACTATAATTATCGCTCATACTTGGTAGGAAAACTCACATACATGAGCATTCGTAGTCACGTTTGATGTGACTCATGCAGGTTCTAACCTAAAAGCCACTATAATTTCCCCGTTTCTCATCCCCGCAGCACCTTTTAGTTATCGGAACTCCCCTCATATAGCATATCATTTTAAAGCTTACAATCAGACCTTCAATTTGACTATACACAAATGGTCCTCCATCGACTCAGTCGGAAGTCACAGGGGATGAAGAGTGAATGCGGACCAGTATTCCCGAAAACGGGGACCACGTTTTTCAACTTCTTTCACAAAGTTTCGATACTTTTAACAGAGCAAAATGAAATCTGTTTGAATTGGGACCACCACGGATACTGGTAGAACAAATTTCAAAAAGAACCAGACAGATTGGTACCAGAATAAAGAAATGCAAGCGACTCGGACATACAAAAAAAAAAAAAAAAAAAATCGTCCCACGACAACCCGAATTGAGTACCTCCTCTTTCGCGCGCCTTCGGCGCGTTGAAGTCGGTCAAAAACTCAAAAACTGAGAACAACTCAATGAAACGAGCAGCGATCGCAATTTGGCCATCTGAAATTTGAACGTAGATGAAAGCCTCCTTTGCGATTCGCAATCGTGTTTCTAATTTATCGTAAGTCCAATCATTAAGTTCTCATAGGGAGCGAACGGTTGGTCCTACAGAGATCTGGGTGGTCTCATTGGATTCTAAAAATTCAATACTGTTTTTAATGAATTAAAAACAATACCTTTGTATCTAAAAATGTTAAGATAGGACGTTTTGAAAATGTCAGCCCTTATTTCTCATCCCTGAGTTACTGACAAAAACTACAAGGCAGAACGGGTGGTGCGGCCTGATTTTTTTTTTTTTTTTTACTTTAATCGAAAGTAGACTTCATCTTGAAACATTTGACATCAGCCGTTCTCTTTTTGGATGACTAGGTAGACATTTTTCTATGATGTTTCGAAGTTTCGAATTTTTATGACGGGGGGGACCCTCCAGCCCACTGTGACGTCATAAACATTCGAAACTTGGTAAAATCACAGAAAAAGGTCTTCTCACGCTTGAAGGCCACGGTTGGTGTCAAAATTCTCAGAATGAGGTCTAGTTTAGACCCTTCTAGGGTTTACCCTTCTGTATAGATCCCTCCCTACCAACCTACTACCTACTAAGGCATTTTTGAAAATTTCAACCCTTCATTTCCATTTGGTTGTTGGTTGGGTTTGAAATGTCCAAAAATGCGCTAGTAGGTAGTAGGCACCTATGGTTGGTAGGGAGGGATCTATACAGAAGGGTGATCTATACAGAAAATAATAAATTGGGGCAATGATTTGCAGCGTTTTTTTTTACCTACCAACCTTTGGTTGGTACACCAATGCAACACCATATTGCATTCACACCTTCAAAATCAAGTTTATTAGAAAGAACTAAACGCTTCACACGCGATTCGAAAAATAGGGAGCTTCATATGGAAATTTGATTACTGGTAGTTCAGAAAGCAAAACTGAATACAAATCGAAGAAATGAACAGCGATCGCATTTTAGTCAGTTAAAATTTGAACGGAGATTCACACTCGTGATTCTGTTTTATCGAAGGAAACACCTTAAATACTCGTAGGGAGCGAACGGTTTGTCCTGCAGAGCTCCGCGTGGTCTCAAAAATTTTTTAAAATTCAATACTATTTAAAATTGGTGAA